>BQKN01000206.1:425514-478076 GCA_022839385.1 Asparagus kiusianus
CGTCCATTTATATATATATATATTTTTTTTTCTATCTCTCTATTTCTCTCTATATATATATATATATATATATAATCGGTTTTTACAATCCATGAACTCAACGTTACAAATATTTTATAACGCAAAAGACACTGTTGGCTATACATAACACCAACGGAGGGTTTTTCCATATAAACACCTCTTAGCAATGCGCTACAATCCAAAAGTTTGTCTTATTGCGTAGCTATCTTAGATCTAAAAAAAATATTTAAAAATAGTGAGTTAGGGATCATTGAGAACATTTCCCACAATAGTTCCTAGAAATCTAATAAAATAATAATATTTTTTTAAAAATGGTGAATTATAAGTTTTGCACCGGAAATTCCAAAAAGATAGCAGAACATGGTCTAAGAACAACATATTATTGTTATATTCAAGAAAGAATACAACCTTTTAGATTTCTTTCTTATGTGCAAATTGAATATATCGTAATGTATTCCAGAATCAAACTCTTTTAAAAACAAGGTAAATGATAAGAAAGAATACGAACTATTAAATTTATGCAAAACCAAAAGACTGTTATTTTCTCAAATTCACAGTCAAATGCCAGAATCTCAATTCTCGATGAGTCGTTCATGAAATGCAAGAATCACTTCATATACCACACTAAGGCTATGAATTAAAGCCTAGTAGCATGGTAATACAAGAATGTATCACATAACACATAGTTTTCAGGAATAGAATGCACCTAACACTGTCATAGGCCGCCGGCCACGTCACAAATGCACAAAAAGGACCACATCACAAATGCCCAAAAAGAGCCACTTCGCAAATGCCCAAAGAGGGCCACATAAATGTTGAGATTATGTCTTTGATCCTTTGTATAACTTCACGAGAATTAGATAGGATTAGAGATCAATCATTATTAGGAGAATGAGTCTCTTCATGATTAGGAGTTTGAATCCTATTTTTATTAGGAAGTTAGGCTAGAGATAGGATTTTGATTTCCCTATATATTCTTCTATTGTTAGAGGAAAAATTAAGGAGAAAGGAGAGAGCCAATATTCTTGTAATTTAGGGTTAGCAGGGGACGTAGCATGCTTTAAGAATATTGTGCAAGAGGCGAGAGTTTCATGGTCTTTATCCATGCAAAAGATTACAATATTGGGAGAGAGTTTCACAGTCTTTGTCCATTTAAAAGATTGTAAGGAGTGCGTTTTGGAGAGAATATGAGAGTTGATTATGTATGTGAGGTTGAGAGATTGAGAGACGAGAGTTAAGTGGTTCCTCTTATAGTTCTCCTTGATACATAGTGGATTTATCGTATTGTTGCCCCATGGATGTAGGTCGAAGTTAGTCGACCAAACCACGTAAATCTTGGTGTTCTTTCTTCTTGATTGCGGTTATTTTCTATATTATTAATTGTGGGTTGCTTCCGAATTGCGTAGATAGTAGTACGTAGAGGAGAGACTAAAATTCCCTAGTGAGTGATATCAGAGCCATGATGATGGATCCGGGAGCGAGTTTGCAAGATAGACATCGTACAGAAGTGAAGATCAGCGGCGTTGTAAGAATTAAGATGAAGGAAAAAAATGGAAGATTAATTTGTCTTCTAATCGAGGGTTTGGAGGCAGATTTTGGTGATCTAGGAGTCGATTTGTAGGTTTTAGAGTGCTTTGAACGTGATGGAAGGGTCTAATTTTTTAGATTATGATCAGATTAGTTAGAAAGTGTGGAAAAATTTTGACGGCGATGGCGAGACAAATCTGATGGCAGATAGCACAAATAAGTATACGACGGATGAGACTGATATAGAGAATCAGACGTGATTCTAGTACTGGAGTTGTCAGCATATAATTATTCAGAGTCATCACGGGAGTAGGAGTTCATTGGTGTGTAGACTCGAGGAGGATAGTGTCAGTTTAGGTGGAGTTTGCAAGCAGGATAAACTAAGTGACACACATGCAGATGGAGATGGCGGCATTGGACTTGAAGACGATGAGTGCTCATATTCGATCCAACCCAAGTGATGGATGAGCGATAGTAGTGAGGGTCATAGTGTAGAGTAGGAAAGGTGCACCGATATAGTTTGAGATTAGCGATGTATGTGGAGCACAAGGACAACAAGTGGCTGGGGTGGGGGTGGGGCGGCTATTGTCATGCTCAAGTTGGGAGGACAAGCATGATTGATTTGCTTCTAATGTTAGAGATGGAGGTGACATAGCGAGGCAAATAAAAGTGAGGGTCATAGGGGCATTCAGGTTGGAGTACGGGTGTTTCAAATAGGAGTGCAGATACTTCGATTTGAAATGAAAAAGAATAGAAGATGCTAACGGGAGAGACAAAGTTTCAAGAAGGCAATGATATATCTTCAAGGGAGTTTGAGAATCAAATCCAAGGTGGAGATTGTTGGAATTGAGTCTTTGATTCTTTGTATAACTTCATGAGAATTAGATAGGTTACGAGATCTATCATGATTAGGAGATTGAGTCTCATCATAATTAGGACTTTAAATCCTATTCTAATTAGGAAGTTAGGCTAAAAATAGGGTTTTGGTTTCCCTATATATATTCTTCTATTGTTGGAGGAAAAACCAAGGAGAAGGGAAATGACCAATATTCTTGTAATCTAGGGTTAGCAGAGGGCATAGGCTGATTCAAGAATATTGTGCAAGAGACAATGGTTTCGTGGCCTTTATCCATGCAAAAGATTACAATATTGAGAGAGGGTTTCACAGTCTTTATCCATTCAAAAGATTGTAAGAAGTGGGTTTTGGAGAGAATATGAGAGTTGATTATATATATGAGGTTAAAAAATTAAGAGACGAGAGTTTAATAGTTTCTCTTGTAGTTCTCCTTGATACATAGTGGATTTCTCGTATTGTTGCCTCAAGGACATAGGTCGAAGTTAGTCGACCGAACCAGTAAATCTCGGTGTTCTTTCTTCTTGATTGCGGTTATTTTATATCTTATTGATTGTGGGTTAGCTTCCGAGTAAAGGATATAGTAGTACCCAGAGGAGAGACTAAAATTCTCCAACAATAAAAATGCATTCAAACCATATGGTAGGCACAAACACATCATTCCATAGTAAACTTTCTAAGAGTTTTGAAAACATCAAGATTCGCTTGTCAAATGGCTTGATTTCAGAAACACATCATTCATTAAATTACTTGATTTCAAAACACACCACTTATCAAATTGCTTGTTTCCAGAAACACATCACTCGTCAAATAACTTAACTTCAAAATGTGTCATTTGCACCGAAAATAATATTGGCATGTTCATTTATCAAAAATATAAATGCTTTAGATCAAGTGGACTAGAACATCTCATCATCTCAGCTAAAATAGTTTATAGATTTCACAAACACATCACTCCATAGTAGACTTTCTTAGGGTTTTGAAAACATCGAGAATCACTTGTCAAATGGCTTAATTTCGAAAATACATCTTTTGTCAAATTACTTGATTTTAAAACACACTACTTATCAAATTGCTAGTTTCTAAAAACATATCACTTGTCAAATCACTTAATTTCAAAATGCGTATTTTACGCTGAAAATAATATTGGTATGTTCACTTATCAAAAATATAAATGCTTTAGATCAAGTGGACGAGTGTAAATCTCATCATCTTAGTTAAAATAGTTTAATAGTTTACAGATTTTACTTTCTCTATTTTTATCAAAGACTAAGACACAATTGTTATGGTAATTTACCATCCAAAGATAGAAATGTCGAGAGAATATCTGCATAAGCCCAAGGGAGCCATGATCCAAACCAACTTAGAGGCTCAAAAGCCCAGTCAAGACCAAGTCTCTCAACCGGACGAGCAGACAAGTCATATTTCAATCAAGGATCATCATGACTGACTCGAAGTACGGGATCAATCGCCCTCTCGCAATTAAGATAACTCCTCGAGCAGACGACTCGACTATATACCCGACCCGAAGCTCACTCGATTATCGGGTCGCCAAATCATAATGATGGTTTGCAGATCAACCCGCCTCAAAGGGATAAGAGCCGACCAAGTTCACTTCAGATGTCAATCGACACAACAGTATTGATCAGACCCATCAAGATCTCCATTCTGACAAACCTCGTGCCCAAACCGCTTATTCGGCTTACAAGTCATTTCCCAAAAGATTACCATGATACTTTCCTGTGTACGAATGACTTCTCCTCCAATCGCCAGCTACCACCTAGAGAGAGAAGGAAGGCCACGCAACCGACCTATCCTATGCCCTATCTCTTCTGATAAATCCTGGGTACTGAGAAAATAGATCTCTCCTGTACCCGAATGACTTCCCTTCCAATCGCCAGCCGATATCTGGAATGAGAAGGATGACTCAGTAGTCTATTTGCCTGCCCAACAACCACCCTCCTGTGCAAAGGAAAAGCCAAAATCTCAGAGGCAATGGACTATAAAAAGGAGGTAAGGAGGGTAAGGGTAGGGAGGTTGCTCTCTGCTTCTTCTTACACCTGAGCTTTACTCCCCTTCGGGATCTTCTTTTTACATAAAGAGCATTTAATAACTCTTAGGAAGGAACCCCCTGCAAGGACATCAATAGCCCAGGGACCTCTCAAAAAACCCTCCTCAAGTTCACCAACCGACTTGATAGTCGGAGGTACCACAGGGGAAACTAGCCCCGTATTTCTTTGATTCTTGCATGTGCAGGCTATCAGTCCACCCCGCACGCTCAAAATCGAGCATAAAGTCGGAGGAGGAGTCGGTCCCAACATTCATCCTCTCCTTCTTCCCCACCATCGCTAGGATCGAAACTGCATCTGACTGCAGGAAACCCCCATTGACTGTTTGTTCACGAGCATCAATAGTTTGACGCCCACCGTAGGGCCTACTTTCTTCTCTGAGAAGAAATGCCCAATTCTAAGTCGGGGCCTGATATTGTTCATTCTTGAAGAGCACTGGAATTGCACCATTCAAGCTAAACAAAGGCTGGAATCACATCGTTCAAGCTAAGGAGGATGAGCCTATGGCTATGAGGAGCCAATGTAGGTGTAGCTCTTGAGGGCTCCAGCATCTTTCCGGGGGGTATTTGCTAAGTAGAACCCTGAAAGCCCTTCTAAGAAAAGACACACCATTATGATACTTGTCTGGCTTGAAAATGAAGCACATGATTCTAATCGCCACCACAGACGAAAAACCCCACCGCCTGGAAAACGAAGAGGCCTGGGGTTGGATCGCAAACAGGCCCCTAAGGGTCATGATCAGATCTAGTATCGCTCAAGCTCCCGTCGGCAATGACTTCCCCGAGCAAGGAGCAGCGATCAAGTCTATGACAGGCTCCTTGGACCATCACCACCTCCAAAGGAGAGTCCTTCCTCACCAAGGATGAGATTGCGGGAAAACTCAAGGGCTCGCCATTAGGTCTTCTCAGGAAGATTAACAGCCCCGACACCCCAGCAAATGCTCAGAACTGCCAGAGTCGAAGTAAAACCTGGTGGACGAAGCATGTGACTTGTACTCTCTCTGCAAGAAGGCTCCTCCATTTATAGGATAGTCCGGCCATCGCTATCTCTGGAAACCCCAGGGGAAGTCATGATCCTATCAAATTCTAGGGAACGAAGCGTCAGCGCATGGAGTTCTCACCAACAAGAAGCCCCCATCACAAAAGTTGCCTGGGCCTCCTCCTGTTGAGCACTATCCTCCAAAAGCTCAATCAGCAGGACTCTGGTCATATAGCGCAACCAACAGTGGACAAGAAAGATCGGTTGAAAATCACCATGTCCACCGTTGACCTGCAAGGATCTTAGCAAAAACTCTGAACAGGTCCTAGGCTGATAAAATGGCAAATATGCCAGCAACTCAACGACACCCAAAGCCAAACAGCTCACCCTCGAGAGGAAGAGAAATCCCCGATTCCGAGCGTTCCTCAGTTCGGCAACAAAGACAGCCAATGAAGTAACAGCTCGCTCTCATCAAGGTAGGAATGTTCACATGCGAAAAGAAACAGCTAAGGAAGCTCCGTCTCGGTGACCTTGTCTCCGGCAAAAGTAATCTTCAAAAGGCATCTGGGAAAGAAACACGAATTCAACGTGGCTCGATGGAATAAATGTGGATGAGTTGTACTCTATCATGTATAAATTCTAATAATCAATGGAAATGTCAAAAATAAAAAGAAAGACATCAAAGACCCAGTCAGCTAGCCACTCGGCTAAGTCGATAAAAGTCCCTGGTACCTCCTCAGGGTTAAACCAAGGCACAATCCTTTTTGCTGATTCCTACAGTCAACTCTCGACCCTAGGGAAAAAGCAAGTCCTTGGCCCCTAAACTGGGTAAGCCTAAGGCGCAACGACTCCTTAGTCGGCATAAAGTCCTCGGCCCCTAATATGGGTAAGCCCGAGGCGCAACGACTCCTTAATCGGCATAAAGTCCTCAGTCCCTAATCTGGGTAAGCTCGAGGCGTAACGATTCCTTAGTCGGCATAAAGTCCTTAGCCCCTAATCTGGGTAAGCCCGAGGCGCAACGACTCCTTAGTCGGCATAAAGTCCTCGGCCCCTAATCTGGGTAAGCCCGAGGTGCAACGACTCCTCAGTCGATCACAAGACCCTGGTGCCGCCTCAGGACAGGCCTAAGACGCCATGACTCCTCAGTTGGTCATAAGGCCCTAGTGCCGCCTCAGGACAGGCCCAAGGCATAACGATTCCTTAGTCAGTATAAAGTCCTCGGCCCCTAATCTGGGTAAGCCCGAGGCGTAACGACTTCTTAGTCGGCATAAAGTCCTCGGCTCCTAATCTGGGTAAGCCCGAGGCCCAACGACTTCTCAGTCAGAACAAAGTCATTAGCTCTTCCTAAAGAATAAGTCCAAGGCAAAAACGACTTCTCAATCGGTCGCAAGACCTTGGTACCTCCTCTGGGTAAAACCAAGGCACAACGACTTCTCAGTCGGAATAAATCCCTTGGCTCTTCTTAAAGGTAAGCCCAAGGCACAACATATAGTTCGATTCCTTCTGCTCTCATCATCCATAGTGGTTAAGACCTTAGTACCTAATCTGGGTAAAACCAAGGCACAACGACTTCTCAGTCGAAATAAAGTTCTTGGCTCTTCCTAAAAGATAAGTTCAAGGTAAAAACGACTTCTCAGTCGGTATCAAGACCTTGGTACCTAATCTGGATAAAACCAAGGTAAAATGACTTTTCAATCGAAACAAAGCCCTTGGCTCTTCCTAAAAGATAAGTCCAAGGCAAAAACAACTTCTCAGTCGGTATCAAGACTTTGGTACCTAATCTGTATAAAACCAAGACAAAACGACTTCTCAGTCGGAACAAAGTCCTTGGCTCTTCCTAAAAGATAATTCCAAGGCAAAAATGACTTCTCAGTCGGTATCAAGACCTTGGTACCTAATCTGGATAAAACCAAGACAAAACAACTTCTCAATCAGAACAAAGTCCTTGGTTCTTCCTAAAGAATAAGTCCAAGGCAAAAACAGCTTCTCAGTCGGTATCAAGACCTTGGTACCTGATTTGTAAAACTAAGGTAAAATGACTTCTCAGTCGGAACAAAGTCCTTGGCTCTTCCTAAAGAATAAGTCCAAGGCAAAAATGACTTCTCAGTCGGTATCAAGACCTTGGTGCCTAATCTGGATAAGACCAAGGCTAAACGACTTCTCAGTCGGAACAAAACCCTTGGTTCTTCCTAAAGAATAAGTTCAAGGTAAAACGACTTCTCAGTAGGAAAAAACCACTTGGCTCCCCATCAGGAGTAACCTAAAGTACAAAGGCTCCACAATTTAGCAATCAAGTCTACGGTTCCCCACCTAGATAAACCGAAGACAACCCCAGAGTCGACTCTGTGAGTTATCTTCCAACTAAACAAGAAAAACAAAGACGTCTCCACCTATCCCGCGTAGAGTATCGAACCTACAAGGATCAACACTCTTCTCAAAAAGAAAAATGGAACCACAACATGAATCGGTTATTCTATCAAGCATTTGTAGTTCTCAAAAGCAAAAGATGGAAGAAATCGCTTCTCATTTAGAAAATAGTTTTTGTACATTCTTTACCAAAAAGCCTAACCAGGCTTACAAAAAAACACACAGTTTTCCTAAAGCTCAGCACCACTATCCCCAGAGGCCTTCCTCATTTTCTTCAAAGGCCTGCTGGAAGAACTCGACCCCTCAGAGTCAGCCCCTCTTTTACAGACCTCCATTGGTGGAGGAAGGGCCATCGCTTCGGGATCAGAGTAGGACGAGGAGGACCACCCCATCTCAGGAAACTCCTCTCTGTCCAGAGTTTTGGTCTCCTGAAGATTGAGGTGATACCGGAGCTTCTTAAGATCTCCAGCCTCGAGATCACTAAGAGCCCTCGGCTCGAACACATTATCCTGCACCTCGGGCCAACCCAAGCAGGATAGTATATTGTCGGTACCAAACACCCAGATGAAGAACCTCTCCCATTCTTCGTCTAGCTCAGGGAGATCAGAGTCTAAGCAGAAATCGCCCCGACAGCGGAAAAAATAGTGTGGGTTGCCCTCAGCAGACCCCACACTAACCACGTGCCCAAGCAAACTAATGTTGGGCACCACGTCTTCCTCGGAGCAGACTTCTATAAACACCATCAAGATATAAATGGAGTGAGGATGGAACTGACAGGGGAAAACCCCCAAAGCCATAAAAACTTCCTTACAAAGGGATGCAACAACAGGCGCAACCCACACTGTAGATGCGCCCGATAAAGAGGCACCCGGTCCTCGTCGTGCATATGCACCAGAATTGAGCTGTCCGGTGCCCCTATGGTCATCGTCGCGTGAGAAATGCCATACTGATCGTACAACCAGTTAGCATCGTCCAAAGTCATCCTCGACCTAGATAGAAACAAGATCTTGAGTTTCTTCTCGCGGTCATTTTAGGGAAAAGCCATGTTAAAATCTCTTAAGGAGTCAAATGATTGATGAAGAGAAATGTTCCTAGCAAAGAGTGTTCTTTTAAAACAGTACCAAAAACTATTTATAAGCCTCTAAAGAAGCATACGGAGCCCAAAAGGCACAGCCTTGGAGCAACCAAGGAAGATTCACTTTGAGAGTCGGAACGGATTGATCGAAATAACAACCGTCGCTCGTAATTCATGCCAATAAATTGGCAAGAGAGGTGCCTTTTACTCTACCCATGACGCCTCGTTTCCTTCAAAAAAGTGATTCCCGATACCGATCATCAGCTCACGGAGATTGGCGGTTAGCAAGACCTACGCCACATCTCCAACCATGATCCACTAGCCAAGAAATCCCTAAGATATGGAGCAAGCTTGTATCTATTTCACTCAGACTCGACTAAAGTCAACTTCGAATGAAAGGGGCTAACTGTTATGGTAATTTACCATCCAAAGATAGAAATATCGGGGGAATGTCTGCATAAGCCCAAGGGAGCCATGGTCTAAACCAACTTAGAGGCTCAAAAGCCCAATCAAGGCTAAGTTCCTCGACTGGACAAGTAGACATGCCATATTTCGATCAAGGATTATCATAACCGATACGAAGTACGAGATCAGTCGCCCTCTCGCAATTAAGACGACTCCTCGAGCAGATGACTCGACTATATACCCGACCCGAAGCTCACTCGACTATCGGATCACCAAATCATAATGATGGCTCGCAGATCAACCCGCCTCGGCTAAAGGGATAAGAGCCGACCAAGTTTACTTCAGATGTCAATCGACACAACAGTATTGATCAGATCCATCAAGATCTCCATTCTAACAAACCTCGTGTCCAAGCCGCTTATTAGGCTTACAAGTCATTTCCCAGAAGATTACCATGATGCTTTCCTATGCACGAATGACTTCTCCTCCAATCTCCAGCCACCACATAGAGAGAGAAGGAAGGCCACGCAGCCGACCTATCCTACACCCTACCTCTTCTGACAAATCCAAGGTACTAAAAAGACAGATCTCTCCTGTACCCGAATGACTTCCCTTCCAATCGCTAGCCGACATCTGATGACTCAGCAGTCTATCTGCCCGCCCAGCAATCGCCCTCCTACGCAAAAGAAAAGCTAAAATCTCAGAGGCAATGGATTATAAAAAGAAGGTAAAGATGGTAAGGGTAGGGAGGCTGCTCTCTACTTCTTCTTACACCTGAGCTTTACTCCCCTTGGGGATCTTATTTTTACATAAAGAGCATTTAATAACTCTTAGGGAGGAACTCACTGTAAGGACATCAATGGCTCAGGGACCTCTCAAAAAACCCTCCTCAAGTTCACCAACTGACTTGACCGTCGGAGGTACCACAGGGAAAACTAGCCCCATATTTCTATGATTCTTGCATGTGCAGGCTATCAGTCCACCCCGCGCGCTCAAAATCAGGCAAAAAGTTGGAGGAGGAGTCGGCCCTAATATTTATCCTCTCCTTTCCTACCATTGTCAGGATCGAATCTGCATCCGACTGCGGGAAACCCCCATCGACTGTTTGTTCACGAGCATCAACAACAACAAATCTTTGAATCCATAAACTATTGAAACACATTCAAATTACTTCTTTTCTTCAAAAGCTTTCAAATAAAGCATTATTCACAATTTATTGAGAACGCATAAAACCAAACTGCTTATCACATTTCATAGGAAATGAAATTTACTTTTAATATCTTGTATGAAATCAAAATCATATTATGGGTTAGGCCATAAGAAAATAGATCGGATCACATATAACTTTATATAAAAGAAAATAATAGATTATTTATTTTTTGGGTACAAAATCAATCAAATATAGCACTCATGCAATTTCACATTATAAAAAAGCTATAGTGAGAAATGAACTCATCTCTAGTGGATACCACTTCCTCAATATTACTCCTGTTGACATCAACCGGATCTTATAATATAAACATATAAGACTCATATAATTCAAGAAAAAACATATATTATAGGTTAATCACCTCATAGTTTAGAGTCAATCAGATTCAAGTATAATCAAATAATAATTAAAATCTATAAATAGTGTACACATAGACTTATTGCTAATTTTAGCAATTTATCATAATTTCTATGACATTATTCTAATAATTTTGGACCTGTTAATAATATTTAGCAAAGCTCGGGGGGTTTCAAACAATTATCCAAGCTTATTTCTAACTAAATTTGGATCCTTTGGGTCTGGTTGAAATTAACAAAGCAATAGGGGTCTACATGAGTGTTTTCATTCATTTTATCTTCGAGATCTATATATAAACTCATAAACTTTTAGGGGTCCCAATAAATTTTATTATTTTAACTTTGTTTTCTCTTTCTCTTTGCTCTGTCCCCTTCTTCTTCCTCCGATTCCTCTCTCTATTTTTTTCTTTTTTTCCTGCGGCTCTTTAGGTGCAGGTCGTGCCCTTTGCTCTATTATTGAGGTTGGCCTCTTGACGGGGAGGGTCTGCCGGTGATTAGGGGTCGGCAACAAGGTCCTATCAAAGCTAGTTATGTATTTTATTTTTTTATCAACCAAAATTTCTTTAATTTCTATAAACTAAGAGTATTAAGAAGTCAGATTATACATTTGGATCATTCAAGCTTCTCTTCTTCTCATCTACCAAATTCTATACTCCAAGCAAGTTACTCTTCCCTCTCTTTGTCAGTCTAACAAAACAAAGTGGGGCCCACAAAGGCGGAACCCATAAGGAGAAAACACAAATTCGGTGGCAGCCATTGTTGAGAATTTATAAAGGATGCGGGTCCTACAAATATTATATTATTAGTGACGGGTCTCACTGATAATATTTTATTTATGTATAGTATTTCCTAAATACTATAAATACGGCCTAAACTCTTAAGAAAAAATTCATCGTAAAAACAACTCCTCTCATAGAAGAGTAAGAGAGAAAACACAGAGAGAGATTGTGAGAGTTCTTGGAGTGTATCTGATCAAGAGAGGGTGTTCTCTTTGATCTATTCTTTTAGGATATAAAAGAATTTGACGTCGTCATTGTACCATAGAGTAGCTTCGAAGAAGTGAACCACGTATATTTGTCAGTATTGTGATTAATTTTATACTTTTATTCTGTGTATTACATCTCCGTTCGAGGCGTTATTGTTGGTGTGTACCCTAACAACTGGTATCAGAGTCTGACTTAGAGTATATATATCTGTTTATCGTATGCTCTGTGGCTACCACTAAAAGTGGATCCTCCACATCAAAAAATAAGTTAGATTATTATTTACTCTTTTAAGGCATTAAACACTATTCACGTGTATGTCACTATTCACAAATATGCACTATTCACAAATATGGGAAAGACGTAATATTTCACCATGGGATGTACAGTTGAAGATAACAGGCTTCGAATTGAGAAGTTCGGCGATCAAACTTTTAGGTATTGGAAGATACAAATAGAAGACTATTTATACCAAAAGGATCTCTTCCTACCCCTCCAAGGAGAGGCGGAGAAACCTGAGAAGATGGACAATGATAAGTGGAAGGTGCTCAATCATAAAGCACTTGCCACCATCAGGCTCAACCTTCACCAGCATGTGATTTATAACGTCTCGCATGCGACCAACCCCAAGGAGTTGATGAAGGCCTTGGAGGCGCTGTATGAGAAGCCGTCTGCTTCAAATAAGGTTTTCCTGATGAAGAAGCTATTCAACAAAAAGATGCAGCAAGGAGCTCGTATGACGGACTTCGTGAACGAATTTCAGGCTATGGTGCAACAGCTTGCTGCAGTAGATCTCAAGTTCGACAATGAGATCCAAGCTCTTCTGCTACTTTCTTGTCTACCAGATTCGTGGGAGAATATGGTAATGATAGTGAGTAATGCTAATGAAAATGACAAGATGAAGCTCGACACGGTGCTTGGGGCAATTCTGAATGAAGAATCTCGCTACAAAGTCTCAGGAGCTGAGGCCTCTAGCAGTGGGAGTTCTCTGCATGTCGAGGCATGAGGGCGTGCGCAGAAGAAGGGTGGGGGATGACGAGGCCAATCAAAATCCATAGGGAAGTCTAAAGGGCCGAACCCGAATGGTTATGGTGAAGGGAAGTGCTTCAGATGCGGAAAGAAGGGTCATTTTGCACGAGACTGCAGAGTTTCTGTTCCAGCATCAGCAGGGAATGATCGGGCTGATGGTGCAGTTAATCTCATGCACGAGACAGATTCAGATGCGCTTCTCTTGTCTCTTGAAGAAAAAAGCAATACGTGGGTCATTCACTCTGGCACATCTTTCCATGTAACCTCACAACAAAACCTACTTACATCGTTGTTCGTGAAGAAGGACTAGGGGACAAACTATCTTGGCGACGATCAACCTTGCAAAGTTTCCGAGAAGGAAAATTGTACCCTCAATATGGAGGGCGGGAACACCTTGATGCTGAAAGATGTTCGGCATGTACCGGATCTCAGGTGGAATCTTATATCAGTCAAGCAACTGACTGATTCTGGTTACAAAGTGTCCTTCCAGCAGGGAAGCTAGAAGGTGTCCAAGGATGCCCTGTTAGTGACACACGGCAAATGCGGGGGGTCTCTCTACATCGCCAATAAGAAGATCGACCGCTTGCTTGCTACAGGACAAACATCATCATCATCACTGTCGACTACATAACTTGGCATCAACGATTTGGCTACATGAGCGAGAAGGGGATGCAGATTATGGCCATGGGAGAGAGGCTTTCGGGTCTGAACAAGATCGATCTGACTTTCTGTGAGGACTACATCCTAGGTAAACAAAAGAAGGTGAGCTTCAACAAGACCGGACCGGCTCCAAAACTGTAGAAATTAGAGTTGGTGTACACCAACATATGGGGACCTGCGCAAGTACCATCTGTTGGAAATTCTATTTACTTTGTCACTTTTATTGATGATGCTACTAGAAAATTGTGGGTGTTCTTCTTAAAGCACAAGTCAGATGTTTTCATCATCTTCAAGAAGTGGCTTGCCTGTGTGGAGAACAAAACAGAATATAAACTAAAGTGCCTAAAGTCTGATAATGGAGGCGAGTATTACAGCCAGAAGTTAGAGAACTTCTGCTCGCCTATGGGATTAGGAGACTGAATATCGTCCCAGGCACACCTCAGCACAACAGAGTGGCAGAGCGTATGAATCGCACTATCTTGAAGCGCGCCAAAAGTATGAGGATCCACTCCGGATTGCCCAAGAGTTTTTAGGCCGGAGCTATCAATACTGCTGCATACTTGATCAACCGCGGGTCATCCATGGCTCTCAGTTATGGGATACCTGAGGAGGCTTAGACCGGAAAGAAAGAAGCTGAAGCTAGAGCACTTACAAGTATTTGGTTGGAACGCCTATGTCATGATCAATCCTGCAGGCCGGTCAAAGCTTGATCCAAAGTCAAAGAAGCTCTCTTTCATCGGCTATGGAGGAGATGAGTATGGGTACCATTTCTGGGATCACGATGCGCGCATGGTGGTGCGTAGTCGTGATGTCGTATTCCATGAGAATGCAGTGTACAAGACCAAAGAAGTGAGTGGGAGTCAGCTATCTCCCCCTCTTTTCCCAGATAATCCTAGCAGTGAGGACAACAGTGAGGTACCAATCAGCATTGAAGATGGAGACTAAGAAGACGTGCCGAATGCACAGCAACAGGATCCAGCAGAGCTACCGATCATAATTCGCAAACCTCCAAAAAATTCGAGGGTGCTAGAGAGGTACCTTTCCACCATGAATTATCTTCTGCTTACTGACAATGGTGAGCTAGAGAGCTATGAGAAGGTACAACAGACTGGCAAAACTCGAGGCGAGTGGGAGTTTGTCATAGAGGAAGAAATAAAGTCATTGATGAAGAATGGGACTTGGGAGCTCATAAAGCTTCCAAGAGGGAGAAAGGCTCTTCACAATCGGTGGATTTATCGAGTCAAGGATGAAGCTGATGGATGGAGACGCTACAATGTGAGGCTTGTAATGAAGGGCTATGAGCAGAAAGCAGGGATATACTTGTAGGCTGTCTAAAAATCACAATAGATAGCTTATCCCCCATCAAACACCGATGATGGAAGTTACAATCTGACGACTTTCAAGAGGCTACGATTTGAAGACTTTCACGTAGATCGCTGAAGGTTACAATCTGACGACCTTCACGACAATCGATGAGAGCTCTAGTTCAACAGCATTCACAATCAATATCGGGAGTTACAATCTGACGACTCTCATATTCTCAAGGAGCCAAGACGAAGATTACAAGACAATGATCTTTGCAACGCTATGACAAAAGAGATTACTTGGTGATAATCTCTTCAAGACAAGACGTGGAGGTCCTCCCCGTGTGTCAACAGTAAAACGCCAGGGTCGAACCCGCGTTACAATATCAAAACGCGAGGGTCGAACCCACATTACAACATCAAAATGCCAGGGTCAAACCCGCGTTACAACATCAAAACGCTGGAGTCGGACCCGCGTTACAACCTCAAAACGCCAGGGTCGAACCCGCGTTACAACATCAAAATGCCAGGGTCGAACCCACGTTACAACAAGAGAAACGTGAGCGATCCTCACGTTCTGGATGTTCAATCAACACCCAACCTCGCGTCTCAATCCTAAGATGCGAGGTTAGGGTCCTGAACGCCAGGTTTGGTGTTTAACTCATTCAAATATGAGTCGAACGGTTTCAGAACCGTTTTCCCTACGATCTGAGGAAATCACGCCCACTTAGGAGCGGATTTAGAGGGCAGTTACACCCCCTTAATCCCCTATAAATAGGGGTAAACTCAACTGAGTTCGGGCCTCTCTTTTTCGGCTGGCAATTTTCGGATCTGAGACTTGGCAGCGAGGTGGGAATTCCTTGGTTCGGAGGGACGACTGAAGACTGGCTATTCGGGCATCATTCTCCAACGGAGATCATCTTCAACTCCAGCAACAAGGAGCTTCCGGCAGCGGCATAGTTTCTTGAAACCTTCGGCCTTGGCTTATCAAACCGATTTTCGGTTAAATCAACTCTTTCATAGAGTTTTAAACTCGTTCAGAGTTATCAACTCATCAAGAGTTTCAAACTTACCACGCAAGTCCTCCACAACGTCAAATCATGAGGAGAAGACATCGTTCCAGTGAATCAAAACGTCGGATCGTCAACGGAGAGCAAACTCGATGCAAGCATTCGAGGGAGGCACTCCATCGCCACCGTGAAGAACCCAGTTTTAAACAAAGAAGAGAACCAAATTCGTTTTTTTCTCTTTTGTAACCAAGTTGTAATCGGAATCAAAGAAATACAAGTCAATTTTCTTTTATTCTCTTCATTGCAATTTCCAACATACAAAAGATGGCGACTCTACTGGGGATTTCAAGCTTCTCTGACGAAGAAGTGGTGGCGCAATCCGATGTTCATCTCACTGGAACAACTATCGAAACTCTCGTGGTAGAGTTTGATCAAGCCAAGTTTGAGGAGTCCATCTCCTCCGGATCCCTTAGCCCTAAAGCTATGCGCAAGATCCACAAAGTTTCTAAGGAGACTAAAGCCCCAGTTGTGGCCGATTCATCAAAGGGCTATCTCCCCTGGGGGTTGCACTGTTCATACAGTCCCCTCTCTGAAAATCGATCCTCCAACCAACGCGAGCTTCGCGTTCGTGAGCCTAAATGCGACCCTGAGCTTCGTGTTTCTACTTTAGAACACGAGCCTCGTGTTTATGAGCCCAAACATGAGCTTCGTGAGAACCAGACTGAACGTGGCCCTCAATGGCACGTTTTACAGCCAAAACGCAGACCTCAAGCCATCGTTGAACGCGAACTTCAACTTCGCGTTTCCCAGTCAAAACAGGACCTTCGCGTCGACAATGAAGAACGCGACCCTCATGTCGCCAAATCAAAACGCGACCTTCGCGTTTCAAGTGCCAAACGCGACCTTCGCGTCTCAGGTGTCAAACGCGACCTTCGCGTCTTAGGTGCCAAACGTGACCCTCGCGTCCTAAGTTCCAAATCCAATACAGAAGTTGGTGTATATCGTGGAGCTTTGGGGCGCTGCCCCGAACCCCGCCGGGGGGTATTCCATCCTCCCCGGACCCCCTGGCCAGGGGCGCGCCACCCCCTGGACCCCCAGCTCGCTGACCGGGCAACGAGACCCCCGAATACTCTGCGTAGCGCGACTAGATCGAGGGGCGGATATAAAAAGTTCATGGATTCAAGGAATTTCAACCACATCCATGTTCACCAAGAGCTAGTCCTATCCAATTATAGACTGGGGGTTCCAATTCAAACCTCACAATCAGTGAATAATTCTCCTCGAATCTTTACAACAGATTTGAGAGAGTTCATATCGAGAGAAAGACCGATTCAACAAGTCATTCGTTCATTCCAATATGAACGACTGATTCCTACGGTCCTCTCGGGATGTCAATGCTGCTCATATGCGGCCA
The DNA here is from genome assembly GCA_022839385.1 of Asparagus kiusianus. Taxonomy (NCBI): domain Eukaryota; kingdom Viridiplantae; phylum Streptophyta; class Magnoliopsida; order Asparagales; family Asparagaceae; genus Asparagus; species Asparagus kiusianus. The sequence goes on from BQKN01000206.1 coordinate 442,776, forward strand.
AGCTATTGGTGTTCGACCAATTTATGAACGTTGCTTTGCTCGACCAACGACGACGTTCTCACAGAAAGAAGTCTCCAGAGACCGAATATCCCAGGGTCACTATCAATGTGATCGGCAGAGGGAAAGCCTCAGGTCCTAGTTCCGATAATTCTGAGACAAGTCGTTCACCGACCGTCAGAGAAATCGCTAACGAGTTTGAAGGAATCTACCAACGCACTCGGACGTGAACAGGAGCCATTCCCTCTGTCAACTATCGGAGTTTAGCCAGAGGAATCAATTCCGATGATGAACACTCAGCCATTGCAGAGTCCTAATCATCCAGCTCTTTTGTTGAACATGAAAGCCCCGCTTATATGACGGGAAACCATGAAGATCTCACAAAGAGACTTGATGAGCAAGAGGCCATGCTCAAATCTCAGCAGGAGGCCATCAATGAACTCATGGCCCTGTTGACTCAAATCGTCGCAAACAAGGCAAAATCTCAGAAGACAGATCCGCCACCTAGGCAAGAATCCTCCCAGAGAGGAAAAACATCTTCATCCCGACCTCACACAAGCAAAGGGAAGGGAGAAGTGGTTGATGACATGGCTTCTGACCAAGAAGCCCGCAACCTGGAATCTTCCTCTGATAAAGGAAGAGAGACGGAGAACGAACAGAATCTTCAGTCCGCCAAAATCGAGGAATTGGAAGCCCGCCTCAATGTTATCGCTAACAGAAGCGAGCTCCAAGACGAGGAAGTTGTCAGACCCTATCCTGCCGAATGGGATGCAGCCCCTTATCCTCCAAAATTTGAGGTCCCGACGCTACAAACTTTTGACGGCACGGGATCACCGAACCAACATATCTATTATTTCAAGTCACAGACTGGGAATATGATATCAAACGACGACATACTAGCTCGATTGTTCATTGGCACCCTCAAGGGAGTTGCCTTTGAATGGTTTAGGAAACTGCCTGCCGGATGTATCCAAAAGTGGGCAGATTTAGAGAGATTCTTCCTATCAAGATTCTTTGAAGAGGATACAGAAGTCTCCATCCATACTCTTCTCACCACTAAGCAGAAGAAGAGGGAGTCCGTCAAAGCCTTTGTCAAGAGGTTCCGAACCATGGCTCTCCGGTGTTCGTCAGGTATGACACAGTCTACCTTAGTAGAGACCTGTCGACACAACCTGCAGACCAACATCCTAGCTCGAATAGGGGTTGCAGAATATCGTTCCTGGAGACAACTAATCTCTCAAGGTGAACAGGCTCAAAAGATCATTGCCAGGATCAAAGCTGAAGAACAAAGTAGGCAGGATCAGCCCGAGCAATCGGATCAAACCCAATCTTCTCCTGAGTAATCGAACCAAGCTCACTCTTCCCAGTCAGAACCAGAAGACACTACGGCCGCTGAAGCCAACCCTCTTCAGTAGGATGGCGGGTCTAACAACTATCATGTTAACAGCTACCTCTGATAGTCAAACTCGTTAGATAATGACTCACTAGGCGATGTGTCATGTCTTCTTCTTTCCCCCTTGCATTTGTTCAAGACTGGGGGTTGATTTATTGGTAGTTCATTGGATTATGAGTAATAAATTTTATGAGTTGTTATGTTTAATATAATACCTCTGTCAACCATAAAATCTACCAAGAACTATCACGACCATCAACTTGTCAATCCGCTTCAATAGAATAGCAGGCCCACTAAAATTATCACGTTAATGATCACTTCTGATAGTCTATTTTCTCCAAATTCCCCCATCAATCCTCTTCAAGTAGGATGGCGGGTCTATCAAAACTATCACGTTAATAATTACCTCTGATAGTCCATTCCCTCCAAATTCTCTTGCCAATCCTCTTCAAGTAGGATGGCAGGTCCACAAAACTATCACGTTAACATTTACCTCTGATAGTCCATCAACTTGTTAATCCTCTTCAATAGGATGGCAGGTCCATAAAACTATCACGTTAACAGTTACCTCTGATAGTCCATCAACTTGCCAATCCTCTTCAATAGGATGGCAGGTCCACAAAACTATCACGTTAACAGTTACCTCTGATAGTCCATCAACTTGCCAATCCTCTTCAATAGGATGGCAGGTCCACAAAACTATCACGTTAATAGTTACCTCTGATAGTCCATCAACTTGCCAATCCTCTTCAACAGGATGGCAGGTCTATCAAAACTATCACGTTAACGGTTACCTCTGATAGTCCATCAACTTGCCAATCCTCTTCAATAGGATGGCAGGTCCACAAAACTATCACGTTAACAGTTACCTCTGATAGTCCATCAACTTGCCAATCTTCTTTAATAGGATAGCAGGTCCACAAAACTATCACGTTAATAGTTACCTCTGATAGTCCATCAACTTGCCAATCCTTTTCAACAGGATGGCAGGTCTATCAAAACTATCACGTTAACGGTTACCTCTGATAGTCCATCAATTTGCCAATCCTCTTCAACAGGATGGCAGGTCCATAAAACTATCACGTTAACGGTTACCTCTGATAGTCTATCAACTTGCTAATCCTCTTCAATAGGATGGCAGGTCCATAAAACTATCACGTTAATGGTTACCTCTGATAGTCTATCAACTTGCTAATCCTCTTCAACAGGATGGCAGGCCCATAAAACTATCACGTTAACCGTTACCTCTGATAGTCAAACTCATCAGATAATGGCCTACCTGGTGATCTGCCTCTATTCTGACTTCATGGATAGTGCCTCACTAGGTAATGTGCCTTGTCTACCTCTTTTTATCCCCCTGCTAAGTCTTAATCAAGACTGGGGGTTGGTTACTTGGAATCCACTGGATTAAGAGTAACGAATCTTTCATATCGTCGAGTTAACATTACACTTCTGACGATCATCACCCCCACAGAGTATGAATGCAGCTTGCATCACTCCCAATTTGTCACGTTAATGATACACCTCTGACAATCAACTTATCAATCCTTGTCAATAGGATGATAGGTCTTCAAAATTGCTCGAATCGCAATCTTCCCCAGCATGACACTAAGTCTTCAAAATCTTATCACAAGTATCAGAACTCATCGCTTCCGATGATAAACTCACCTAGCAAGTCTCCCCAGCGAGACGCTAATTCCCAAAACCTTGTGCAAGTCACAAGTACACAAATCCTGTCACGTTAACACTAAACCTCTGACAATCAACTTATCAATTCTCTTCAATAGGATGATAAGTCTACAAAGTTGCTCCAATCGCAACATTCTCCCGTCAAGTTAACATCACACCTCTGACAAATCCACTTATCAATCCTCTTCAAAAAGATGATAAGTCCACAAAGTTGCCCTGATCGCAACACCTTCCTGTCACGTTAATATTACATCTCTGACAAAATTAACTTATCGACTCTCGGCAATAGAGCGATAGGTCCTCAAAGTTGCCCTGATCGCAACAAGTCCTTGTCACGTTAATATCAAACACCTCTGACAAAATCCACTTATCAATCCTCTTCAATAGGATGATAAGTCCACAAAGTTGCTCCGATCGCAACAAATTTCCAACCAAATCAACTTATCGACTCTCTTTAATAGAGCGATAGGTCCATAAAATACTGTTAGGTTAACATCACACCTCTAACAGTCAACCCCCCCCAACGAACTTGTTAATCCTTTTTCAACAAGAATAGCAAGTTTTCATTATGAAATCCCCAGTGGATTAAATATTTTCTGGAATTATCCCAGTGATATTAAAGAAAATTTCTGAATTTCACTCTAAGTAAAAATTCACGCCAAGTTAATGCTACACCTCTGGCACTTCTAATTTTCTTTCAGTGTTTCGAATAACACAGGAAGAAACAGTGACAAAGTCTACGTATTCAATATCGTAGCCAGTGATTATTATTAAATTAATAATCTCTGAATCCATACCTTGCATGTATGGGGAATTTTATCCCGAATCCTAAGAAGAGATAAGTCAACGCCTAATACGCGTTGCCGGTGAGTCTTTGACCGTAAAAAGGACAAAAACCCACGTATTTAACATCGTGGCAGGTTGTTATTAATAACACCGAAATCCATGCCTCACACGTATGGGGGAATTTATCTCGATCCCTAATTAGAGATAAGTCTGCATCTAACACATGCTGCCGGGTAGCCTATTCCCGTAATAATGGTGAAGTCTACGTATTCAACATCGTAGCAGGTTGTTATTAATAACACCAGAATCCATGCCTTACACGCATGGGGAACCTTATCCCAAATCCTAAGTAGGGATAAGCCTACGCCTAACACGCGTTGCCGGTTAGTCTTTCACCGTAAAAAGGACAAAAGTCTACATATTCAACATCGTAGTGGGTCGTTATTAATAATGCCAAAATCCATGTCTTACACGCATGGGGAACCTTATCCCAAATCCTAAGTAGGGATAAGCCTACGCCTAACACGCGTCGCCGGTTAGTCTTTTCCCGTGAAAATGACAAAGTCTATGTATTCAAAATCATAGCATCAAGTCTAAGAGAGTTCATTCTCTTAGCACAACGTTATATGTGAAACGGATTCAAATAATTCACATGCTAGCCCGATTCAAATGGTAGTCGGTAAAGGCTTATCAAATCCATTGATGGCTGAGGGTTTGCCAAAAATCCTATGCATGTTTGCAGGCTCATCAGCTTAATGGATGTGAGCCGAGACTTGAAACAAATAAGCTAAAGACAAGTCTCAAAGACTTAGTCAAAAATGTACGAAAGTCACCTACGCGTCTCAAGCCAAAACGCCAAGGTCACAGCCGCGTTCCAAATTCAAAACGCCGAAGTCAGCCCCGCGTCTCAAGTTCAAAACGCAGGGGTCCACCCCCGCATTCCAGAAGCAGGATTATGACACATACCTTCACACAGGTCCTATGTGACAAATCCCTTCAACCAAGATGCCTTCGAAGCGAGTGCAGAGAACAAATCTTTTATGACAAGGAATCAACAGCTCCAGGATCAGAGTTGAGATCCAAAGTATTCCGAAAATTCGTCCCAGTCAATCGCGAACTTTCGAAAACTTTGGAGGGGGTTCTGTAGGCTGTCTAAAAATCACAATAGATAGCTTATCCCCCATCAAACACCGATGATGGAAGTTACAATCTGACGACTTCCAGAAGGCTACAATTTGAAGACTTTCACGTAGATCGCTGAAGGTTACAATCTGACGACCTTCATGACAACCGATGAGAGCTCTAGTTCAACAGCATTCACAATCAACATCGGGAGTTACAATCTGACGACTCTCATATTCTCAAGGAGCCAAGACGAAGATTACAAGACAATGATCTTTGCAACGCTATGACAAAAAAGATTACTTGGTGATAATCTCTTCAAGACAAGACGCGGAGGTCCTCCCCGTGTGTCAACAGTAAAACGCCAAGGTCGAACCACAATATCAAAACGCGAGGGTCAAACCCACGTTACAACATCAAAACGCCAGGGTCAAACCCGCGTTACAACATCAAAACGCTGGAGTCGGACCTGCGTTACAACCTCAAAACGCCAGGGTCGAACCCGTGTTACAACATCAAAACGCCAGGGTCGAACCCGCGTTACAACATTAAAACGCCAGGGTCGAACCCGCGTTACAACAAGAGAAACGTGAGTGATCCTCGCGTTTTGGATGTTTAGTCAACACCCAACCTCGCGTCTCAATCCTAAGATGCGAGGTTAGGGTCCTGAACGCCAGGTTGGGCGTTTGACTCATTCAAATATGAGTCGAACGGTTTCAGAACCGTTTTCCCCACGATCTGAGGAAATCATGCCCACTTAGGAGCGGATTTAGAGGGCAGTTACACCCCCTTAATCTCCTATAAATAGGGGTAAACTCAACTGAGTTCGGGCCTCTTTTTTTCGGCTGGCAATTTCCGGATCTGAGACTTGGCAGCAAGGTGGGAATTCCTTGGCTCGGAGGGACGACTGAAGACTGGCTATTCGGGCATCATTCTCCAACGGAGATCATCTTCAACTCCAATAACGAGGAGCTTCCGGCAGCGGCATAGTTTCTTGAAACCTTCGGCCTTGGCTTATCAAACCGATTTTCGGTTAAATCAACTCTTTCATAGAGTTTTAAACTCGTTCAGAGTTATCAACTCATCAAGAGTTTCAAACTTGCCACGCAAGTTCTCCACAACATCAAATCGTGAGGAGAAGACATCATTCCAGTGAATCAAAATGTCGGATCGTCAACGGAGAGCAAACTCGACGAAAGCATTCGAGGGAGGCACTCCATCGCCACCGTGAAGAACCCAGTTTTAAACAAAGGAGAGAACCAAATTCGTTTTCTTCTCTTTTGTAACCAAGTTGTAATCGGAATCAAAGAAATACAAGTCAATTTTCTTTTATTCTCTTCATTGCAATTTTCCAACATACAATACTATTCTAATATTTTCGCTCACGTCGTCAAGTTGACCATGATCCGGACTATGCTAAGCATTATGGCAGTTCGAGATCTCCATCTAGAGCAGATGGATGTGAAGACAATATTTCTTTATGGAGATTTGGAGGAAGAGATCTATATATATCAACTAACAGGCTTCGAGGAACGAGGCAGGGAGGGCCTCGTGTGTCGCCTGCGTAAGAGCTTGTATGGCCTAAAGCAAGCTCCGCTACAGTGGTACATGAAGTTTGAGAACTTTATGGAGGAGAACAGTTTTCTCAAATGCGACACAGACCATTACTGATTCATCAAGAGATATGACGAATCCTATGTGATACTCTTGATTTATGTTGATGACATGTTGATTGCAAGGCCCGACTTGGCCCGTATTGAGAAACTCAAGGGGCGTCTCTCTGAGTGCTTCGAGATGAAGGATCTGGGTCCAACAAACCAGATTCTTGGGATGAGGATCATCAGAGACAAATCAGCACGGAGGCTGAGGTTATCTCAGAAGGCCTACATTGAGAAGATTCTTAAAAAGTTTGGCATGGAGAAAGCTAAATAGGTGGTCTCGCCGTTTGCAAGCTATTTCAAGCTATCAAAGACCTAAGCACTAGAGACTGCTGAAGAGCATGAGTTTATGGCCAACATACCATACGCATCTGCCGTTGGGAGTTTGATGTATACGATGGTGTGCACAAAAACAAATATTGCACAAGGAGTGGGAGTTGTGAGCCGCTTCATGAGCAATCCAGGGAAAAAACACTGGGTGTAGTCAAGTGGCTTCTACGCTACTTGAGATGCTCGTCCGATCGTTGTTTTAAGTATGGCGGGGCAGATTTGCAGCTAGAGGGATTTTGTGATGCAGACTACGCTAGGGATATAGACTCAAGAAGGAACACTAGCGCCTACATCTTCATCTTGGGTGGTGGAGCGATAAGTTGGAGATCCAAGTTACAGGATACAGTGGCTTTGTCGACAACCGAAACGGAGTACGTGTTTGCAGCAGAGGCAGCAAATGAGTTACTATGGTTGAAGGATTTTCTTCTCGAGCTTGGAGTAAGCTTTGAGAAATACTTCATCTACTACGATAGTCAGAGTACCCTTTACTTGTCAAAAAATGACGCATTCCATGCTCAGACCAAGCATGTTGACGTGAAACATCATGCCATATGGTGATGGCAAAGCAGGAACGAGTTCAAGCTTGTGAAGATTGATACGAGGTACAATCCAGCTGATATGCTAATCAAGCCAGTTTCGATCGAGAAGGTGAGGCTGTGTGCAGTCTTATATGGCATCCGTTGAGAATGTTGAGGGTCATGTAAGACGCCAAAGATACAAGACATCCGGATGATGTAACCAAGAAGGGTGTGAAGATATGATTGATATTCAATCAAATCTTCAAGTGGGAGATTGTCAGCCTAACAAAATAAAAGTGGGGCCCACAAAGGCGGGCCCCACAAAAAGAAAACCCAAATTTGGTGGCAGCCATTGTTGAGAATTTATAAAGGATGTGGGTCCCATAAATATTTTATTATTAGTGGCGGGTCCCACTGATAATATTTTATTTGTGCATAGTGTTTCCCAAACACTATAAATAAGGACTAAACTCTTTAGAAAAATTCATCCCAGAAACAACTCCTCTCATAGAAGAGTAAGAGAGAAAACACAGAGAGAGATTGTGAGAGTTTTTAGAGTGTATCTGATCAAGGGAGGGTGTTCTCTTTGATCTATTCTTTTGGGATATAAAAGAATTTGGTGTCGGTGTGCACCGTGGAGTAGCTCCGAAGGAGTGAACCACGTATATCTGTGAGTACCGTGATTAATTTTTGTGTCTTTATTCTGTGTATTACGTCTCCGTTCGAGACGTTATTGTTAGTGTGTACCCTAACACTCTTCACTTGATTTTTTCCCCTCTTATTTTCTCCTTTCTCCCCTTCTTATTTTACCGTTGAGGCGGTGCAAGCCACCAAATCGGTGAGGCAGTGATGAACAGGAAGAGAATTGGTATTTTTGCATAGCACCCCTCAAACTTTGTGATTTACATGTACTTCTCCGTTCTTTTTTTTAATTAACTATTTACTTGGGATTATTACATAAGTAGTCTTCCTGTTCTACTAGTTTTCGGTAGATTGTCCCCTGAACTAATTAATTAATTGATAAGGTGGAGATAATTATATGCACAACTAATATTAGTATCATATGGGTAATCCATCTATTGACGAGTAATTGCACAGTGTATGCTTGACTTCGAATCTTCATATAGTATAATTTAAGCATATCTAGTAAATAAACAACAACAAAACCCCTCTTTCAGTATAATCATCACCATGCATAAAGTGCACCACGGAGACGATCATAATGCATTTGACATTGACTTAGCTGTAGAAAAACCTACTTGTTCGTCAGTATTATGCTGGATGCCCTCGTTCCTTAAATTACAAAAACTCCCAGCCCTTCTCTCTCTTTTTTCCCCCCTTTTATGAGTTCAGTTGTTCCCATTAAGACATCCCCTCTATCAGGGGTTATTTGTGTTGCAATATTTTTAAGTCTCTAAACCATTGCACCATAAAGTAATGTTGAGGGTTAAGAATTAAATTTTTATATTCGAACATGTCCTTATAGATTGAGCTTCTTTTTTATGCGCCAAAACCTGGACTCACACAACGATGTTTAAATTCGTGGCCAGTGAGATTTAGATATGGATTGATCTAATACCATCTTAAAATCCCTAAACATCACATCATAACTTCAAACCTGCAGTGATGATTGAAGGTTATATTTTTATTTTTAACAAAATAGCCTTATATGATATTTGTTAAAAGTAGTCAAATATTATAATTTGTTAGACGTAGTTATATTATGTATAGTATTTTATGATCAGCAGAAAAATAGAAATGTGTATCAATTTATCTTCATTTAGTGCAAATTTTCTTGCACGATCAATATATCTATTTGATTGGTCACGGAGACTTTAAATTCGTACGAGGAAACATTTAAATTTCAAAATTGGAAATATCGCCTTGTATATAGATTTTGCTAAATTCTAAGTATGCAAGGAGATGTGTAAATTATATTATTTTTGTGATAACCAGTTTCGAATGAAAAGGAAAAGGAAGGGAATTAATAGATAAGGCTCATAGACTACATTTCTTTTCCTCAAAATCCATAAAAGAAAAAACCCTTCAAAAAAAAGAAAACTAAAAACAACTAGCCCCTTCTTTACTTCATCTGAAAGCTTCTGAAGTCCAAAACACCAGCACTACTAAGGCCAAAAAACCCCTCACATTTAATACACCCGTTGCTTTTCCTCAATCCCAACCTGCAATCAAAACAAAACCCTTCTCTCTTCACAGAGACCTCCTCAGTCTGCTCTACAGCAGGAGGACTTATGCAAAGCTCCAAATTCAAATCTAAGCACTGTGTTGGCGTTGAATCGTTGCTATTGCTTCTACTTCGGCTGCTATCACTGCTGCTCTCTTTATCTTGTGAAACGAAGTCCATGTTCTGCTTATCTTCTCTATTTTTAGTGAAAGAGATGGTGACATCCGAGACTGGTGCTCGAAGTGGTCGGTGGCTGGCCGGATCTATTCCTTTGCTTAGTAGCTTTCGTTTGATGCGTGTGTTCCAATAGTTCTTGATCTCATTGTCCGTCCTTCCTGGTAGCTTTCCCGCTATCGAAGACCATCTGAAAATATTTTTTTTTAGAATTTAGTAATTTTAGCATGGTATCAGAGCAAAGTAGAATTAATGGATCAGTTTAGATCATATGATTTTTTTTCCCTTAATATAACAATGATGATGCATCCTAGACAGTCATCTTTTTCCAGTAACCGAAGTAACATATGTTCAGAAAATTTATTAATTAACCAGAGAAAGAAAGTATACAGTATGCAAAAATAAATTAGGAGATAATTAGAGGGAGGATTAGAAGACCACAGACTAATCATAACACTTATCATATCCTATAATTGACATGCTGATCGAGTAGTTGTTTAAATAAATTTAAAAAAAAAAAAACTCATTAGTACTGTAGTTGAGAGGATATAAATTCATGTTAGTAATCCCCATGTGATCGAGTATGCCCTCACATAGATTTTGAATTAACTTTGATTCATTTCAATCTCTTTGTAGTTTAAGACAAATTTAATTTCTTTAACAAATTAAACATGATGAAGTATTAATGGATATTATACACAAAAGACATGAGACTATATGTATGTATATATGTATATATACTGTTGATTTAACATGTATGTATGTTAACTCTTACTTGTTGCCTAATAAGCTGTGGAGCTTGATAATGAGCTCATCCTCTTCCTCTGTGAAATTCCCACGCTTTAAGTCCGGCCTGAGATAATTAATCCAGCGGAGCCGGCAGCTCTTACCGCATCTCAGGAGCCCAGCAGCCTTGGGCAGTGACCGCCAGCATCCTTCACCATGTTGGCGTATATAAGCAGAAAGCCTCTCATCTTCTTCTTTAGTCCACGCTCCTTTGTTAGTGTGAGCCTTTTCACAGCACGGAGACCTTCCCATATTTTGAGATGTAGTGTAAATTGGTAACTATTGAGAGTTGATTTATAAAAAGGAAGAAGGAAAAGAATGGTGTGGAGTTGGTTAGTATTGGTGGTGGTGGTGGGGGTTATTTTTAGATGCGTGAGCTGGTGAGGGAATTATATATGAAGGAGAGAGAGGGAGTTGTTCGGGGTTGGTAAAGGTTTGGTCTCTCTCTCTCTCTCTCTCACTCATTAACTTGTTAATCACATGCTTTATGGTTTTAACGACAAGTCTCCGGTCAGCTAACCATATGCTTATTTTAATCGAGTCTGTTATGTTTTTCTATAATGCTCCAAGATGAGATTACCTTAAAAAAAGCCTTTTCAAGATGAGATTACCTAATTAAATAATAAAAAAACTCTTCAAGATGAGGAAATTTATCTGCTATATTGTACGATTCACGTGTTCAATAACATTTAAGTTGTGGTTTATTTCAAGATGAGGATACTCGGCATCTAAAAAAGACGCTTAATATTGTTGGCGCACGCCAGCTGCAATTCGATACTGTATATTACAAAATGTAGCCCGCAAAAGCATTACCGAATAGGCTGATTAGATCTCCTCGATCTTCATAAACCAATCGATTACTTGGCGATATTGAAACCGCGAGTAATCATGTTCAAACTAAAGAGAATAGCAATATATTTCAAAAAAAAAAATTACCACGGAAAAATAGATTGGTTATAGGAATCTTAATGCGAATAGAATTCCAAAATAAATCCAAAACAGGAAAACTGCTTGAATCAGTCTAACATACGGGTTTGACCACGCGGCATACTGACGGAGGATTTTGTTGGGCAAACCAACCGGTTGTTTTGCTTTCCGCTTCAATTCTGACTCTTCCTTTATCTTCTAGAACTGAAATGCAAGGCCATTTCCCAACCTGATGCGTCCCTCTATTTGAAATTAACTTAATAGCAATGGTCTATCATTCTAATCGTCTTGCCATTTGCCTTTGTTATCAGTCTCAATTAAAGTTAGGGGTTTATTTGAAAATATATCCTAATTTGGTGCAAATGTAATATGAAATTTTTTATATAAACAAGGGACTTTTTTTTTCAATGAATTTCAAAGCGCTTAAGGATTCAAATAAAATTTGGCTAAAACATTGGGAATCTTCACTCAACTTGGCCCTCTAATAAGAGAGTTTAACGAAGTGAACCCCCAGGGTACATAAGAACCAAGAATAATGAACCTCCAGCAAAATAAGTCGAACCCAGTCAAAGCGACACTCAAAATTCCAAACCGCTAAAGAGACGCCATAGAATGGTAATTACATGCAAAAGTGAATGGAACAGATGTGCCCACTGCTCCCCACTATCACAACATGCCAATACGAGTCCTCCAGCTCTAATCCATATGAAGAATTGGCGAACGCGACGAGAGAAGTGCAGGAAATCCAGCAGGAGAATTCAGCCAGGTAGACTGGCGGTCGACCGCGAGTCAGTGACGGTCGACCGCGAACGTGCACAGGAGGGCAGTAGGATTCATATCTGAAAGCGGTCGACCATGGTGATCGACCGCGCCAACCCTGTAGGTGATTTTTACTCTCGGGATGAGATTCGTCGACCGCCACGGTCGACCGTGGGTTTCCTGTAATCGATTTAAGTCTGTGTCGTTTGGTTCGGTCGACCGCCACGGTCGACCGCGATACCTGCGTGGTCGACCGTCGCGATCGACCGCCGCGGTCGACCGCCGCGGTTGACCGCAGACTGTTTTGGGCTTTGGGTTTTCAACCCGTTTCGTTTTGAGTTAGTATAAAACTCTAATCCTATAATTAGTTAGGGTTAAGCAAGGACGTTTTTTGAGCAGTCTTTTGGAGAGGATTGTTGCGTCCAATTGTAGAAGATTTATGAGAGATCTAGAGCTTTGTTTTAGGGTTTGATCGGTGAGATTTGTAACTCTACTTGTATTCTCTTGATTTCTAATTGTAAGAATTCCCCTCTCCTTGCCCCGTGGATATAGGCAAGTTGCCGAACCACATTAAACTCGTTGTCTTAGTGTGGTATTGTGTTTGGCTTATTAGTTATGATTTATTTCTTGGATTGTTCATATCGCTTCGAGGCTTCTGCTGTGCACAACAATTGATATCAGAGCTTCGGGTTCGGTTTGAGGCTTGTTTGAAGGATTCGCTAAAGGATTCCTATTTGAAGAGTTAGATTGACAACATGGGTGAAACAAGCACATTAGGATCGTCTCTTATGAAGATGATATATAGTTTGAGCATCAATAACATGAAGATCGATGTTCCGAAGTTTGATGGCAAGATCAATTTCGGTTTGTGGAGGTGCCAGGTGATGGATGCGTTGGACGCTCAAAACTTGGAAGAGACTCTTTAGTTGTAAGAGAAACATGCTGATATGGAAGAAAATATTTGAAAGAAGATGAATAGTAAGGTGTGTGGAGTTATTCGGTCATGCTTGACGCCGGATCTTATTTATGATGTGATGAACGAGACGTCGGTGAAGAAGATATGGGAAACACTCAATGTAAAGTATCTTACTAAGAGCATTGAGAATCGGCTTCACTTAAAGAAGAGGTTTTATCAGCTCAAGATAAAGAGGGGAGTTTCCATCAGGGAGCATGTTAACAACTTCACGGAGCTACTTTCAGACATGACTAATGTGGATATTATGGTTGAGGATGAAGACAAGGCGATGCTACTTTTGTGTTCGTTACCTGAGGATGATTATGGTACCTTTGTTTTCACCATGATTAATGGAAGAACTACCGTTAGCTACAAAGAGGTGACCTCAGCGTTGGTAAAAATGAGTTGAGGAAGAGTGTTGATGAGTCCTCCAAGAAGACATCGGGAGATGCATTAGCAGTTCAAGGTCGTGGTTCAAATCGAAGCAGGAGGTCGCAGTCTAGAGGTGCACATCGTAGGATTTGTAGGAATCAATGTGTTTTTTATAAAGAGTATGGACATTGGAAAGCTGAATGCCCAAAGTTAGATCGAGCTAAGAAGAATAAGGGGAAAGTTATACAAGCTTCAGAGGTGAATGTTGTCAAGACTAGTGACAACAATTCAGATTCAGATTCTTTAGACTATTCGTTATCCGCACTATCATTAGTTTGTGATGTCGACTCTACGGAGTGGATATTGGATTCAGGTGCTTCTTACCACGTTTGCCCTAGGAGGAATTTGTTCTCCACTCCATCTTTCAAGAGTTAGAAAGAGAGGATGTTGTGCTCATGGGTAATGGACATGCATGCTCTATTGGTGGTATTAATATTGTTCGGATTAGGATGAGTGACGGGATGATGCGAGAGTTAGATGATGTAAGGTTCGTTCCACAATTGAAGATGAACATCATTTCACTTGGAGCTTTGGAGGCAGCAGGCTATAGGATGACCTTGATGGACACACGCTTGAAGGTCATATTAGGGTCCATGATTATGATGAAGGGCGTCAGAAGGAGCAATTTGTATTATTTACTCGGAAGCACGGCGATTGATAGGGAGCTGACGATATTATCAGATTCGGCTAGACCGTGGCGTTGTTTGATGCTTGGTTATTTGATTGGTAATACCATGCATAGGTTGTTGAGGAGTATTTTGACCTGTAGTTTGAAGTCCTATGAACCCATTGGTATGAGCAAGAAGACCGAGGTAGAGTTTGGCACTTCTATCCATCGATCGATGTGTCCTTTAGGAGGTGTTCAGTCTGGCATTTGGGGGCCTTCCAAGGAAGCATCATTGGGAGGTAATAAATATGTGGTTTCCACAGTTGGGAATTGTTCTAGGCATTGGTGGGTTGCAACAAGTCCCATTGGTGTGAAGTCCTAGAAGCCCATAATAGATGGAAGAAGTGTGTTGGCAAAAGGGAAACTCGACATTCTGTTTATGGTAGGGGTTCTTTCTTGTGTTTGTGCTGAGCTTAAGGCAATTGGAGACACTTCATTGGTGTGGAAACTTTAAGGTGACGTGATGAGATGACAGATTTGGGGAGCTGTTCCTTTCTGGAGGAGGATAGGCGTCTGATGTCGAGCATTGACATTTGTGTATAGGCTACGACATGTTTGGGTCAACTTATGCATAGGTTGCCGACTATTGCTTGTAGAGATTTTAGATCTGGTGGAGCTATTTTAGATTTTTGGTTGTGTCAGATGTTTAGCTACCCAGCACTTGGTCACATCGTGGATGTGAGATTTGATCCGATAGCACATTTGGGATTTAGAGGCGTGTTTGATTATCAGGTATTGGCTTCTGACTTTTTTCTGAGCAGGTATGTCATGTTTGACTCTCGGCAGGTGGAGAGTGGTGATCAGATTATTAGGACATCACAGCGGATAGAGAGTGATGTTACTCCACGTTAGGTGGAGATTACTCTACATACTTCAGATCATACTGCATCGTTTGGGACTCCAGCTGATGTGACACAGATTGGGAATCATGTTGATTTGAATGTAGATGATATGTTGATCGATTCGAGTGTAGCTGATAAATGGAGTATGGATATGGCCATTGGTTCATCTCAGGTGAAGATGTTTGGATTGTTATAGTTTAGAGCCATTGGAGGTGCTATCAACCGTAGACTTGATCGTGATGTTGGAGAAGGGTTGCGAACTCTTCTAGTGGATTGAGTCCTTTGGAGGCCTTTGATGAACTACGTTTGGCTTGATTCCTTGGGCAAGAGGATACGTAGGCAGTCTTTTTGATACAACCGGTTTTGATTTCGATGGGGGAGATCGTTTCAGCTCTAGTTTGGATCCCGGACTTGTTGTAAATTGAGTCCGTTGTCGTAGAGAGTTTCCACGACGTCCTGGACGTAATAAGTGGGACTATTAGATGATTTGGTGTCAGCTCAGTTTTGGTAGAAACATTCACCAAGGTGGAGAATTGAAGAATAAGTGAACGCAACGAGAGAAGTGCAGGAAATCTAGCAGGAGAATTCAGCCATACAGATTGGTGATCGACCACGAGTCAGCGATAGTCGACCGCGAACATGTACAGGAGGGCAGTAGGATTCGGATCTGAAGTCGATCAACCGTGACGGTCGACCGCGCCAACCCTATAGGTGATTTTTGCTCTCGAGATGAGATTCGGTCAACCGTCAAGGTCGACCGTAGGTTTCCTGTAATCGATTTAAGTCTCTGTCGTTTGGTTCGGTCGACCGTCACGATCGACCGTGATACCTGCGTGGTCGACCGTCGCAGTCGACCACAGACTGTTTTGGGCTGGGCTTTGCGTTTTTAACCCGTTTCGTTTTGAGTTAGTATATATAACTCTAATCCTGATTAATTAGGGTTAAGCAATGACGTTTTTTGAGCAGTCTTTTGGAGAGAATTACTGTATCCAATTGTGGGAGATTTATGAGAGATCTAGAGCTTTGTTTTAGGGTTTGATCGGTGAGATTTGTAACTCTAATTGTATTCTCTTGATTTTTAATAGTAAGAACTCCCCTCTCCTTGCCCTATGGACGTAGGCAACTTGCCGAACCACATTAAACTCGTTTTCTTGTTGTGATATTATGTTTGGCTTATTAGTTGTAATTTATCTCTTAGATTGTTCATGTCGCTTCGAGACTTCCGTCGCGCACAACATCATAAACATCCTTATAACTCCTAAACAAGTCAGATAATTAGCGATAGTGGCATCGTAAGAAGTACATGATCATCTCCCTCAAACAGCTAAATTAGTCTCCCCACTTTCTCTATTTCAGCACCTAAAAGGTTAGAACATTAAAAATCTATGTTAGAGACAGACCCTAGATATACTTGTAGTGGGAAGATCTCAGGTTGTATGGAGATTCTAACATTGCATCACCGTTAAGCTTGTGGAGCCACTATATATTTAATTAATGAGAAATTTTTTAAAAAAAGGACCGTTTTTGCTAAATAATTAGTAAAATCGACCATTTTGCTAATTATTTAGCAAAATCAATATCTTTTTGTCAACAGGTCAAAAAGATGTCGATTTTAAAAAACGCCCAGCTCAGAACATACGGAACTATTAGTCCCGTATATTTTAGGTAAACTAATTAGGGATTGGTATTCAAATGAGTGCCCAAAACATACGAGACTAGTAGTCTCGTATGTTTTCTGTGAGCACTAATCTATGATTAGTTCACCCAAAATATACGGGACTAGTAGTCCCGTATGTTCTGAGCTGGTCGTTTTTTAAAATCGATATTTTTTAGCCTGTTGGCCAAAAAGAGGTCGATTTTGCTAAATAATTAGCAAAATGGTCGATTTTGCTAATTATTTAGCAAAAACGATCTTTTTTTAATTCCCTTTAATTAATGCATCCAGAGAAACAATATTTGGATACTGATGAGCATAACCTGAAAGAGGAAATTTTTTTCCTTTTTTTTAGGATCCGAGTTAGTAATCAGCATCCTATTTTAACTTTGACTTTTTTATTATTTCTTTAAAGAAAATGGTTATTCAGAATTTTTTTTCTTTTTGAAAATTTTACTTGTAGCAAGAAATTTGTAAAAAGTCAAGCACTCCCCACCTCCAACTAAAGTCAAACTCGTTTAAGCCCGTGGACCCAAGTATCCATGCTAAAACACCCCTAGCCCAATAAAGTATAAATTATTCATATTGTATTTTAGATAAATGCCCAGTTTACTATTTTGTGGATTGTCAAATTTTTTGTCTTATTTATTATATAGTGGTAGTCTAAGAAGTGACAAGCAATAAGATCAAGAGAAGATAGAAGGCTTGCATTAATGCTAATGAGAGAGAATTTTTGGAGGGAAATAAAATGGAGGTAAACATAATAAGTTCCATACAAATAATAGGGTAACATTTTGTACTTGCCATTTATAGGTTCTCTTTCATATCTTCTTTTCTCTTTAGAGTCTACTCATAAGATTTTTAACAACCAAAATGTTCTTTACTTTTTCCCCTTAACTTCTCCAACAACTAAAATGGATGAATCTTTAATATGTCTGATTTCGTTGAACACCAATGTAACCCTCATTAAAGTTAATCCTACAACAAGGTTAGCTAAATTGAAGATGCACGCTGCAGAGACTTTAAAACTATTGTATGAAAGTTTGTTGACAAGTTATTCTCTCAAAAAGTTTGACAATGTCTCTTTTGAGGTTTTAAAAGATAAAGATATTTTCAACATGATATATTATCATCGTACAATAAGGTTAAATACGATAACTGTGACTATTACTAAAAGAGATAAAGGATCTACGTATGTCATAGGGACAAAAATAGAATTTAAGTAAGTATTCAAAAGATTCCTTTCAGGTTATAATGGGAACTGTGATATTTACATATTATATGTGACCTATATGACATATATAATTAGCATGTGACATTTCGATGTTATTTGTGACATATACAAGTTAACAGTTGCTCTTATATTTTTTTACACGTGACTTATATGTATCATTTGTTATATTCAACTTGTAGTCTTCCTATTGTAAACTCATAGTCATCGGAGCATATCGAGAAATCAGAGAGGATCCCAAATAACAATTCTTAAGGAGAGCATGTGTGGATGATGATTGACATAGTAAGTGATTCAACAGGAATCCTAACATGGTGGCACGACGCAATTAACTAAAGAATGGTAGCAATTTGAAAGCACAAGAGAAGTCAAAATGATTCTTATATACTACTCTATAGCTAAGAAGTTCTCTTATAAATATGTTAATAATGAGCCAAAATACATTCGTGCTAATTGCATGTTCAAGAAAGAAACAAATTGCCTGTGGGTGCTTCACGCTTCACTATTGAGCCATGTGCCCAACCTTTGCTATAAAAAAATTTATTCATCAACATACTTGAGGACAACATAATAACATAGCTAGTCATTCTATAGAATCGAGATAGTGAATTGCGAGTATGCTACAATCAATTGTGAAGAAGCGTCCATATATCACCCCCAACTGATATTAGAAAGGAATTGCACTCTCAATATGACTTAAAAGTTAATTATTCTAAAGTTTGGCGTGCTAAGGAGACAACAAAGGACCAAAAATTTAGTTGCGCAAAACATTCATATGGTTTACTATCCTGGATAGTCCATTAGTTTGTTGATATGTCCTTTAGAACTTATATATAACCTGTAGATCTTATACGTAACCATTAGATATTATATGTGATATATAGATCTTACATATGACTTTTAGATCTTATATGTGACATTTTAGATCTTATATGTGACATTTAGATTTTATATGTGAGTTTTAGATCTTATATGCGATATTTAGATCTTGTATGTGACCTTTAGATCTTGTATCCAACCTTTAGAAGTTATTCATCATTTAACAAGTTAATTATCCTTTTAATTATCATTTAAAGCTACAAAATGAAGGTGACGGAAACAAATCCAGACAGTGTTGTCATCATTAAACAAGAAGAAAGGTGATTCAAGTATTTATTTGTTTCCTAAAGTGCATGCATACGGGGGTTTTTCAAGGAATGTAGGCTATTGCTCTAGATGGGACCTTTTTGAAAGATATTTACAAAGGAATCTTATTAGGTGCAACTACTTACGATAGTGATTAGGGCATATTTCCATCAGGATTTTTTGTTTGTAACAAAGAAAATGAAATGAATTAGAGTTGATTTATTCATGGGTTGTGGTATATTTTGTACGATCAAACAGAACCATATAATCTAACTCATCCTCTAGTCATTTTGTCAGATGCTAAAAAATAAATCTTTGAAAAAAATATTTCCAGATGTGCACCTTATCTAGTTAAGAATTGCAAAATTAAAGCTTAGAGAGATGGGTTTTGCCTCAAGTACTGATCAATGGATTTTAAAATTATTAGAGTTTCTGCATGCAAGTATACAGAAAAAAAAATTTAAGCCGTGTTTCATGAGATTAGGATGATGGATCATAAAGCTTACCAAATAGCTCTTGGTTATGGTCCAAATAATTTGGCGAATTCTGTATTCGTGGTATAAGGTATGTCAAATTTTATGATACTATCAATTTAACTGTGAGCATTAAACTTTACGTGTGATACCTAACCTTGCTTAGTGATACCTAGCACCCGTGTATGACTTATAACTTTTATATGTGACTACCAGCCATCTTCTATGTTGTTTAGAAGTTACTGCTGACTCCAGATGTACTTATGATACGTAGTTGTTATCTATGATGTTCATTCATTTTATGTGATACATTTAGCAGTTATCGGTGATTTTTTAATTTTATTTGTGATGTTCTGAGTTGTATGTGACCTATACCAGTTACATATCATTGTCAGCTAGTATATATGATATTTGTCTGTTAACTATTACTTATACCTATTATATGTGACTTGTGTCTGTTAACTATGATTTATACCAGTTATATGTGACTGTAAGTGTTTATTTGTGACCTTGTGTGTTAATTGTGACCTATAGCAGTTATATGTGACTCATAGCAATTATTGGTGATACTTGATGTTAGTACCTTTGTTTTAATGATGATTTACAAACAATCTTTAACATCTTTTGTCTAGTATTTGTATTTTTTATTAGGTATTCTAGACAAACATCGATGTTGGAGGTTAGTTGGATTGTGCCTACACGATCATATCCATTGGAGGATGGAAGGAATTTTAGAATGAAGCAATTCGCAATTCAAGTCAAAGATTCAAGTTCAAGCTTCATTTATGTTTACCAAGACGAGCATATTGAAGATCTTTCAGCTTGGGTAAATTAGTTTAGGGTTTATACTTGTGTGTTAATACTTAAGAGCTCAACATTACTCAGACACAGAGTTTTTGTTTTATAGCTTTTAAGTTTATATAAATATGAAATAAATATACTTGTTTATATACTTATATATTTCAAATTTATTGTTTTTGTTTTTGAAATAATGTGTTTGGCCGTATAAATATGAAACAAATGAATACAAATTGTATACACTCATATTCATTTAATATTTATACATGCTTGATATGATTTTAGTAAAATCAAGATTTAAAATCATGTTTATTATTTTGAAAGATTGCATAATATATGTATTTTTGATAAAACATTGTGTTTTTGGTTTATGGACTTGATTTATATCTTTTTCTAAGTCTATAAAGCCATACAAAAGTTTTCAAACTTTTGTTTAAGTTAAAAATTAAAAATCAAGTGTTTATACAAACATGTATTTGAGTGTTTTTGTAAAATTATGAGATTTTACAAATGGAAAGTGAAAATTAAAAATTCTTTTTGTAACACGTTTAATTTTATATTTATAAATATTTTCCAAAGTTTTATATTTTTTAGAATTTATTTACTATTTTTAAAGGCACTCAAAAACTCAATTTTTAAACATGCACAGTACATGTGCACATTCATAAGTCAACTCATAAGCACTGATAAGTCGACTTATGATCTTCTCTAGAATTAGTATAAATTATCTGCTAAGTCGACTTATTATTCCAGTAAGTCGACTTATACTAAGTCGACTTATGCCCTCTATCAAGTCGACTTACAAACTATTATACAGATAGTGTTTTAATATGCTAAGTTGACTTATATCACTGACAAGTCGACTTATAACATATGAGTCGACTTATGCCCTGTCATAAGTCGACTTATAAACTAGTTGTTGCACAGTAATGGCTATTTTCCAGATTTTATTGTTTTGTGATTTTTTATGGGTTTTTGTGTACTTCTTGGGCTGGGTTCTTCTACCCTATATATACCCTATTACATTTAACATTCCAAACTACCAAAAATGTTTTAAAAGAGGTTTACAAAGTTTTGAAGGCTGTTTAAAGTTTGTTTCTCAAAAGTTTTCATGTGAAGAAAGTTTCACATGAGGAGGTCAAATTCGTTTGGGGTTTCAATCTTCCTATCTCTCACTCTTGTTATAGAGAAGTTTTCTAACTCAATTATCTAGCTTGTTTATCCTTCATTTGTTATATTTATATTTGTTAGATCAATTTGAGTTTGATTTTGTTATTTCTCATTGTTTACACACACAACCATTGAGCTTTAGTAGATTTACACATATTGTATAATTGGGTTGTGGGATTGTATTCATTGAGAGTGAGCTTACATAGAGTTCTCATCCATTTAAGAGAACAAACATTTGTTATTGTGCTTATTTGTGAGCTACACTTTGTAATACACTAGTACACCGAGAGGAGTGTGTGGTGAGAGACGGGGTCGATTCCAAGAGGAGTGACGTTGGTAGTAAAGCCTAGTGAGAGGTAGTAATTCCGAACACTTGAGAAAGGCGACATGGGCTAGGCCAACACTTAGAGGGTGTAGAGTGTGTTTACATTGTGCAGGTTGTAAACGTTTGTCAGTGAACGTTAAAAACTGATTGTAAACATTTTGGGTGAACATTAAAAACCCGATTGTGATAGTGGATTATCCCCATTAATGGGGAGCGGAGACATAGGTCAAAAGTGACCGAACTCCGTGATCATATCGTGTGTTTGCATTACCTATCTTGTTTTATCTTGTATATGTTTATTTCGCCTTTAGTCTAACATCCTTGCATATAATCTTTTGTATATCACTCTTGCTAGGATATTTTTGTTAATAAGTTTTTAATTAACATTAATATCGGATTAGATTAGCACATTACCCTATTTACCCCCCTCTAGGGTATTTTCACTTAAGTTTTGTTTGATACATATGATGTTTATTTGTTACAGATATAGTCATATCATTTTTAATGTTGCTGAATCTTTCAACAGTTGGATTTGTATAACGAGAACACTTTCTATTTGCGATATGATGGATCACATTCGTATGCAAATTATGGAAAGGATGAATACTTGCTGTGAGATGACAATAAAATGGAGTAGTTGTCTATGTCCTAAAGCAAAAAAATTCTGCAAGCAAATTATAAGAAGGGAAGCACTCTTGAAGTCTCACATTTGATAGCTGAAATCTTTGAGGTATCATCTCAAAAATTAATAGAAGTTGATTTAGAACACAAAATATTGCACATGTTGTGCATGGGATGTGTTACGAATACCATGTACACATGTGTGTGCTGCTATTAACTTTATGTATAGAGATGTGTACAACTATTGTGATTGGTTCATAATGAATAAAGCTTTCACAAAAGTTACGAACCAATTGTCTTTTCTATTCTAAATTACGATAAGCCAAAGGTCACCGATGAAATAATTAACATACTTCCCCTAGAGACCACAACAATATGTAGAAGAAACAAGAATAGACATATCAACAACCGATCTGAGAATAGACGTCCAGTTAAATGCTCAAGATGTCATATTGAAGGACATAACTGAGCCACATGCACTGAACCTATCCAAGACTGATGTTTCCTAGCAGAATTCAAACTCTTTTGAACTGTTGTCTATTATATGTTACTGTCATTTTGGTTTGATATTTGTGTATTAAATATTACATATTAGATGTTCGTGTGATTTATTGGTATTAACAGTGACACATGTAAGCTTTATAATTTCAGATTCTATATTCAACTAAAGAAAAGCTCATGGAGTAATCACAAATGCAGATTTTATCATTGTCACCATGAGTCTAAAAAATTACAAAAGAATTCATCATATCCAGCATAGAGTCATGTTATATTGTCTAATACTTCTACTCAATAAATGGTACATTATTTATCCCCAAAATACAAAAGATATTCTAGATTATTTGCATCTAACTTCAGTCCCAGCTTCTTCAATTCTCAACCTTCACATGTAATTTGAGCAGCAAGTCTTATCCTTAATCTTTTAGACTCCCTTTCACAAGATTTAATATCCATCACCTCCTTTCCTTCTAAAATCGCTTTAATATATAAATATGTGTGCATGCCACAACCGTACCTAGAAATAAAAGAGGTAAAGTGACAATCATATACAATTAACAAAAAACACAAACAAAACTATGTATCACAATTAATGCATAACTATCACATCAAATAAATAAGATGTCATAGAAAATGATTATGTATCAGATTAAATGTGTAAAAGTCATAGGAAATACAAAAACATCATAGATAACATCTAGGCATCACAGTAAAGTTATAAGGCTCACATATAATAATAAATAGTCACAAATAATGAGTATATATCATAACCAGTATATAAATGTCACATGAAATGAGCAAATATCGCCAATAATGATTATGCATCACAGATAAGGAACAAGTATCACAATAATTAATAAACTAATAAGTATCAGTAGTTTAGAAAAACTTATGAGCCTTTTTGTTTTCGACAAGGAATGACTTCATACTTGAATGCTCTGAATGTCGACACATGGTCGAATTTACTTACCATCCTATCTTAAAATAGCTAGATTGCCACAACGTCTTTAGCCCATGTCTCATGGTCAGCAGAACTATAATATCTACATTTTTTTGCCCCAAATTAACGTCAAGGACATGTCAGTGATTAGTGTGACATATTCGAATTAACAGAATGTCCCCGTCATCTATATGCTTCTTTATATACTTTCCATAAACATTTTTCTCATCCACTTTTAAAGGAGTTAGAGCATCTCCAACAGCCTCCCTATCTCATGTTCTAGACTAAATATAGGGAGTATGAGGCGGAAAAGTTGCTCCAATAGGCTCCCTAAGTTGGAGACTAAATATAGGGAATAAGATTTGGTATTCCAAATCAAGGATAACAAAGTGACTCCCTATACTTAGTCTCAACATGGGGAGCATTGTTGAAGCAATGTTTCCCCCTCCTACTCCCTATATTTAGTCTAGGACATGAGATAGGGAGTCATTTGGGGAGCATTGTTGGAGCACTTACTCCTTATTTGACTCACTATTTCCTAGTATGAGAGATTTGCTCCTTAAATATAGGGAAAACCTAAGATCACTCTTGGAAATGCTCTTAGCAACCAAATCTTAAAAATAAAGACGAAGAAAGTCAAATAAGATATAAATGCAACATTACTTGTTCAAGCTTTATGATTGATATTACTCACACTAAAGTATGATATGATTATTGCAAATTTTTTTTTCAGTTTCGCATTTTCTGGCAACTTTAGCCATTTCTAAAGTCATGCAATCAACGCTTCAATAGTCTAACAATTACAAATGCAATAAATTGATGTATAAGTATAGAATTTGAATAATACCACAAGTTAAATAAAATATTACATCGTCCTTTAATCTTCCACCATGTAGCAGATGAAGCATATCATATCTATTTATACTATGGTTGTTGACCTTATAAACAGTCCTCTTTCTATATAATATTTACAACACAATCAATGTATAAGTATCACAGTAACTAATAAAAAATCACAAAAAATAACTATTTATCACAGTCAACTGATAAGTGTCATAAGGAGTAAGATTATGTATCATAGACTATATGTAAATATCACAGGAAACAAGTAAAGGTAACAGAAAACCACTATATATCCTAACCAATATATTAGAGTCACATAGAATAAACAAGAATCACATAAAATTGCAAATATCTCATATGAAATTCATAAATAACTACTCGATACTTACTTGTCCACATTTAATGTCAGAAAATTTGAAGCCACTTGTTCACATTATTAGATAATAATCTACATTCTGAACGGTGAAATTATGATAAAATCCATCTTCGATGACTCCCGGAAGTCTGATATCCAAGTTATTCGGAAAAAGAATACCCATAATCAACATCTCCAATAATTTCTTTTCTTCTTTAAATTTGTCTCTTCTCCATAAGTCTTCTATAGATATTCTCGTATCGGCATATGCAATTGCAAGTTCTTTCTCCTTTTCCTTCTCCTTCTTGTCGTTGTTATCTTCCACCATGACTTGAGTTTTCTTCACTTTAGTTCGTTTCTTAGGGATAATTGTTTTGAAAGGAGAATCCAAAGACTTGGGCTTCTTTGTTATTCTCTTGTTCTTTTCTCGTAACCCCTAAATAAATTCTTTCGATGTTTTATCAGTTTCCTTCCTCCTTTTCCTTTCCTTTTTCTTTTCAGTGGCTTCCATAGTTATTTTCACATCTACAAGCTACATAAAGATCACAAATAAATTGAATATATCATGAAATAAATATGATATTAATAGTTAAAAGTTACAAATAATGGCTACATATCATAGTTAATAAGTGTATGTCACAAAAAATAAGTAAACGTCATAAGAGATGAGCAAATGTCATAAACGAAAGTCATCTATCACAAATAATGAGCAAATGTCGCAGGCAAAGTGTTTAAGTTACAGAAAGTAAGTGTCACAAGAGGTAAGTCAATGTCATAAGAAAGAGTCATCTATCACAAATAATGAGGAAGTATCACAAGAAATATATAAATATCATAGAAAACATGCATATATCACAACTGATGGATATATGTCACAGAAAAGAGTTATGTTCATAGGTAATAAGTAAATGTCACGTCGTATAAGTCATTATCACAGATAATATGTAAAAATCATAGGAAAGAAGTAATTATCACATGATTTATGTAAATCATAGGAAAGAAGTAATTATCACATGATTTATGTAAGTGTCATGGGAAATAAGTTAAAATCGGAGGAAATTGTTAGCTCTTCAACTTCTCATGAAATCTTTGCTCTTTCATCCTATTTTCTTCCATTTCTTTTCCTTGGTCATTTTTTCTCTGGCTCATATTTTCTCTCTACCTCCACCTCAGGCTGCGTAAATGTCACAACTAAAATGAATATTTTAGAGAACAAACGAGTACATAAAATAGGAGAAAAATTCTTACCTCCTCATCTCCTCGACTCTCATTTTTCTCTCATTTTTATTTTCTCTATCATGTTTTCGGTTGTGCGAACCTTTTTTCAATATCATCCTTAATAGCCTTCGGGTCAATGCCGACTCTTATGAGTTCTTTCTTATAAGCTTCATTCAATATTTGACAGCTTCTCATAAGCTTCATTCTACATTGACAATTAAGTTTTAGTGAGCAAATGTCATATATAATAAGGTCATATATAAATGTCGCATATAATAAGCTTCATTCTACCATAAATATCACATAAGCACTTCATTTATCACAATCAACTGGTAAAAATCACAGGGAATAACTAATTGCCATAAATGACTATGTATCTGTAAAACCCTAAAATTTTAAATATTATGTGAAAATAATAATAAATATGTTATATGATAAAAATATAATATATTTTAATGTTTGAGTATGATAGGAATTGATTTGAGAACAATTTAATGTATATTTGTGAATATATGAGTGCAAATGCACAAAACATGCATGAAGAGAAATCTGGAAAAATAACCAGTTAAGAGTTTATATATTTTACACACTAATGCAGTTTGAATTTAGAAAACTTAAAGATAAAGTTGTAGGTCTCTTCAACAGCTTTCCAATAAATCTTAAATCACCTCATTCCGAGGTTGGATGAGAAAGTTACAGTCAAAATACCGAAGGTTATTTTCCTAGTCAGACTAGGTTTCCTGGTTCGGGTTAAACGGAATTATTTCGGGTTTGCATATATATATACATGTATTTTCATGAAAATTATCATATTTTTATCAAAGTTTCAAACCTTAGCAGCCCCTCTTCCTCTCTCTCAAACCCTATCCCTAAAGTTGAGATTTTGGGAGCGTCTTGTGAGGCGAGAAGCGAGGAAAAGGCGAGATCTACGACGTTTGGCGATGAGGAGACATTTAACATCAGTTTCAGAGGCTTACATACATGATAAGGAAAGATCATCTACATCCAAACCCATCCACATAGTGTTTAATGATTATAAAAGTATTTAATCAATATTTTTATACTTAAGGCTTAACCTAATATGAAAAAGATAAGATTTTTGATGATAAATTTAACCCAATGCTAGATCATTAGCTTTTTCTAATTGTTTATGATAGTAACATGATCATGATTATTAGGGGTGATTAAATTTTCATTTTTTAACTTGATAATTATATTTAACTCGTGTGTTAACCCTAATTTGTTGTCTAATTGAATTATAAAGAGGTTTAGTTTTTGTTTTCATCATAGATTACACAAAACTGCTGCACGTGTATAACATTTAACTAAAAATTTGAGATATCATATAAACTCCAAACTGAACAAAACTAGTGTCAAATGAAAGCTATGTGAACCTATTTTCCAAAATGAAAAACCATTATAAGAAAGAGTTTTTATAGAGAAAGACATGCTCAATTTACTAATGATATATTCTACAGAATACTGCAAATATGCTAATTTGAAATAATTAATATATTATGTGAAGGTTTCTTTGAGTTTTCATGTTAATTAATCATGCTAAAACCCTAGGTTTGTGATACCTAAGTAAGATAAATATGTTTAAATGAATTTTATCTCTGTTCATGAGTAGTTTTTATCATGTATTGATAATCACTTTGCATATGAGATAATTAAAGAAATTGTTTAATTACGATGTTAAACCCTAATTTGGAAGATATAATAATTTAATTTGATGATTCAGATAATTCCTGTTGTATATGCCAAGTATAAAATCTCATTTTAACGCCATGGTATGTACAATTGACATAAGTATTGTTTGTGCACGAAAGAATGTGTGTCTTGACAGAGTAGTCGACTACTAAGCTTAGTAGTCGGCTACTCGTGCCCAGTTGAGTAAAACAAAAATTGTGTGTTTGCAGAGTAGTCAACTAATATTCTTAATAGTCGACTACTGATACTGATATATGTTATTACAGAGTCTGGATGGACTCGGTGTAGTCGACTACTAAGCCTAGTAGTCGATTACTAAGGTTGTTGCCTAAATTTTTATTTTGCATTTGTTTGAGATATGTTTGCGGATTTCGAGCCGTACTTTTTTATACATAAATTCACAAATAGTATAGTAGCACACACATGGGTATGCTAAAAGGAATTATGATGGGTTTTGACCCGATTACTTTAAGAAAGAGTTTAGTACATATTATACACACACCTTCCGGATATTGTTGATGAGCTTAGTTCAGTACTATTGGGGTAGTGCGTCGATATTCTATTTGTACATTCCATTGAGTCAGATTTGGATGCTTTATCTAGCAGTCTGTCTGCACGAGTGTGCGATGAGGCTTGTGAGCCGTACTTCTAAGATATTTATATGGTAGGTCGTTCCGCACTGATGTTACGCGCTGAGATCGTGTTGAGACTAATGAACCGATTAGGATACCTACAAGGTAGTCTGTTGCACATGATAATGATAAGTATCAAAATCTTACACGGAGTTGCATTAAGATAGTTAAATGATAGCCTGAGTCATTGGCGGATGCCAGTTATGTTTTTGACTCACTACAAATATATGATCCATAGTACTTTGCCTTTGAAAGTACATGGGATTTGTGCCGGTATTCATTCTATCTTTCTAGTAACAAGAGAAGATACTATGAATATGATATGTTAATGTCTTTACTTTCTTTTACTGCTTTTCTTTATTTTCTTAGTTGGGATCAATAATTAGCGATTCACAATTTGAGATATATTATATATACATGAGAGTTTCCTTGTTTGGATTATTTCGTTCGATGTACCAGTCTCGTGTTATGGATTTCTAATTGTTGATTCTATTTAGATTGTCTCTAGTTCGATGTTAATATTTAGGCGTCTATAATTCGGGACATATGGTATATATATAAAGGTTTCCTTGTTTGGATTATTTTGCTCGACATACTACGTCTAGTATTGTAGGTGTCTAGATATTAATTCCATTAGATACGAGAAAAAATAATCTAGGTAGACTATGCTTAATAGATAGAGCCTCCACTCCATATAACAGTCCTTCCCCTGGGAGAGGATGGAGGTGATCTTGCTATAGCGCTCTGATGCTCTTGTTGTTGCTCTTTATCTTCCAGTATTCTTTCAGGTAATTCGGAGTATCGGAGTATCGGAGAATCATAGGATGACGGAGTTTTTTTCATAGTCGTCATCACATGAGATTTATTAGAGGCTCCACCATAGTTTTATATTTTTGTTCAGACCTTAGAGTTTATTTCATAGTGTAAAGACAGTGTGCCTTAGTACGATTTTTAGTTGTTTCTTGTCGAGACATATTTATTCATTTTGGATATCAGATATATTCCAGGTTGTTCATTGAGACATGATTTATTTATGAGATACTTCTTTCTATATCATGTTTATTGTAGTTATTTCCTTTCTTTTGCCTGTTTTGTACCTGTACTTTATTTTGATTCCGCTAAAGGATATTGATGTGATTAGTAAAATTTGTTGTTGTACAGTGTGGGTGCATGGTAGGTTTGACATCTCTGGGTTCATCTTGGACTGTAACCATGTGTGAAAATAGGGACGTCACAGTATCACAGTCTACATGTAAATGTCACAGAAAATAGGTAAAGGTCACAAAATACCACCTATTATCACGGCCAACATTTAAGAATCACATGGAATAAACAAAAATCAATTAAAAAGACTATTATCACTATCAACATGTAAATGTCATAGATAATTGTTAGAAAAAAGAGCACGGAATACGAACAAGATAATCATACTTAAGGAATAAACATTACATGATAAAAAATAAACTTGTCTCACCTATGTAATAGTGGGTTGACTCCCTTCCTCTTTTTTAACTTTTTTGTTAAAAGAGTTTTTCAGAGTCTGATTTCTCCTCTCTTTTAGGCTTCCTACTTGTAGGCTCTTGATTGATCTCCTCATGAATATACCACAACATATTTTGCTCAGATAAGATGTGGATTGCAGCTTCTGACTTCTTCATAATTGTCGAACTTTGTAATGAACCCATTTTCTTACCTTTCAAAGTCTAATTAGTTATTGGTGGCCTCAAATCTTTGACTCTAATATATTCTTTGATATTCGTGATCTCATAGTACCATAGCTTCAAAAAAGTAACAATCAATCAATCAAGTCAGTTTACTAATATTTCATATCACTAAACATAACTATCACAGATTAAAACTAAATACAACAGTCCACTCATAAATGTCACATATCAGTAATATAAGTCACAGGTAAAAGATAAATATCACAAATGAGAGACAAAAGTCATATTTTAACTACAAGTATCACAAATAACAACATAATTAACTTTTCACTCACCGATAGTAAGGAAGCATAGCCATTTAAGTATGTTAGTCCCTTTGTAGCTATCTTCCCAGCTTTTAGCGAATCCCACACTTCATTGTATATGACAGTCGTCTATGGGAAATTATCTACTACATCTATATGAGTCATATACTTGAACATATGTTATGTTACATTCATTCTTACAGTTGGAGTCTATATCATTGTAAGTTGGTAAAGGCTTTGAAGCATCACAAAATCATGTACATCAAATTTCTTTTTGGACCTAACCAGTTTCTCTAATAAGTGTTCAAGATATTCTTAGACACTTTTGTAAGCATTTTGTTTCTTCTTATTGAAGTAGGTACTCCAAATTCTATTAGTCGTATCACGATTGGGTTCCAATTTCTCCCCTTTATCCTTGAACCAAGTTTGCTTTTGCACCTAATTCATGTCAATGTATACGCTTGTTTTTTCCCTGTTTGGTTATCATTGAAAAAGAACTTCCTAGTAGCAAAATCAAGGTGATTAATGAGTAGTATGATTGTTGCTCTGTCTGATGGAATTGCTCCAAAACTGATATAATTTTTAAAATTTGAGGATGCACAAGCATTTTTATGATCGGGCCTCATTCATGGAACAATTTTTTCCATGACTTCACAATAACTTCGTATATTATCGCATATTCTTATATCGCCCTTTCTGAAAAACACAAGAGAATATAACATGCAAATTACTTGTGCATCATTATGAGACCCAAAGAAGATTAAAACCGAGATTGCAAATAAATAACTGCAATTGCAAGTAAATGATTCTGTTTGAATATCGCATAAATTCACTCAATACACCATGGCAAACAAAAAAGTGGACAAAAGTGGATAGATTCACTCAATTCTACAATGGGTTCAGAATTGATACCTACAAGCCATCCTTCATTATTGTTGATCCAAATGATAAACTTGATTTCGCCATGCTATATTTTCTCTAAAAATCGAGGGCTTAGAATTGAGTGTTTGGTTCAATTGATCTTTGAGAGCCGAGGCTGCAAACGAAGAGCTTGAGGTAGATGGGCTCTTCCTTGATCTCGCCGAAGGGGTGAAGATGAAGACAAAGTGAAGACAAAGAGGGAGCAGTTGCTTCTTTTATCTCACTGTATGCATCAAAGATGAAGACGGGCAAAGACGAAGAGCTTGTGGTTGGCAGTCGGTGGGGTCCTTGTCAATAGCGTCAGAGTGGGATCTTAAGAAGAAGAGGGGAGAGCTTAGAGAAATAGCAGTTGCAGGGGATTATGAGAAATGTGCATAAACAGAAAAACTATATTTTAGTTTTTAAATGGGAAAGGTATTTTGAGAAGTTTCTTAGTGGGTTGTGGGCTTATACACCTTTGGGGTGGTAGTACAAAATTATCCATATAAGAGAGGGGAAGTATGATACTTTTTGTTCAAGAGGAGGATGCATAAGTTTATTTTTTGAAGTTGCTACAAGCAATTTTCCTTTTTTTTAAGAAGAGTTTAATGGAACAATGCAAAATTAAGCAAGAAATAAGAGCTAGAAAATAGAGAGGCCTAAGCTAAAATGTGGAGAAACAAAGGAAATGCAAGACCCATGAGAAAGGGAGTTAGTTAGATATAAGTCCCTCAAATCTTTAACAAATACATATTATTCCATCAAAGCTTTTAAATGCTTCTAAGTCCTCCAAAACCTACAGGGTCTTACAATTTGGTTCATCAATAACCATAGCATCCCTCAGTTTATGTTTTCCTTTGAAGCCCTCTTGTATTTTAAAAAATTAGCCGAGAGATATTTTGGTTATTGAGAAACCGAATTGCAAGACTATGATACCCCAACCAATTGTCCTGCATGTGGAAAATAAAGAGAGCTCCTATGATTTAAATGATTGTCTTGCCACTAGTAGAAAAATGACCAATCTAGACGGAACAATCTAGACGGAAAAAATTTCCGTCTAGGTTGGATCAAACTAGACGAAAATTTTCCGTCTAGATTGTTCCGTCTAGTTTGGATCAAACTAGACGGAAAATTCCGTCTAGTTTGACAAACGAGACGGAATAGTCAACCTAGACGGAATTCCGTCTAGGTTGACAGTCAACCTAGACGGAAATTCTGTCTAGGTTGAGGGGGCGACCTAGACGGAATTTCCGTCTAGGTTGCCTCAACCTAGACGAAAAATTCCGTCTAGGTTGCGTAGTCAACCTAGATGGAAATTCTGTCTAGGTTGAGGCAACATAGACGAAATTTCCGTCTAAGTTTCCTAGGGCAACCTAACATCTTTTGGCAGCCGCCACCCCTCCCCATTCTCTCATACTCTCTTACTCTGCCCCCCTCCCGACGCCCCCTCCTCCTTCGGCCTCTACCCCGCCCCCCTCGGCAGCCCTCCTGCCGACCCCCCTCCTTCGGACCCCGCTTCCCTAAGCCCCCCATCCCCCTCCCCCTTCCCCGAGCCCTACATCCCCCCTCCCGACCCCCCTCCTTTGACCTCTACCCCGCCCCTCCCCTCCGGACCCCACCTCCTCCGTCGCCCCTTCCCCGAGCCCCCTATCCCCCTCCCCCTTCCTCGAGCCCTCCATCCCCCCCATGGTAGCCCCCCTCCCCCTCCCAACCTCCCCCCTTAGCAGCCCCCTCCCCCCTCGGCAGCCCCTCCTCCCGACCCCCCTTCCCTGAGCCCCCCATCCCTCCCTCCCCCATCAGTAGCCCCCCTCCCCCCTCGTGACCTCCCCCCTCCCCCTCGATAGTGTTAGACCCTAGAGGGGGGATGATTAGGGTCTTATGCTAATCTAATCCGATTAAATGCTAATTAAAAATAACTTAACAAATATATTCTTGCAAGATAGATATACGTGAGATATAAGCAAGAATAAGCAATATGAATAACAAGAAATATCCTAGCAATGAGATATATAATATAATATATGCAAGGATATATAAACTCAAGGGTAAACAATCTAAACTAGATAGTGGGCAATATAATCAACAAGCAATATACAAAGGCGATATGAGATATGAACATAAAAGCAAGTGCGCCAATGCAATCACAAACAAAGGATATGTTTACGAGGTTCGGTCCCCATGACCTACGTCCCCGCTCCTCACCTCGAGGAGATACTCCACTATCATAACCGGGTTTTCTACGTTCACCTGAATAACGTTTACACCTCACACTCGGTTTTCCAGCTAACCGAAAACTTTACAATCGATACTCTTGCAATCACACTCTACACCCTAAGTGTTGGTCCTAGCCCGTGTCCTCCTCCTCAAGTGCTCGGTTACAACCTCTCCCTAGGCACGTCAACTAACGCCACTCCTCTTAGATTCGACCACGTCTCTCACCACACACTCCTCACTCGGTGTACAAGTGTATTACAACGTGATTCTCACGATAAGCACAATATAATAAAAGATTGTTCTCTCTAACAAGGTGAGAACTCAATTAGGCACAACTCAAAGTTACAAACTCTCACCATCCAATTATACTATGTATGTAAATACTAAAAGCTCAATGTGGGTGTGTGTAATAATGAGATATAAATGAAAACTAAACTCAATGTAGTTCTAGCTTAATAACAATGATAATCAAATATATAAAAGAGCTAGAAATAGAGTTTAGAAAACTTCTCAATAGATCAAGAGTTGGAGGGAGAATAGTTGGAAGCTCAAACTTCAATAGATGATCTCCTCAAACCCTTATGGAATTGATTCACAAAACCAAAATACTCAAATGCTTAAAAGCTTATAAACACACTTAAACCAAACTTAAACCTTGTTTAAAAACTCTTTAAACTTGTTTAAAACATTTTCTTGCTTAACCTCAAAAGATATCAGCAATGGGGTATATATACCTACTAGAAATCTCAACCAAAAACCTCAAGCCAAAACACAAAAACAGCCCCAGAGAAATCAGCTCAGAAATAGCCGTTAGGAGCCAACGGCTCTTTTGTCGGTCGATCGGAAATCTCGTCGGTCGCCGATGGAGCTTTCGGTCGATCGGACCGGTCGACCGACCAACTCTCTGTTGCAAACTGACAAGAAATCAAAACGAGCGGTCGACCGGTTCGGTCGACCGATAACTGATACTTCAGAAAATGATTTTGAAAACTGTTTTTCTGATTTTAAAACCATGTTTAAAAATATCAAATAAATTCCAAAAAATATAAAACTTTGGGGAATGATTGTAGACATGATAATAAACATGCTACAGTGATATTGAAGTCTACAAACTATCATCATTTTATAAAATAGTCCAAAACATAAAAATATAAGATACTTGAATTTTGATGTTTTGACATAAACCAACTTTTGAAACTTTGTGAAATATTTTTATAGACTTAGTAAAACATGTATAAACTGATATTGAAGTCTACAAACTAAGAATACAATATTTTCACAAAATTACATATTTTATGCAATAAATACCAAAACACAATAGTAAATATAAAACATGTGATTTCATATTTATAAACATGAAAACTCAAAACTATGTATGTATATATATAAAACTATATATATGCAT
>BQKN01000206.1:478086-509541 GCA_022839385.1 Asparagus kiusianus
TGTGTGTATATTATATTGAGCTTAGAGTATCTAACACACATAATATAAACTCCTAAACTACATTACCCAAGCAATCTTGATCTTCATTGTAGCTCAACTTGGTACACGTGCGGATGAAGCTTGAACTTGATCTTTAACTTGAATTGTATAAGCTTCACCGACATTCCGCTAACCTCCTTTGGATATGATCGTTGAAGCTCTATTTCATCCATCCTCTAACTCGTTGTTTGTCTATAATAAATAAGAAAGTACAAATACTAGACAAACAATATTAGTGGTAAATTATTTGTTAAACATCATCAAAACAAGAAGGCCAACAGACAGCCCCCTCCCCCTCCCGAGCCCCCCTTCCCCCTCCCCCTCGGCAGCCCCCTCCCCCTTCCCCCCTCGACAGCCCCCCTCCCCCTCCCGACCCCCCTCCCTCCCGCGCCCCCCGTCCCCCCCCCCCCCCTCTGGGCAGCCCCTTCCCCCTTCCCGAGCCCC
Organism: Asparagus kiusianus; assembly: GCA_022839385.1. NCBI lineage: Eukaryota > Viridiplantae > Streptophyta > Magnoliopsida > Asparagales > Asparagaceae > Asparagus > Asparagus kiusianus. Next base: position 478,570 of record BQKN01000206.1, read on the forward strand.
CCTTGGCAGCCCCCTCCCGAGCCCCCCCTTGGCAGCCCCCCCCCCCTCTCGAGCCCTCCTTGGCAGCCCCCCTCCCGACCCCCACCCTCCCGAGCCCCCCCGGCGTATCCGTTGTTGAATCTGTTTAAAAGGTATGATTTTTCTACTGAGCTTTAGAAATTTCAATTTTATTATTATTTATTGTTGAATTTGGTTTAAAACCCTAATTATGATAAAAAATAAACGAGTTCAATTCTGAAAACCCTAACTCAACTACATGTTAATTCATTCGAACAACACTAGTAATCATTATTGAGTTTTAAACACTTATAACTCCTAACAATGGGGTCATGGGCTTGTTTGCTCAAGAATGTTTTTCAAGTATAAGAGATCAGAATCCAATTCTAGCTAACATATTATATTATGGCCAATTAGAAGATATTGTTGAGGTAATTTACGGGTTTGGTAAACCAAAATAATGTACTTACACGATGTTCAAGGTTCGGTGGTGTCCTGCAAAAAAGCAAAAGGATCATTATGGATTTACACTAGTCAATCTTCACCGAGAAGTATATACGGATGAGAAATTTATTTTCGCAGAACAAGCTGATCAGTGCTTCTTTGTGAAAGATCCGAATGTCATGTCTGATTGGGTGGTTTTGTACAAGGAGCCAAGATCTGTTGTTCTTCCTAATAACAATGAAAAAATATTGAAGAAAGTAAAGATAATTATAGTAAACCAATTGGTTCATCTGATGATATTTGGCAAGAATTCTCTTACGCACAGAATGTGGCGCTGGATGTAGGTATGAACTATATATGTTACACCACATTATCGATTTTTATCTTATCATAATAAAAACAATAATGTATTTCATAACAACATATCTCATGAGCATGTATACAATTTTTTTTAATAATTGTCTTTATTAAATTTGCAGATGAGGAGGATTAGGAGGCTCTTTGACTAGTCGGCTGATCGATCATGGAGTATCACCCCAGGTAGTGGTGCTGATGATACACTATCATCTCCGGATGCAGGTATAAAAATTAATTAATACTTTAATATATTTTATAAATTTTTAGTTATCTAGCTCATAGTTTTCATTTGTTGCAGATGCGGGATATTCATCATCTGGCGATTCTGATGCAGCACCAGAACCATCCCCCGACACAGGTATTAAATATTTAATAATTGATAATGGTCAATTAAAATTTAATATTAATAATTCTTCTTTCTTATGTAGGTACTACTTGGACCCCGACATATCCATCATATACATTCCGTACTGACTTACGGTCAAAGACACAGGACTATCTCAGTTTACCCTTACCTCCGGACTCTCATAAGTCCAAGGCTAACTCAAGGAAGTACCACCCACGTGCTGCGAGAAAGTTATAGGAAATGCTTCCTATGTTGGAGACTAGGAAAGTTGATGCACTCGCAGCAAAAGAAAGAGAGATAGCGAATGGTAAATTGTATAAATACTTTTAATTTTCACATTTGTATATTATATGATATATTATCATGTTGTTATTATTGTAGGTGCTAAGTCAGATCGCATAGAGGGACGACGTGGCGGAGGTAAGCCTGAGTCTAAACAACCGCCAAGAGGAATAAGGGCCATTATTAGGTGGAATAGTTCTAATTTGCCCGTTGGTCCTTGGTCAACCCGATTGAATGCATATATTGGGGTTCTCGTGCGTAGAGCGACCATTATCAACCCTTATTTTCATTTTCGAGAATTACCATAGACCGCATACGAGGCGATATGGACTGAGCTTATGGTAAGTGCATATTGTTTTAGATTTTTTATTAATAATTAGTAACTGATATTAAATTATCCTTACTAAATGTGTATGTAAATCTACAGGACTGCTTCTGCCTTGAGGACTTTGAGGGGGCTTGGAATTATGTGTTTAATGTCAAGGTTGAAGCAGTCCTCAAACAATGGAGGCATGAGATCAAACATGAAACCTATGACAGGTATGAGGAGGACTGGCAGAGGTTTTAAACCTCGATGACCGAGTTGACGAGATTCATTTCAAGGCTCTCCTCATGTATTGGGACAGCGATGCCGCCAAGGTTAGTTTCATGAAATTTAGTTTATAATTTTAAGATATTATTTCATTTTAAATTTACAGATTTTTTTTAAAGAATAAATCCACAAAGGGGTCAGAAAATAGAAGAAAGAAACTGAATGACCATCACTTGGGCTCACACTCCTACGCCAATCTGGAGGATGTTTATTGTCAGGATACGGTATATGTCATTTAAAGATTTAAAAGATCTTAATGTTTAGTATGATTATAAAACTCATAATTTATAATGTGATAGGGGAAATCATTAATGCCGATACACTTGAGGGCAAAAGCGGCATATGGTACTTTCCGTGAACGATATAGGGGTGATGAGAAGAATCGGGATAAGATCACGGCAAATCTCTAGTTAGTGGTGAGACTTATACATATCTTGAGTAGTATTATTAATTCTATTTTGTTAACATTACGAGGAAACGAGAACACAAATAATATGGTCATTATCTTGAATTGACTATAAATTTGTGCTTTAGGAGGGATTTGAGACTACATCCAAGGAGGCTGCATCTGTGTACATTTCGCAGGAGGAGGAACAAATCGAGCCAGACCCTCACATGCTTTCTGCAGAGGAGAATATCAATCTCACACAGAACCTGATGGGTCATAATAGGTAAGGATGGTGAAAAATCGATCAATTTGAATACTACATACTATTTATATTTGTTTACCATTATTGAATTTGAGAGCAAAGTTTAATATTTATTTCTCCCTAATAATAGGAGAGGAAGATATCATCTGCATGGTGTCGGAGCTTCACCCGGTATAAGCATTAGATCGTCCACAGCATCCTCCACACCATCTACATCGATGAGAGCAGCCACAAGTAGTTTCCAGGCTATGCCATTTGTCGCACGTATCTATGCGTATCTGATTGACAAAATTGACCCGGAGCTGCATATTCAGGTGACTAATGAGATGACTAGAGTTGCGCTGACGGCGAACTCGATGGACGATCTCATATGGTATGTTATACAATATTTAGGTGGTGCTATTCCTTATAGTGCATATGGTGGTATCATACGGATCATTAGCCCGATTAACGATAATTCCGGCGCTAGATAGAGTAGTGCTCAGGTACCTTATTTTTTCTTATATTTATAAATTTATTTTTATCTAATATGTTATCAAACACCACATAATGATTATTCAATTAAACATTCAGAGTGGAGATATTGGAGGGAGCAGCACCCGTTCTCGTAATCGGGATAGAGATACCCCCGCCGACGACGATGGATGAGGTTTTTTTATTTTTAATGCAATAAACAGTTTTATTTGTTATAACACTACATTTATTCATGTCGTGTATCCTATCTTAGTCATGTGCATTGTTAGTATATATGTTGTTGGATGTGTATTAGACGGAACTGATTGATGTATATTTTGAAGTGGATGGTTGGATTTGTACAATGTGTTGGATTTGGTTATATTTGGTTTTTGAATGGAATTGTTATGCATTTTGATTATAATTGGATGGTTGAATGTATTCACGTGTACAGTGTTTTCTGGATGTATTCAAATATTAATGTAATTGTACAGGAAAGTATAAATTGTAATTAATTTTTTTTGCTGGAAAAAAGGCAACCTAGACGGAATTCCGTCTAGATTGAGTCAACCTAGACGGAATTCCGTCTAGGTTGTGAAAAACCAACCTACACGGAAATTCCGTCTGATCTGTCAGACCAGACGGAAATTCCGTCTAGTTTGACAGACCAGACAGAATTCCGTCTGGTCTGTCAAACCAGACGGAATTCTTTATTCCGTCTAGGTTGAGGTTGATCAACCTAGACGGAATTCCGTCTAGTTTGATTCAATCTAGACGGAAGCAAAATAAACCACCCAAACTAGACGGAATTCTGTCTAGTTGAACTAATCTAGACGGAATTTGAATCAACCTAGACGGAAATTTCCGTCTAGGTTGATCGTTTTTCTACTAGTGTGCATTTCAAATATAGCATTGACTAACTATTGTGATAGTGTTTTGAACCAAACAATGTGATACATTCAGTGGACCTCACAGTTTATATCGTGTCAAGGGCCCCTGTAGGCCCGGGGCATAACTTAGACCTTAAAGGATTTGAGGGATGTATGTGCATTTTCAAAGATTTAAAGAAGTAATATAGAATTATTGAAGATTTGAGGGACACGCACATCCCTAAATTATAATCACTTAAAACTATTTTATAAGTCCAAACAGTTTTCAGAACGATGAATAAAATATTTTTCCACCTTCAGTTTAACACAAAAAATAATTAGACCTCCAAATGGATCACAATGAAGTAAATAAAATAAATAAATAAATAAATAAATAAAAACACACAAACGCCAGACATAACCTTTCATTTTCCACTTGTGACTTCTTCTCTCGCACACGCACGCAATTATCCCCGAGTCTACTGCCGCTGAAAACTACAGAATTTGAAACAAATTAATCATCTCATCAAACCCCACCCCCCACCCAACCCAAAAAAAAACCATCTCTCTCTCTATCTAACAAGAATCTTAATTAAATGAAGCAAAACAAAAATTGGTTTCATCTGTTCAATCCTTCCTTATGCTCTAGCCATTTTCACGCTTAGATTTCTCTTGCCCTTAAAACATAGTCTTTTCATAGTGTCTGTAGTAGGTGTGTCCAAACCAACCAGGCCAGGCCTAGTCCAGAACTCCGGGTCTCGGAGCTGCTAGACTGGGTTAGGATCCAGGTTTCAGACAGAATGCGGGGTGGAGCTGGGCAAGGATCCATGTTTCAGGCAGAATGCAGGGTGGGAACTGGGCGAGCCTGGTTTTTATTTTATTTTATTTCAAAATTTTTTTGAATTGAAAATTGTGTTTTTTAACAAAAAAATTAATATAAATTTTGATTTTTGTAACTTTTTGGATTATTATTTTTGATCGCTGTAAATTTTTGTAAAAAAATCACTAAGAACTTTTGTGAAAAAGATTTAACTTATAAGTATTATGAGTTTATACTTACATATAAGTATATAAGTTGTAAACTTATATGTAAGTATATAACTATATATTATATATACAAGTATCACATATTCACATAATGTACATATATAATACATATAAAAGTATGTATAAGTATACATTAAGTATATAATTATTAAGTATATACTTATAACTTATAAGTTTATATATTTATAGTATATAATATAAGTATTAAGTTAATATATTTATACTTATATACTTATATGGTATATATGTATATACTTAGAGTATACACTTATAAGTATATAAACATATATAAATATAATTATTTATATATATACATAGTTATGTATGTATTTTTTATATACTTATATTTTGTATTTTGTATTGTATGTATATAAAAGCATACTTACAAGTATTTACTTATATACATTTACTAATAAGTATATACAAATATATATAGTATCTGCTTAGAGGTATACATATATAAATATACAATAATAATTGTTGATGGCTAGGATCAAACAGTCAATCGTATCCAGAAGAGGATAAGTGCGGATCCGGGGCGGGATCGGTTCCTCTTGAGTCCTCGCTGGGAAAAGGTAGAGGTGATTGATGAAGGGTCCGCCTCCTTCTCTGACTTTATGCCTGACTCTTGAATTGGAGGCTAAAGTCCATGCTGCACAGACAAGAAGAACCCATGAGAGGGCGGGGACCGGTTCCCTCGTGGTTCCTCCGACAGTCAAGTTAGTGAAACTTGAGTGGGAAAGGGGAAGGTCAAGGAAAGAACTTATGTGGTTCTGAGGGGTTAGATTTCCCAAGCTCTTGAGAGCCAGCCCCCTTTAAGTTAGGGTCATACCTATATATATCCAGGGGCAGAAGGGTAGGTTGGCCCGCTTTTGCTATGCACAGGAGGGCGGTGGCAAGATGTGGGCTGGACGCTGAGTCAACCCTTTGCATGATAGGTGTTGGCTGGTGACTGAGTGAGAAGTCACTTTGACAGTCACTTTGACATGGGAGATAAGCTTTCCGTATTTTTTGGGAAGTGATTGAGAACGTGGCAGAAGGCACGCTGGCAGGCTGAGTCATCCCTCGTTTTATAGGTGTCGGGTGGCGATTGGACGAGAAGTCACTTCGGGATGGAAGAGGGTATCTCCGTATTTTTTGGGAAGTGATTGAGGGTATGGCAGAAGGCACGCTGGTAGCTGACAAGTCATGAAGACCTTCAGGCTAGAATCAAGATAAGGCTTGTCCGAGGTGGATTAGGATGTTGACATGTGCTTAGAGGAAGAAACTTGAGGTGGAGGTTATTCCTCAATCTAGTCGAGAGGGAATATTCATCAAGTTATCTCCGTGAGTCGCCGAGTAAATGGTCGAGAGCCCTTGGTGGGTCGTCTTTGACAATAGGGTCGGCTGATCCCGCCTTCGTGTCGACATTAAAGAATATTGATTTAATGAGTCAACAGAGTTGAGGCCTCTATTAGGCTTGGGCCAGTAAGTTGATTGGGGCCTTGTATGTCGAAATGTACTCATCAGTATTTTGGTTATACATTATATTTCTAGCGAATAGGAACACCATAACAGTTGGTCATTTTTGCTTGGAGTCGGCTTGAACCGGGTCCGAGTGAAATAAAATAAGCTTCATATCCTTGAGAATCCATTCAAGAAGATGAAGAGCTTCTGCTATCTATAATGGTTGATGTCATCAGTGTTGGGCCCTTTTGTTTTGATGATGATTTACAAACAATTTACAACTAATATTGTTTATCTAGTGTTTGTGTTTTTATATTTATTCTAGGCAAACAATATGCTGGAGGATGGATGGAATCAAGCATTCACGATCATATCCAATGAAGGTTGGCGGAATAGTGGTTGAAGCCTATGCAATTCAAGTTGAAGATCCAAGTTCAAGCTTCATCCGCAAGTTTACCAAGTCGAGCTCATTGAAGACCTTCATCAAGCTTGGGTAATTTAGTTTAGGTTTTATATTATGTGTGTTAGTACTTTAAGCTTAATTATATACACACATACACGTTTTAGTTTTTGTATATATATAGTTATATATATATACATATATGTTTTGGTTTAGCTATACAGATATGAAACAATATATATCTTTATATATACTTTTATGTTTCATATTCTATTGTATTTAGAAAAATATTGTGTTTTTGGTTTATATGGTTTATATACTTAACAACTATAGTTTATACTTTTTATCAAGTCTATAAAATCATTTTACAAAGTTTCAAAACTTGGCTTATGTCAAAACATCAAAATTCAAGTATCTCATGTTTTCAAGTTTTGGACATATTTGCAAAATGATGATATTTTACAAATGGGAGGTGATTTTTGAAAACTAATTTTTGTAGCATATTTATTATCATGTCTACAATCATTTACCAAAGTTTTACATTTTTCTGATTTTATTTGCTATTTTTAAAGGCAGTTTAAAAATCAGATTTTTGTTTCAAAACAAGCTGATAACCTATTATCAGTCGACTGGTCAGTCGACTGATGACATCAGTTGACTGCTGAGTCGACTAAAGAAATAACCTGGAATAATAAAAAGTTTCTGTTTTGTTTTAGTCGACTGACCAGTCGACTGATGAGGTCATGAGTCAACTGATGAGGTCATGAGTCAACTGATAAGATCCGTCAGTCGACTGATGAGTTGGAAAACGCCTCAATGGTCAGCTCATCAGTCGACTGATGAAAGCCGTCAGTCGACTGATGTTGTAACGGCTAGTTTTTTAGCCTTTTACAGATTTAGGTTTTTGGTCTTTTTTGCTTTATTTTCTCTTGGCTTTAGGGTTCCTATAAATACCCCCACATATCTTCAGTTTTATTAACTCAAGAGAATTATTTAAAATAAGTTTAAGGGTGTTAAAGTTTTGTTTAAGTTTGTTTAAGAGTTTGTTTGTGAAGAATCTTTCACAAGAGCTTTGGAAGATCATCTATTGGTGTTTGAGCATTCAACTCTTCTCCTTCTCTTTCTTGTCATCTAGAGAAGTTTTCTAAACTCAATCTAGCTATTTTATATGTTTGATTTTTATTTCCATAAGCTAGAATCTATATTGAGTTTAGTTTGATTTTGTTTTATTAAATCTTATTGTTACACACACCCACTATTTATTTACCCTTGTTTATATTGCTTATCCTTGCATATATCTCATTGCATATCTTTTTGCTAGGATATTTGTTAATAAGAGGATATTTGTTAATAAGTTTTTAATTGGTATTAAATCGGATTAGATTAGTATAAACCCTATTCAACCCCCCCCCCCCCACCACCCCCCCTTTTAGGGTTCTTTCCTAGTGACATTAGGGTACTTTCAATCGGGTACCCCTATATCTGCCATGGCTCCGTTCTTATTGGTTGATGTCACTCAGGGATTTGAACTGCCATTCTAGGAATTGAAGCATCTTGGAGTAAATGGGGGCGTTCAGATTTTTTAGCGTCAAGACATGGGGTAGTAAAGAGGCGGTGCTTCGTGTTTTGAATAAAATAGTTGAGATTCCAAGGCAGATCTCATACATTTATTTTGAAATGCCTTGTGCCTTCAGATGAACCCACGTGGCTCTCCAGAATGCTATAAATAGCTTGCCAAGGCTGACAAACTCCCTTTACAAACTTTCGCTCTTGAAAACTTGTCTTCTAAGCTTTGAGCAGAAATATTCTTAATGGCTTCTCAAGCTTCGACCGCTAGTCGTAATAAGGAAAAGCTTGCTCTTCTCAACCTCACTCGCTCAAGAGTCTGTCTGGATGACCTGGTGGGGCTTTATGAGCTTTATGATATCCCCATGTCTCTTACATTGGCAGCACGTGAGAGTAGCAAGCCGGTGCATAGGCACGGCGAGAATCAGGTGCCTGTATATTTGGCCCATTTGGAGCAAGGTTTACGGCCGCCTCTCCATGCTTTTATCAAGGAGGTACATGCTTCTTTGGGTGTTTCCCCTTCCTAATTTTACCCGGGAGCAGTGGGGGCTTTGGTGGTTTTTATAATAATCTGCCACTATGTGGGAGTACGGCTATAACGCCCAGGTTTCACGCAAGGCTGCAGTCCAAGGCGAAACCTAGAATGTCAAACCTATCATGCACCAAACACCATGCTGCGACATGTTTCACCATCACAGTCACTATCTCTCTAGTGGAAATAACAAATAGGTAAGAGTATCGACTGGCAAATAATAGAGATAGAACAAACCAAGGGTACACAGAAGCAATAAGAGAATAATCATCAGTGAGCCCAACTAAAATAGAAATATCTTTGAGTCTGAAATAAATCTCAATAAATCTCAAGTACAATAAGTCAAATAAAGTGTTACTATGTCTCTCAGCCTCTACAAAATAAAATACAAGTCTAGAGTCTGAACATAAACAACTAACTGTGGAGTTCTGTAATAACTATTAAAATAATAAATAGCTAGATAGAATCTATGAAGAAATCCCATCAACCTGTGACTCTCCGTGCGCCGGACTCGCTGCATAAAAGGGGGGACAACAAGCGTCAAAGCGCTATAGCGAGATCATCTCCACCTCTCCCCGAGGGAAGTGGTAGGAGTATATAGAAAATACAGATAGTATTTAAGTATAAAATCATTCATATAAATCTAACTGAAGATTAGTATTTAGGAATCTATAACACGAGAGTTAGTACGTCGAGCAAAATAATCCAAACAAGAAAACCCTTATGTATATACCATGTCTCAAATTGTGACTCCCAAATACTAATTCCAACTCTATGAATAAAAAAGAACAATAAACAAAAAGGTAACACTCTAAACCTCAAACCTATAGAACAAATATCTCATCCTGATCTACACTCGGGTAGATGGATCTAACATAAGAGAAATTCATCCATAACAAAAGTTAACCATAAGCCATATCGTGTAAGTCACAGTCTGAGAGAAAACACCCTAGTTACGGGCATTCAAAAATAGAAGCAAAACTACAATTTATAATACTTACTTGTGTGCATCTCTTGTGCAATGGCGATACTCTTGTAATATCCTTACTCAATCGCTCTGGGGTAATAAGTTTTATCTCCCTATCCCGGATACATGAAATAATAATACTTTTGTAATATTTTTATTCAATCACCCTGCGGAAATAGGTTTCATCTCCCTATTCCTAAAACAAGAAATTTATTATGCTCTTCATATTTATCAACTTAAATTAGGACAAAAGTATGTTAACACAACATATTCTTAACATACGTGCACATATCTCGATATGTGTATCCATATCTGGTGTTTAATGTCATCTCGAGTGTTAAACAACTCATAAACATTGTATTATAGAAGTACAAGGTCGAGAGGCTCGCTCGAAAACCGAAACAATCGAACAAAACATGCACAGGCCGATATACAATTTGGTGGTCGACCGTAATTATGCGACAGTCGACCGCGATGGGTTCCAAGGCCTACCCAGACCTCTGCCCTGCACGCGGTCGACCGCCACTAAGGCGCGATCGACCGTGGGCTAAAATTCCAGATTCTAAATCTGGTTGTGGGTGTTGTATTCACACCGTGTTTAGGTGATTCAAACATGATTAAAATAATATGAATCTTGCATGGAAACATGTCAACAGTAGATAAAACTTCAGGGAGTAACACAATATATAATACATGATTATGTGCATAAAAATTCATATTTAAAACCCTAAAACATGCATAAGAACTTGAAACAAAGAACAATTCATCTTTCTTCAAATTAAACAACTTGTAAATCATTTTTAGATCTAAAATATCTTCTGTAAATTCATTCTCAAACCTTTTCACATGGAAAGACCTAGTCTTTATACATATAATATAAAAGAATTAACTTTTATTCATAAACTAGTCAATTTGGCTCTATAAAACATGTTAAAAACTCTTTAAAACGTTTTAAAAAACTAGGAGGAGGATTAGCAGAGATGAACCCGCCTAAGATTTGTAGAAAAATGTTTAAGATGCCAAACCAAAGAAGATCTCCACTCCAAAAGCCAAAAACCACACGAAATCCCGCTCAAAAGGCTCCAATCTTCTCCAAGAATCAAGTTAGGGTTTATGGGGGTTTGGTGGCTGTTAAGGTTCTTAGAAAAACTAAGAAAATCCGTGAAAGATTGATATATAAACCAAGGAAAACAAATATGGGCTTTAGAGATCCGAAACCAACTCAAACAGGAGAAAAACTTCTGTAGGTGTCGCGGTCGACCGTGGCAGTCGACCGTCTGTGGTCGACCGCGACGGTCGACCGAACTGGAATTTTTCGGTTCCTTATATATTTGGTCATTGTGCATATTTTGACTATTTTCTTCATCACGAATGAACTTGTTTATATTCAAAGAACATGGTATACTACTCACATACCATTTAACTGAATTTATCAAAATAAAAATCCATATATCATAATTAATCACATATTAATTATATATATATCACCAATTTTTAGGGTTTTATATTCACTCCCCCCCCCCCTAAAAGAATTTCGTCCTCAAAATTCCGCAGTCGTATCATATGAATTAATAATATAAGAAAAGCACTAAGAGGGGATAATCCAGACAAGGAAACCCTCTCATACACATCTCGTACCATTAATTCCTAGATATGAATCATAAGCCACATTTAAACTTAACCAATCTAGAATATGTGGATCCTCACTTAACCCCTAATTAGACAAAACTAGTACGTCGGGTAAAAAATCCAGACAAGGAACCCCTTATATATATACTATATATTCCGAATAATTAAGGGCCAAGTGTTGAATGACTCATTCTAGCGTTAAATATATACGTGACTAACAACACATGCAGTCACATCTATCAATGCATATAAGCACATTTAAATATCAACATATTACCTGTTCAAACAGGTGTGGGTAGTCGCGACGTACATCCTCATCACGCTCCTAAGAAATATCTTCGGCTCATTGCTGGTTCCATTGGACTTTCACTAATGGGATGATTTTGTTTCTAAGCTTTTTATTCTCTCTAGGAAGAATGCATACTGGAATCTCCATGGTAGTCAAATCATCCTGGATCTCAACCTCTGGTGAATCAATCACCCTCTGCTTCTCTTCATCACACAAATGTTTCTTGAGTATCGAAATATGAAAGACATCGTGTATGCTCGACATCGATGCTGGAAGGTCTAATCTATAAGAAACAACTCCAATGCGCTCGATAATCCTGAAAGGACCAATATATCTCGGGGTAAGCTTCCCTCGTCTACCGAATCGCTGAACGCCTTTCATCAGTGATAGTTTCAACATAACTAAGTCTCTAACCTGAAACTCTAAGGGTCGTCTCCGCTGATCTGCATAACTCTTTTGCTGACTCTGTGCAGCAAGAATGCACTCCCGGGTCAATACCACATTCCGTGGTCTTCCTAACTAGCTTCGGGCCAAGTAATAGACTATCATCTGGCTCTGCCCAACATATCAGCGATCTACAAGGCCTCCCATACAAGGCTTCATCTGACATCATCACGATAGTAGCTTGATAACTATTATTATATGCAAATTCAATCAATGGGATGTGGTCCTCCCAGCTACCCTAAAAATCTATAACACATGCTCTCAGCATATCCTCTAATACCTGATTCACCCTCTCGGTCTGACCATCTGTCTGGGGGTGGAATACACTACTGAATGATAACTGGCTACCAAAAGCATCCTAAAAACTCTTTCAGAAATGGGATGTGAAGACTGAGCCCCGATCTGATACAATCGTCTTCGGAACTCCATGCAATCTGACAATCTCTCGAATAAAAATCCCTGCATATGTGTTCGCCACATAAGTCATCCTCACAGGTAAGAAATGCATCGACTTTATCAATATATCCACTATAACCCAAACAGAATCATTTCTTTTTTTTGATTTAGGCAACCCTACTATGAAACATAGAAATATCTGGTCACTTCCACTCGGGAATGAGTAAAGGCTGTAGGGTATTTGTACGTCTCTAATGTTCTATCTTAACTTGCTGACAGGTATAACACTTAGCCACATAATCTGCAATCTCTCTGCGCATACCACTCCATCAAAAATACTTCTTCGGATACTTGTACATTTTTGTCATGCCTGGGTGCACTGTATATCTACTACGATGTGCCTCGTTAAAAAGTTCCCTCTTTAGCTGTAGATTGTTTGGCATGATAATCATATCCTTCATTTGAAGGCCTCCATCTACTCCAATAGTCCAATCATCATTGGGTTCATTGGAAATCTTCCCCTTGTGGGTTTGAATCCAAGAATCCTTTAACTGAGCTCCGACTACTCTATCTCCCCAAGACGACTGTACTAATAAAGCTCCTAAGAAAACATTGCTCCTACCAATCTCTAGCCTAAAATCATAATGGTTGAGAGTATAAAGATCCTGATATAGTGAACATCTCAAAGTTGCTAGCCCGTGACGATGCTTCCTGCTTAACGCGTCTGCTTTCACGTTCGCCTTTCCTGGATGATACTGTATAGCGAACTCATAATCCTTAATAAACTCTATCCATCGTTGTTGTCTTTGGTTGAGTTCTTTCTGTGAAAAGAGGTACTTCAAACTCTGATGTTCTGTGAATAACTCAAACTGTACTCCGTACAAATAATGCATCCACACCTTCAGTGCAAAGACCACTACTGCTAGCTCCAAATCATGTGTAGGATAATTCTGCTCATGAGTCCTCAACTGTCTCGAAATATAGGCTACAACTCTCTGGGTTTGCATTAATACACCTCTAAGACCTGATAAGGATGCATCAATGTAGACAATAAAAGTCTTATCACTGCTGGGAATAATTAATACTAGTGCTGAAGTCAACTTAGTCTTCAATATCTCAAAGGCCTCTTGACATTTTGTGGCCCAAATAAATTATACATCCTTCTTAGTAAGGCGTGTAAGTGGCATCGCGATGTTCAAGAAATCTTGAACAAATTTTCTGTAATAGCCCGCCAGACCTAAGAAGCTACGAATCTTGGTAACTGTCTTTGGTGGTTCACAATCAAGTACGGTCTCTACTTTAGCTGGATCTACTGCAATACCTTCCCGACTGATGACATGGCCCAAAAATCTAACTTCCAATAACCAAAATTCATATTTGCTAAATTTTGTATACAGCTGGTGTTCTTGTAAAGTCCGCAATGCCAACCTCAAATGCTGTTCGTGCTCGACCTCCGATCTCGAATAGATGAGGATATCATCGATGAAAACTATCATGAACTAGTCCAAGTATAGATGGAAAACCCGATTCATCAAATCCATGAATACTGTGGGTGCATTGGTCAGCCCAAATGGTAGGACAAGAAACTCGAAAGACCCATATCGAGTCAAGAAGGCGGTCTTGGGAATATCCATCTCCCAAATCCGCAACTGATGATAACCAGAATGAAGATCTATCTTCGAAAAACACTGAGCCCCCTGCAACTGGTCGAACAACTCATTGATCCTCGGTAATGGGTACCTATTTTGGATAGTGACCTTGTTAACTCGTGATAATCAATGCATAATCGCATACTCCCGTCCTGTTTCTTCACAAAGAGGACCGGTGCTCCCCACAGAGAGTGACTCCGTTGAATGAATCCCTAAGACAACAACTCATCTAGCTGGATCTGTATCTCTCTCATCTTAACAGGCACCATACGGTAAGGAGCTCGGGAAATCGGCGCAGTGCCTGGCTGCAACTCTATACAAAACTCGACCTCTCTCACTGGAGATAATCCTGGTATGTCCTGGAAAACATCCTGGTACTCTGAGACTACTCGCATCTTACTCAAATCTACACCCCAATCCTACAACATCACCTCCTCAACGTATGATAAATATAACTCCGCAAACTGGTTGCCTCTGGAGGTCACCACCACTAACTCAAATCCATCATATGCTCGCAAACTGACTGTCTTCACAAAACAGTAGATACTCACATGATAGGAAGATAGCCAATCCATACCAAGGATAACATCAAACTCAGACATACACAACACGATCAGGTCTATCACGAACTCAGAATCGTCCAAACTGATGATACATCTCCTACAAACACTCTCTAAAAGAGACGTCTCCCCTAAAAGAGTAGATACCGATAAAGGAAAATCTAATGGTTGTGCTACAAGTTGGAGTCTAACCGTAAAATTGTAGAAGATAAAAGAATGTGAAGCTACGTGTTAGAAAGGAATTCACAAGGAAAGTACTTTCCACTACCGTCCCGCTCGCGCCATGATCGGGAGGAACAACTGCGTACACTCTACCAGTCGGCTATGCTGCATCACCTAGAATGTATGGGACTATCTATTCCTGCTGGGTCTCCTGAATCGCTTGTACCTATCCCTCAATCCTCGGGACTGCTGGAGGTGCCTCGATTCTTAACTGTTGACCCTGACCACGACCCTGAGTGCGATTCTGCTACTGCTACTGATTTCTGCCCTGTTGGCCTGCTGTGGGTGCGTTACGGCACTCTGTTGCTCTGTGACCGAGCTTGTTATAATTGAAACAAGCTCCATGAAATTGACGCTCCTATTGCGCCTTCTGATCCTGCTGATTGCTCTTCTTATGGGGACCCTGCTGATGTGGAGCCTTATTCTGATGCTGGGGTCCTCCGGAGCCTATAAAAGGTCTCTTACCTTTACCTTTATCTCTGGACTACCCTGGCTTAGCATTACCATCTTTTTCCTTAATAAATATAGTTGTATCTGTCTCCTGAGCTATAGCAACATCTTCCACCTCCAGTACTGAATGGAATTTCTGAGATACTAAATATCGGCATAAACCTAGGTGGAGTCCCATCATGAACATCTGAGCCTACCTCTCCTTGGTGTGCCACATGCCAGTGAATCTAAGTAGTGACATGAATTTACTCTCAAAATCCATCACAAACATATCCCCCTGCTCTAATTGAGCCAGCTCTAACTCCTTCCTGGCTTTCACTGTAGCCGAAACATACTGTTCTTTAAAGAAATACACAAAAGTCTCCCACGAGGCCGTCAACCTCTACTCTGGAGTAAAACGAAGTCGATACCATCCTCTATCAACTTGCTCAGCTCCTTAAGCACGAGTATCTCGGCGTCCATATCCTCTTCCTGACATCTATAATTTAGAAGTAGAGCTTATTATGCAGTAAATAGAATCTCAAGCAGGAAATTATATAATGTATACCAATAAGTAAATTGTATCACATATTACTCACAGCATGCTTTATTATTCAAGCAAATAGTTCATCATAAAAAAAAATTGTAATTTCCCGCGTACATATATAATACATTCTCACTCATACTAGGAATTCCTAGCGGACTGTATACATGATTCCTAGGAAACTCTATCCTAACTCCATAGTATGACACAGGAATGATCCTAAGGAAACGGGAACCTAGAGCTCTGATACCAACTGTGACGCCCCAGGTTTCACGCAAGGCTGTAGTCCAAGGCGAACCCTAGAATGTCAAACCTGCCAAGCACCAAACACCATGCTACGACATATTTTACCATCACAGTCACTATCTCTCTAGTGAAAACAACAAATAGGTGAGAGTACTGACAGGCAAATAATAGAGATAGAATAAACCAAGTGTACATAGAAGCAATAAGAGAATAATCATCAGTGAGCCCAACTAAAATAGAAAGATCTCTAAGTCTGAAATAAACCTCAAGTACAATGAGTCAAATAAAGTATCACTATGGCTCTCAGCCTCTACAAAATAAAATACAAATCTAGAGTCTGAACATAAACAACTAACTATGGAGTTCTGTAATAACTACTAAAATAATAAATAGCTAGATGGAATCTAGGAAGAAATCCCATTAACCTGCGACTCTCCGTGCGCCAGACTCGCTACTTGAAAGAGTGGAAAACAACGAGCGTCAAAGCACTATAGCGAGATCATCTCCACCTCTCCCCAGGAGAAGGGGTAGGAGTATATAGAAAATACAGACAGTATTTAAGTATAAAATCATTCATATAAATCTAACTGGAGATTAATATTTAAGAATCCACAACACGAGAGTTAGTACGTTGAGCAAAATAATCCAAACAAGGAAACCGTCATGTATATACCATGTCTCAAATTATGATCCCTAAATACTAATTTCAAACTCTATAAATGAAAAGGAACAATAAACAAAAAGGTAACACTCCAAATCTCAAACCTGTAGAACAAATATCTCATCCCGATCTACACTCGGGTAGACGGATCTAACATAAGAGAAACTCATCCACAACAAAAGTAACCACAAGCCATGTCGTGTAAGTCACGATCTCAGAGAAAACACCCTACTTACGGGCATTCAAAAATAGAAGAAAAACTACAATTTATAATACTTACATGTGTACATCTTTTGTGCAATAGGGATACTCTTATAATATCCTTACTCAATCGCTCTGCGGTAATAGGTTTTATCTCCATATCCCGGATACATAAAATGACGATACTTTGATAATGTTCTTACTCAATCGTCCTATGAAAATAGGTTTTATCTCCCTATTTCGGATACATGATATGACGATACTTTTGTAATATTCTTACTCAATTGCCCTGCGGAAATAGATTTCATCTCCCTATTCTAGAAACATAAAATTTATTCTATTCTTCATATTTCAACTAAAATTAGGACAAAAGTATGTTAACACGATATATTCTAAACATATGTGCACATATCTCGGTGTACGTATCCATATCTGGAGTTTAATGTTATCTCGAGTGTTAAAAAACTCATAAACATTGTATTATAGCAGTACAAGGTCGAGAGGCTCGCTTGAAAACTGAAACAATCGAACAAAACATGCACAGTTCGATATACAATTTGGCGGTCGAGCGTAATTATGTGGCAGTCGACCGCGATAGGTTCCAGGGCCTACCCAGTTCTCTACCCTGCACGCGGTCGACCGCCACTAAGGCGCGATCGGTCCTGGGCTAAAATTCTAGATTCTAAATCTGGTTATGTGTGTTGTATTCACGTCGTGTTTAGGTGATTCAAACATGATTAAAACAATATGAATCTTGCATGGAAACATGTCAACAGCAGATAAAAACTTCTGGGAGCAACACAATATATAATACATGATTATGTGCATAAAAATTCATATTTAAAACCCTAAAACATGCATAAGAACTTGAAACAAAGAACAATTCATCTTTCTTCAGATTAAACAACTTTTAAATCATTTTTAGATCTTAAATATCTTTTGTAAATTCGTTCTCAAACCTTTTCACATGGAAAGACCTAGCTTTATACATATAATACAAAAAAATTAACTTTTTTTCATAAACTAGTCAATTTGGCTCTATAAAACATGTTAAAAACTCTTTAAAAATGTTTTAAAAAACTAAAAGGAGGATTAGCAGAGATGAACTCGCCTGAGATTTGTAGAAAAACATTTAAGATGCCAAACCAAAGAAGATCTCCACTCCAAAAGCCAAAAACCACATGAAATCTTGCTCAAAAGCCTCCAATCTTCTCCAAGAATTAAGTTAGGGTTTATGGGGGTTTGGTGGCCGGGGTTCTTAGAAAAACTAAGAAAATCTGTGAAAGATTGATATATAAACCAAGGAAAATGAATATGGGCTTTAGAAATCCGAAACCAACTCAAAATAGGAGAAAAACTTCTGCAGGTGTCATGGTCGACCGTGGCAGTCGACCATCTACGGTCGACCATGACGGTCGATCGGACTGGAATTTTTTAGCTCTCATATATTTGGTCATTGTGCATGTTTTGACTCTTTTCTTCCTCACGAATGAACTTGTTTATACTCAAAGCACATGGTATACTACTCACATACCATTTAACTGAATTTATCAAAATAAAAATCCATATATCATAATTAATCACATATTAATTATATATATATCACCAATTTCGAGGTTTTACAATAGTCGAGCATGAGATTGCTCGGTTATTTGGTCATCATTGGGTCGGCAGAAAAGGACCCGCTCTACTTTTACCACTACAGTGATCATTTCTAGCTTGTCTCTGACTCTTCGGAGTAGAGCGAGGGCTGGAGAGAGAGGTATGTGTTGGTCTACGGTGCTAATTGCATCTTTGCCTACTCAACCTGACCGGAGGTGAATAGGGATGCGTTAAGGCCGGTTGCCTTTAAGAATCTAGAGATGGGGGACTTGGAGAGCATTCGCTCTTATGCCGGGTCACGGGAAAGGGATGATCTATTCGATGATGCGTCTCTCTGAATGGCAGGCATGTCCATGATCTTGTCCTCTATTAGCGATTAAGCGAGGCCTCTTGCTCTTTCGTTGATGGTAAATCGCAAGATAAGCACAGGGACCGAGGGACGAAGCTCCTCTACCAAACCCCAAAAGAAATTGAGGGATGCCCTTGGTTCTGAGGAAGTAGTTAGCTTGATGCCTCAAGAGGCCGAAATTGCCTCTGAATTAAGGGGGAGGATAAGGTTTGAGAGGCGACGATGCCCTGTCAAACCAGTTATGGGGCCTCAGTCAGCTGGAATGGGTCCACTAGTTACTCAGCCTAACCGCTTGGAAAATATAGGGCTGATAGATGATTCTTCTTCTGGCGGGGAGATAATGACTCAGGCAGTTGAGGAGGATGTTGTCAACCCCACTTCTATGCCTGAGTCATCTTGTTGTCCTAGCAAGGAGCTGGTTTGGGTGGACGGCGACATCGAAAGGTGAGCTGGAACTCCGTCAGGCTAAAAGGAGAATGGTTCTGACGAGAGGATTCTAGGGGAGATGCCAAGTACTGGTATTTATCAGGCCCTCCAAGCTTGCTTGGCATGGGGGACTTTGTTGGAGCAGGCTATGTTCACTCGACTTAAGCATATGCACTACTCTTCCCTGGAATGGCAGGCAAAGCAGGCCCAGGAAAGGTTGGCCAAGGAAGAAGCAGAGAAAAGGGTCATGGCTTTGGAAGCCGAATTGGCTCTTAAAGAAGGTGCTTGGCGCCGGAGTCTGGATGAGAAGGAAGAGCTCCTGAAGAATTTTTGGATCTAGTTTTCCAAGCAGATGAGAACCATCAAGGATATTTAAAGGGAGATGGCTCATCTACAGGTGGAGGTTGAGTCCAAAAAGCATCAAAGGGTGACGACTGAGGCAGAGGCCCGATCGAGTCACCTATCCCTCGAGAAATAGAGGAAGGACTTCGAGGAACAATAGTCAGAGATTCAGGCATCTATGGCCTTTATCAAGGACTTGGAGGACAAGCTCGCTCGTCTGAATTTGGAGCAATATAAAAAGAAATTGGTCGACGACTGGCGCCATGGCCTCTTAGGAAGGGTCGAAGTGACTGGCGGAGACCTGCTTCTATCCTTTCCTCGTCTCCTGCTGTCTCAACCTCTTGAAAGATGTTGAGAGAAGTAGGGGCGGGCTGGATTTAGCAGTGAGTGACGACGAGGATGAGCCTACTACTATGACCCCTGGTGAATCTTCTTTATCTACTACCACTAGGAGACTGCCAAGTCCTACTCTCGGATCTAGTCGGGAGCTCTGAAGACTTGGTATCTTTTTTTAGAGAAGTTTGTAATAAAGTTTACTCTTGTTGAATGAATATCAACTTTTGTTTCCATTCTTGAGTTTGACTTTATTTTTTATATTCTCTTAGTTTTGTAACTTGGTTCTGATTGAGAACTAAAAATTAGCTAGGGTGGGTAAGTTGTGATGTGTCGAGCCGTACTTGGGGAATCAGGACAACTGGTTCACCTAGCATCTTATGTTGGCTGGATATATAGTTCTTTTATTAACAAAAAACTCGATGAAAGATTGCATGAGTTTGTATGTCAAAAAACTATTAATCCAAGCTTTTAAAAATCATACCTTAGGCTTATGTAAGATGACATGAGGATCTTTTTGGTAGAATGATAACCCTGAGGTTGGGTGCCTAAGTCTTATGTAGGTGCCTAGGTCTTCAATATCCTCGTATGGTCGAGAGGTGATTGTGGAAGTCGACCATAGGGTTGGTGTCTTGGGCTT
Organism: Asparagus kiusianus; assembly: GCA_022839385.1. Lineage (NCBI taxonomy): Eukaryota > Viridiplantae > Streptophyta > Magnoliopsida > Asparagales > Asparagaceae > Asparagus > Asparagus kiusianus. The sequence goes on from BQKN01000206.1 coordinate 499,480, forward strand.
ATTCCTAAAAAGCAAGGGCTTAAAATTCAACTAAGGAGTCTAATGCCTAGAACTTATGGAAGCTGACTAGGTCTTTGGCAGCCTTGAGGCTGAGTGAAAACCCTGAGGTTGGGTGCCTAGGTCATATGTGGTGCCTAGGTCTTCGATATCCCTATATGGTTGAGAGGTGACTGTGGGAGTTGACCATAGGATTGGTGTTTTGGGTTTATTCCTAAAAAGGTACCAAGGGCTTAAAATTCGACTGAGGACTCGAATGCCTAGAACTTATGGAAGTTGACTAGGTCTTTGGCCCTAGTGAAGGATTGATCCCTGCTTAAGTTTGAAACTTTGTAGCGCGAGACAGGAGTCAACTCATATTTGGTAAGATTTCATTAGTACTAAAATTTACACATTTATAGAAAGTACCTGTCATAGGCGTATGACGCTCAAGGGCATCTGATGCTCGAAATGCTCCATGTTTCTTAGCTAAAAGTAGCTTTGGGGAAGGTGAAGCCATCTGTAATTGTAGCCGTAGGCGATTCATTGCTGACTGGTGATTAGTTGAAAAAGGTTTTACCATCTCATCAGCCAAGGTTTCTTTGAGATCACGTCTTTATTGAGGGCGGCCTCTGGATCATCCTGTGGATGGATCAGCTTCCTTTACAGAGATCATGCGGGTCACATGCTTCGACCACAAAAGCTTAGGTAACTTTTATTGTGAAATTCCTTCTTGAATAAGATTATTAAGAAGCCGGAGACGTTCTCCCCAACAAGTTGGCCAGCCTACAGACTTCAAGTTTTTCCTGCAATCTTATCTCCGCTAGATGGGAATTGTTCCCTTCAAAGAGGCATCAAAGTCCGAGGCGCCTAGCACAGACTTGATCACTGCTTATGTGCTCATATGAGCTATATTGCCAGTTAGAGCTTGAGCGATATTGGACATGATCAGGACCCATGATTAGGATAAGGCTCTCTAGGTGATTCGACTCAAGGCTTTTCTGTAGTCAGGGAGCCAGAGTTATTTTACGAAGGCAAAAAGCCAGAGTTGCTTGTTCAAGGAAGACAGGTACCCTTATGGTGTGTCTTCTTATGGTGGGTCTTAGGGGTGCTAATAGTCGCTCTACCATCTAGTAGATGGCGTACTTGGCAAACACTCCCCATAAAGTTACAGAGGTCTTTGAGCATTACGCCTATGTTGATTCCTCTTAGCTAAAATTAACCCTCCTTAGCTTGAATTATACAACTCCCGACTTTATTTACGTTGGATGGTACAACTTCAGTGTTGTTTTTCAGGGGGGTAGAATTAGACCCATGTTCAGAACTTAGCATGTCTTCTCAAAAAAAAGAGGAGGGCCCCACAGTAGGTGCCAACCTGTTAATGGCTAGGATCAAACAGTCAATCATATCCAAAAGAGGATAGGTACGGATTTGGGGTAGGATCGGTTCATCTTGAGCCCTCGCTAGGACATGGTAGAGGATATTGATGAAGGGTCTGCCTCCTTCTCTATCTTTATGCTTGGCTCTTGAATTAGAGGCTGAAGTGCATGCTGCATAGATAAGAAGAACCTGTGAGAGGACGGAGACCGGTTCCCCCGTGATTCCTCTAATGATCAAGTTAGTGAAACTTGAGTGGGGAAGGGGAAGATCAAGGAAAGAACTCATGTGGTTCTATGGAGTTAGATTGCCCAAGCTCTTGAGAGCCTACCCCCTTTAAGTTAGGGTCATACCTATATATATCCACGGGTGGATGGGTAGGTTGGTCCTCTTTTGCTATGCACAGGAGGGCGATGGCAAGATGTGGGCTGGACGCTGAGTCAGCCCTTTGCTTGACAGGTGTCGGCTGGTGACTGGGTGAGAAGTCACTTCGGTATGGGAGATAAGCTCTCTGTATTTTTCAGGAAGTGATTAAGAGCGTGCCTTCTGGCACGCTGGCAGGCTGAGTCATCCCTTACTGTACAGGTGTCGGCTGGTGACTAGAGGGGAAGTTACTTCGGCATGGGAGAGAGTGTCTCCTTATTTTTCGGAAAGTGATTAAGGGTGTGGCAGAAGGAAGGCATGTTGGCAGCTAACATGTCATGAAGACCTTTAGACTAGAATCAAGATAAGGCTTGTCCGAGGTGTACTGGGATGCTAACATGTGCTCAGGGGAAGACACTTGAGGTAGAGGTTATTTCTCAATCTAGTCGATAGGGAATGTTCACGAAGTCATCTCCGTGAGTCACCAAGCAAATGGTCGAATGCCCTTGGTGGGTCATCTTCGATGATAGGGTCGGCTGATCCCGCCTTTCGTGTCGGCATGAAAGAATGTTGATTTGATGAGTCGACGGGGTTGAGGTCTCTGTTGGGCTTGGGCCACTAAGTTGATTGGGGCCTTGTTTGCCGAAATGCACTCATCAGTGCTTTGTTTATATATTATATTTTTAGTGAATGGGAACACCATAACAATAACAAAAGTCACATCAAATATAATACAAAATTAGTAATCTCCCATAGAAATGGCCATGGTTCGAACCTAAAAATCACCAATTTAACTATTGTATGAAGTAAATATGAATATGTGCACCTAGACCCTGCATCCCGAACCAAGCACCAGCGAAGCAACCCGGAACTAAGCCCGAAAACTGGGCTTAGGTCATGGGCTTTTTGGAAACTCCTAGTCTGTAGGGTGCAATGATGTGCTTACTTATTTCTTGAATTTGAGAAAGATTGAGTTTTCTCTCCCTCAATATGTAGATTTTCTTATGAGAACTGCTTAACATTTTACTGAGCTAAGAGATTAATATTTCATCCTTATAACATTTTAGAATGTACATATTTAGTTCCTCATAGTAATTGCAAATTGTTTATAAGGGTTTACGGTAAGTTTGTTCAATATGTACTGCAAGGGTCAGTTCGGCAACTCTCCTCCTAAACCAGTTCTAGTGTGAACAAATTTACTTCTAGACAACATGGAGCGGTGGAAAAATTTTAAAATGATTTAAGGCCAAAATTGGCCTAAACAAAAAACAAGTTTAAGTATATAAGCTAATTAATTATTTGCCAAACTAAGATCAAGACATTATTTTTTCCCCCACTAAACCAGCTTAAATTAGAGTTGCCACCAATTTAGTTTCTTTGTTCTGCATATTAACTTCATGTTTATAATTTACATTGAAGAGGTAATCTTGTAAATTGGAATTTACTTCAATTGCAATAATCATAAGGCAAACAATGATCTCAATGTTTGTATTTCTAAATCCTGTTGATGTGTTTGCTCACTCAAATTTCTAACTTTTTTTCCTTTGTTAAAGGAACTAATTAGACTTGGAGCTACAAAGATAGTTGTTTTGGGGATTCCACTATTAGGATTCTTGTCATTACAACGAACTTTAGGTGGAGGCATGAATAGAGATTGTGCCCTTGATAATAACCGTCAAGCACAATTATATAACTCGAGTAGGCCTGTCCACCCGGGCCGAGCCAGGCCAGGCCGGCCCGGAAAACCGAGCCCGGGACAAGCAAAACCGGAGCCCGAACCCAAGCCCGGTTGCCCCTAGCCGGGTCCGGGCCCGGGCCTGAGCGGGCCAGGCTCCGGACCGATCCGGATTTTTTTACTTTTTTTAATTTTTTTAAATCTCTTTAAATTTTGAAATATACATAAAAAAATTACAAGAAAATGCTAATAAAAAACAATAATATTATTAATAACTTGAAATAACATAAATTACAAATACAAATAATTATAAAAATAAAAGATGATAAAATAACTTCTTTATTAATAATTAGTAAATTATTTACAAGTATAAATTTATTTTAGAATTCGTCACATCACAATAGATGAGTACATCCTAACTAGGTTGACACCTACTCACCTATATCATTACCATTTGCAACTGTTTCTAAAATAATTCATTATAAATTTAAAGCTAAGAAATAAAAATTATAATTTGATGAATATTGTTTAATCTTTATATCTATCTGCTAGTCCTAACTTTTTAAATTTATCTTCAATTCTAGCCATCCGATTGATGTCTTGCATTCGCTTCTCGTACCTCCATCAATCTTGTAAGCACATCACCGCTTATATAGTATACGGATCTAAGCATGTCCTGTGGTTATCGATCAAATGTCCTGTTGTGTTAAAGGTGGATTCCGAAGCTACTGTCAAAATCTGCATTGTTAGTAAGTCATGAACCATGATGGAAAATATAGGATATAAAACTGATCCATATACTCTCCACCATTATAAAATATCTAAAGTATTTCCTTGACATTTAACTAAAAAAGCAAATAAATATTCATCTATTTCAGAAACCTCTAATGATGATCCAAGTCCAGATCCACCAGTTAGCTCAGCTATCATTGCATACCTATTAAAACATATACTTTTACCTCGGCTTGAGCTCGAAGGCACCGAAGCTGCAGACTGTTATGCAGCTACACCATGTCTAGCTACATACTCATCATATAAGGTTTGAAAATAATTTCTAATAGCTAAATAATGAGAAGTAGCAGTAAGGGTGGATCCATTATTTAAGTCTATAATCTGTCCACCATACAATGATTATAACAAACTTCGAAGACCAATATCATTCTGTAGGCTGTCTAAAAAATCACAATGGATAGTTGATCCCCCATCACACACCGATGATGGAAGGTACAATCTGACGATTTCCAGAAGGCTACAATTTAAAGACTTTCACGTAGATCGCTGAAGGTTACAATCTGACGACCTTCACGACAACCGATGAAAGCTCTAATCAACAGCCTTCACAATCAACATCAGGAGTTACAATCTGACGACTCTCATATTTTCAAGGAGCCAAGACGAAGGTTACAAAGTGACGATCTTTGCAACGCTCTAGCAAAAGAGACTACAAATTGACGGTCTCTTCATATTAAAATACAGATATCTCTCAAACCGTAAGGAATTTGGAAAATTTGACAGAGCAAACCGAACCCTATGAGGTTGGTTTGACTGGCTCCGTCTCGTCGAGATAGCCGATTTTTATATATAATTCGTCCAATTCCGACTTACGGTTTGAAAGTTATGACCTGTTCTTCGTAGCAAGTTATGTTCTGAAGTCCGTCTGCAAGAATGGACTTCGTCAGAACATTGGACTTAGCTTGAAGCTCACCAAGCCCGCCTAAGGTTCGCCTCTGCATTACAGAGTCAAAACGCACAGGTCGAACCAGCGTTATAACATCAAAACGCAGAGTTACGACCCAACTGTGCGTTTTCAACATCAAAACGCAGAGTTACGGCCCAACTGTGCGTTTTCAACATCAAAACGCAGAGTTAAGCTCTAAAACAGCACGATCTGTGCGTTTTCAGCCTAAAACAGGCTTAACTGTGCGTTTTCATCCTAAAATGCAGAGTTAAAGCACCAAAACGCACACATAACGTGCGTTCTTCAACAGACTCAATTATGCGTCCAAAACTCTTGACGCAGAGTTGGATTTCAACATACAAGCGACCTGTGCGTCTCCAATTCCAGAACGCATACGGCCTGTGCGTTCAACCACTAACTCTGCGTCTCAGAGTTTATCACGCTGCACGGCCTGTGCATTTCAACTCCCAACAAGCGCCCAACTCTGCTTCTCAACTCTAAGACGCAGAGTTAAGACCCAGAACGCCAAATTAGGCGTTTGACTTGTTCAAACACAAGTTGAACGGCCTAACAACCGTTTATCCCATGTTCTGAGGGATTTCCACCCCACTCAGGAGCGGATTAAGGGGAGCAGTTACCACTCGTAACCCCCTATAAATATCAGAAACTCAATCGAGTTAAGGATCGGATTTTTCTCATCAACAAGGGGGAGATTCGGTCATTCTTTCGACAAGCTTTTTTTAGATCTGAGGCTTAGCAGCAGAGGGGATTTTTTTTCTCTTCAAAAAAAAGGGAAATTCGGTCAAGGGGCTGACTTTTTAGATCTGGAGCTTGGGAGATCTACAACAAGAGCTTCTTCGGCCTTGGTTTATCAAACCGACTTTCGGTTAAATCTACTCTTTTTGAAGAGTTTCAAACTCGTTCAGAGTTATCAACTCGTCCAGAGTTTTCATACTTGCTGTGCAAGTTCTTCTAAACTCGGTCAGAGTTTTAAGACTTGCCACGCAAGTTCTCCACAGCGTAAAATCGTGAGGATAAGACCACGTTCAGTGAATCAAGACGTTCGGATCATCAACGGAGAGCAAACTCGACGCGAGCATTCGAGGGAGGCACTCCATCACCACCGTGAAGAACCCAGAATTAAACAAAGGGGTGAGTCAAATTCATTCTCCTCTCTTTTGTAATCGGAATCCAAATTATAATCGATTTTGAGAGAATACAAGTCAAATTTTCTTTCATTGTCTTTTTATTGCAAATTTCTAACAAACAAAAAGATGGCGACTCCGCTGGGGACTAGCTTCTCTGACGAAGAAGTGGTGGTTCAATCCGACGTCATGCTCATTGGAACGACCGTTGAAACTCTGATCATCGAGTTCGATCAAGCCAAGTTTGAGGAGGCCCTCTCCTCTGGATCCCTTAGCCACAAGGCTATGCGCAAGATCCATAAAGTTTCTAAGGAGGCTAAAGCTTCAGTTGTAGCCGATTCATCTAAAGACTATCTCCCCTGGGGGTTGCACTGTTCATACAGTCCCCTCCCTAAAGGAGAAGACTTAGCTTTGGCATAATTCCCAAAAAGCGGACCCTCCAATCAACGCGAGCTCCGCGTTTATGAGCCTCAACACGAGCTCTGCATAAGCCAAGCTAAACACAGCCCTCAGGGGTGCGTTTCCCAAATAAAACGCAGCCTTCAGAGGTGCGTTTCAACATCAAAACGCAGACCTCAAAACTGCGTTGATCTGGCAGAACGTAACTCTCAAGAGTGCATCCCAGAATCAAAACGCAGCCTTCAGGGCCGCGTTTCACAAACTGAACGCAACTCTCAGGAGTGCGTTTCAGAACCAAAACACAACTCTCAGGAGTGCGTTCAAGATCCAAAACGCAGACTTACGAACTGCGTTAACCGACAAAAATGCAACCAACAAAGGTGCGTTTCATCAACAAGACGCAGACTTTGGTCTTGCGTTAGTCAAGCTAAACACGACCCTCGTGTTCCTTCTTTGGAACGCGATGTGATTCGTCGTGTTCAAAATGATCAACATGGATTTAAAATTCATGATTTCCAAGAACCAGTCCCATCCTTTAACGGACAGGGGGTTCCATCTCTACCCTCACGCTCTGTGAGAGGTTCATCCCAAGTCTCTGACTTGCGGGAATTGCTGTCGATGTTCAACCGACCGACGAACGTCGTTGTGCTCGATAATCAGCGACATTCTCACAGGAAGAAGGCTTTAGAGGATGAATACCTTAAAGTCACTTCTAACATGGTTGGCAGAGGGAAATCATCAACCCCTAGTTCTGACGAGTCAGAGGCAGATCATTCTCCAAGCGTCAGAGAAATCGCTAACGAGCGTGAAGGAACCTACCAACACACTCGGACTCGAACAGGTGTCATTCCTCCTATCAATTATCGGAGTTTAGCCAGAGGAACTAATGCCGATGACGAACACTCAGCTATTGCGGAGTCCTAATCATCAAGCTCTTTCGTTGGGCATGAGAGCTTCGCCCACATGGCAGAACTTTCTGAAGATCTTTCAAAGAGGGTTGATGAGCAGGAGGCCATACTTAAATCACAGCAGAAGACCCTCGATGAACTCATGTCCTTGTTGACTCAAATCGTCGCAGACAAGGCCAAATCTTAGAAGACAGATTCGCCACCCAGGAAAAAATCTTCCCGGAGAGGAAAAGCGTCTTCATCCCGACTTCACACGAGTAAAGGGAAGGAAAAATTGGTTGATGGTGCTGCTTCTGATCAAGAAGCCTACAACCTGGAATCTTCCTCTGATGAAAGAAGAGAGACTGAGAACGAGCAGAATCTCCAATCTGCCAAAATGGAAGAATTGGAAACCCACCTCAATGCCATTGCTAACAAAAGCGAGTTCTAAGACGAGGGAGTTGCCAGGCCCTATCCTGCTGAATGGGATGCAACCCCTTATCCTCCAAAATTCGAGGTCCCGACGCTACAAACTTTTGATGGCACGGGATCACCGAACCAACATATCTATCATTTCAAGTCACAAACTGGAAATGTAATATCAAACGACGCCATACTGGCTCGATTGTTCATTGGCACCCTCAAGGGAGTTGCCTTTGAATGGTTCAGGAAACTGCCTGCGGGCTGTATCCAAAAGTGGGCGGATCTAGAGAGACTCTTCCTGGCAAGATTCTTTAAAGATGATACAGAAGTCTCCATCCATACCCTTCTCGCCACTAAGCAGAAGAAGAGGGAGTCCGTCAAAGCCTTCGTCAAAAGGTTTCGAAACATGGCTCTGCGATATCCGACAGGTATGACACAGTCTACCTTGGTGGAGACCTGTCGACACAACTTACAAACCAACATCCTAGCTCGAATAGGGGTTGTAGAATGTCGTTCCTGGAGACAACTGATCTCTCAAGGCGAACAGGCTCAAAAGATCATTGTCAGGATCAAAGCTGAAGAACAAAGTAGGCATGATCAACCTGAGCAATCAGACCAAGCCTAATTTTCTCCTGAGCAATCGGACCAAGCTCGCTCTTTCCAGTCAGAACCGAAAGATACTACGGCCACTGAAGTCAATCCCTTCCAGTAGGATGGCGGGTCCAACAACTATCACGTTAACAGTTACCTCTGATAGTCAAATTCATCAGATAATGGCCTACCAGGTGATGTGCCTCTATTCCGACTACATGGATAGTACCTCACTAGGCGACGTGCCTTGTCTACCTCTTTTTCTTCCCCTGTTAAGTCTTAATCAAGACTGGGGGTTGGTTACTTGGAATCTACTGGATTAAGAGTAACAAATCTTTCGCATCGTCGAGTTAACATTACACTTCTGACGATCATCACCCCACTGAGTATGAATGCAGCTTGCATCATTCCTAAACTTGTCACGTTAACACTACACCTCTGACAATTCACTTATCAATCCTCTTCAATAGGATGATAAGTCCCCAAAGTTGCTCCAATCGCAACACAAATCTTGTCACGTTAACACTACACCTCTGACAATCCACTTATCAATCCTCGTCAATAGGATGATAAGTCCACAAAGTTGCTCCAATCGCAACACAAATCTTATCACGTTAACACTACACCTCTGACAAAATCCACTTATCAATCCTCGTCAATTGGATGATAAGTCCACAAAGTTGCTCCGATCACAACAAATTTCCGTCAAGTTAACATCACACCTCTGACGACCAAATCAACTTATCGACTCTCTTCAACAGAGCGATAGGTCAATAAAATACTGTTAGGTTAACATCACACCTCTAACAGTCAAACCCCCCCAACGAACTTGTTAATCCTTTTTCAACAAGAATAGCAAGTTTTTATTATAAAACCCGTCAAGTTAACATTACACCTCTAGCGCTTTTAATTTTCTGTCAGTGTTTCGAATAACACCGGAAGAAACAGTGATAAAGTCTACGTATTCGATATCATATCCAGTGATTATCATTAAATTAATAATATCTGAATCCATACATTGCATGTATGGGGAATTTTATCCCGAAGCCTAAGAAGGGATAAGTCAACGTCTAACACACATTGCCGGTTAGTCTTTTACCGTGAAAAGGACATAAAAATCCATGCTCCACATGCATGGGGGATTTTATCTTGATCCCTAATTAGAGATAAGTCTGCATCTAACACATGCTGCCGGGTAGCCTATTCCCGCAATAATAGCGAAGCCTACGTATTCAATATCGTAGCAGGTCGTTATTAATAACGCCAAAATCCATGCCTTACACGCATGGGGAATTTTATCCTGAATCCTAAGTAGGGATAACTCAACGTCTAACACACGTTGCCGGTTAGTCTTTTACCGTGAAAAGGACATCAAAATCCATGCCTCATACGCATGGGGGACTTTATCTCGATCCCTAATTATAGATAAGCCTACACCTAACACGTGTTGCCGGTTAGTCTTTCGCCGTAAAAAGGACAAAAGTCTACGTATTCAACATCATAGCGGGTCGTTATTAATAACGCCAAAATCCATGTCTTACACGCATG
>BQKN01000206.1:518702-564067 GCA_022839385.1 Asparagus kiusianus
TCTCTCTCTCTCTCTCTCTCTCTCTCTCTCTCTCTCTCTCTCTCTCTTCTTCTTCTCTTTCTCCTTCTCCTCCTCCTTCCCCCGCAAACCTCTCCCTAATTTTTTAAAAACCTTTTCCAATCTCTGAACTTGGTCATGAAACTGTGGAAGCTTTATAGTAGCTTGCTGAGATTTAACTACAACGATGGACAATCTTATGGATCCTCCAACTTATTCCAGTCTCACCCAATTTTTGAGGGGAGGCCTTGACATACTTCCACATACTGGCTTCTTGATGCTAGTAAGTTCATAGTGTCACAACTGTACATAAGAGAAATAGAAGATTAACAGCCAATCTGAAACCTTAATAACAAATACGTAATCTTAACAACAAATCTGTGACATTAACACCCAACCTATAAGCATAACAACCAAATTATCTACAACCTTAACCACCAACCTATAGCATTAACAACCAATTAGTAAACATAACAACCAATCAATCTGTAACATTAACACAAGCCCATAACCTTAACAACCGATCTACAACCATAACAAAAAATTCTTAATGTTAACAACTAATCTGTAAGCTTAAAACTAACTTATTTGCAAACGTAACAACCAACCCTATAACATTAACAATAAATCTGCAACCTTAACAACCAACTTGTATACATAGCAACTAATCCCTAACTCTAACAACTAACAACTATACTTAAAAACTAATTCCTAACATTCACAATCAAGAATGTATAAAATTTGGTCATTGCTCTAAACAATAAAAAGTAGGAGTACTTACAGAAATAAGCTGGGTACACTCTTGCAGATACATATTCTTCTTTCCTGCTCCAATACCCCTTATTGCCTTTTCAATTGCATTATTTGCCTCACAATATAGCTCCCCCAAGCAGCGTTCTCTGCTTGTTCGATGCTATCAACATACTTAAACAAATGTCTTGGTATACCAAGAACACTGCTAGGACACTAGATCATGCTCAAGTGATACAGGATCTAAAGTAGGGCAGTCATTTACATCATCATCATCACTTGATCGTACAAGCCTCGTGAGTAGATCCTCAACATAGTGTCTGGTAGGTACTGGAGGAGCCTTAATGCTGTCATGCTCATTTTGGAAAGAAAAAAAAATTCCAAGTACAATTATTTTGGTCATAGTTGGGGCTAACAAAATCCCCATCATTGGAGAACAAAGTATGGTTCATAACCCACTCAAGGTTGAATGAGCACTCAATGTCTTCTCCAGTTTTTGTATTAGTGAAAATAAATTTCATCTTATTCTCATCCCACTGTCTCAACACGTGCTCAAAAATGGGAAGATCAAGACCAGGAGGGCCAAAATGAACGTAGTGTCTGAAGACACTATCTTTGTAGGCATCCCAATGCCTTTAGCCTATAAGTTGCACTAAAGAATGCATGAAATCATAGTAAGCAGTGAAGCTGAATGTTGGCCGTAACTCCGATTCAGCATTTTGTCTGTAAAGCAAAACAACAAGACATAATTAGTTTGTAAATAATCTGTAACCTTAACAACTATACTTTAAACTTGATAAATAAATTGTAACATTAACAGCAAATCTATAAGTCTAACAACCACTCAATAACCTCAACAACCAATTAATAACCTTAATAATAAAAGTATAAACTTAACAACTAACATGCGACAAGTTAATAGTAGCTTAAACAACTAACACAACACGTTAACAGGAACCTTAATAACTAACAACCACACTTTAACAGTAACATTAACAACTAACAGCCACCCGTCAACAGTAACCTTAACTACTAATAGCCACACGTTAACATTAACCTTCACAGCATATTCGTAACATTAACAACAAACACTTAACTGTAACAACTACCTAATATCTTTGACAACCAAAAGCTAACATTCATAACTTAGCTGTACCTTCACAATTAACACACATTATGCAACATCATAAACAGCTAAATTATGCAATAAACTCACCTCTTTTTGGTTGTCAAATGCATCTCTTCCAAATCGCTCCTATTCGTTCCTCTGCTTAGATCCAGGAGTGCTCGCAAGGTGTCGTCAGTGCTACCCTCAAGATTCGTGCGTTGAACTAGGTTTGTGGGTTAAACTGGACTTGTGGGAGGAGAAGGACTAGTTGCGATGTCCTCTAGAAAATCTGCTATAGCGGTAGCAGGATCAGTCGCCTCTATGCTCGGATGTCTTCCTGCGACGACGAACTGTGATGCGCCATTGTCTTCGATGATATCTGCATGGGCGAACACTTTAGGAACTGACTTGTCTGCCATCATTCCTCTTAGAGGTGTAGAATGGGTTGATTTAGGTTGGTTTCCGCTCTGGGGTGGGTTGATTTAGGGTTAGGGTTTCGAATTGGGGATAGTCGGTTCGCTTGGACAGAAGAGAGAGGTTCTCACGCTCGACGAGAACAGGGTTTGAGAAAGTGGGAGGCGGTTAAATCAAAGGGCATTTTTAGGAATTTTTTTTTTTTTACCGGGTCACGTGGGAACGAGGTTTGGGGGCTAAATGAAATGTGGAAATTATTTTGGAGGCTTTGGGAGCTTTAAAAAAGTCTTGGGTGGGAGAATAGTTGTTATTTTGGGGGCTAGAAGCAATTTTCCCTTAAGGATAGTCCCAGTGTCATCAGGCATGATTAATTGGATTATTGTTTCACATTGAAAAATCATGAAAATGGATAAGAAGGGAAAATATATGTTCCAGTTTTCAAGTTTTTTTTTTTTTTTTGGTTTAATACATAGTTCAGTGATTTTTTTTCCCATATTTGTCTGTGATGTATTGATGCATTTAGTAACTTTTTGTTCGAGGTATAAGAAAACAGTGAAGCTTCTTAGCAAATTGTTTTCAGCAAGTAAAATGCTCATTCTAGCATTAGTGATCAGTGAGGTTCTTGATTGTTGCGAGAGATGCTGATGCATTTGAAGATTTGCAATGCTTTGGGCTGTTGCTAGAAAAGCTGCAGAGGGATAACTTAATTTCAATTTAGCGAGGTGGAGAGTGACTCTCCATTTGGGATTTCTCCCCGCAAGACGTTAGAGAAGATCAAAAGATATGTTGGAGAATCCGATTGTTTTATTCACCTGGAAATCATATAACCTTCTACAGAGAAACAGTAGCGAGGCCATGATGGATAGGGTAGTCGAATCGATAAATTATAAATAAATAAAACACAATATTTATAAACCCCCGCAAAATAACTAGTGCATTCCAACGTCAAAAGAAAAGATATTTTTAATTGTCCTCAGCGAGTATGAATCTTTATACAACCAATTCATTATTAATCATCTCATCAAAAATACATCTCTAAATAAAAGTAACTAACCAATCATCTATCATTCGATAGCATAGCTGAGAGTCTACACAATTTCATAGTTGTGTGTCCTCTCTATATGTTCTAGCAACAGGCAAGGGTAGTGCTAACAGCTGGACAAGCAAATATATCAATGTATAAGCAAGATTTCTTTGTTTCAAGGTCACCAATCCCTGTCAACTCTGAAGGTCATTGCTAGTGGCGTATGTGCAGTATAAGTACAACTTCTGCTTGTAAGAAGTCTCAAATTACCATTTTCTATATTTGATACACAAAGGAGTAAATTCAGTATTCATCTCATTGAATCGTTAGTTGCGCATATTGATGACTACATAGAATAGCTCCACACAATGATAGTGCAAATTAGTAATTGTTTGAAACTAGTAATTGTTTGAGCTTTACGTCGCTGCTACCCCTCTCCTACAACCACTTCGTTCATGTTGGAAATGTCGACATGGTAACTACCTTGTGAAAACGAGACTTCATGTATAATGGTTCCCGTCCACTAAGTCTCATCCTTTGTAGACACTCTTTGATAAAAACTAACTTCACAACAGTCATCTTGGTCTTTTCTTTACAATGCAAGTTACAATATATCAAATGCACCTTGAACACAAAATCATATGACCGCACTGACTTCAAATGTCCACTAGCTTCTGCTCTTTTACTCTGAACCCGTACCATCATCCATAATATGCTCAAGTACATTAGATGGAAGACAACATTTGAATCTAGTTCAAAACAATACAATATTGTGAATTGCATCTAGCATCACTAGGCTATTTAAATCTATTTTCTTGATTTAAATCACACCCATTAATAATATAGACTTTTTCTAGCGGTAGGGGAAGGATTGGGATGGTTAGGCCATCCAAAATTTGTGTCTATTTACAATGTTTAATTAGTAAGGAGAAGGGATAGAGATAAAAAAGTAAGGAAAATCCCTACTTTTCAACTGTCCCATCACCCTCTCTCCTTAGAATTACTTAAAAGGGATTTTTTTAAAAAAGATCTTTTTTTTGCTAAATAATTAGCAAAATCGACCATTTTTCTAGCTATTTAGTAAAATCGACCTTTTTTGCCAACGGACCAAAAAGAGATCGATTTTAAAAAACACACTGCTAAAAACATATGTGACTAGTAGTCCCGTATGTTTTGAGTGAACTAATCGCCAATTAGTAGTTATCCAAAATTTATGGGACTACTAGTCACGTATGCTTTCAGTTTTGTGGAAAAAAAACCTACGGGACTAGTAATCTCGTAGGTTAAGCAGACAATTTGATGGTTTTGCCCAGCATACCCACGGGACTACTAGTCCCGTGGATTTGCTGGTAAAACTAATAACTGTCTATCAAATCTACGGGACTAGTAGTCCTGTAGATTTGTCTGGCTATATAATGCCTAGTTGTGCCCCAAATTAGGGCACAGTCGTTCTCAACTCTCCCTCTCGCTCTCCCGATCTCCATCTCTCCAAACCCGATCTCTCTCTCCCACACCCAACTCCCCCCCCCCCCCCCCCCCCAAATTTCTCTAAACCTACGGGACTACTAGTCCCGTATGTTTTCGATAATTGCTAAACCCCGATTAGTACACTCAAAACATACGGGACTACTAGTCCCGTATGTTTTTAGCAGTATGTTTTTTTAAAATCAACCTTTTTTGTATGTTGGCCAAAAGATATCGATTTTGCTAAATAATTAGCAAAATGGTCGATTTTGCTAATTATTTAGCAAAAAAAGTCTTTTTAAAAAAATCCCTTCCTTAAATCATTCCCCTCCCTATCATCCTTAATTTGTATCCAAACTCATTGACAATATGGAACCCCCACCTCATTGTATTCAAATGTCATTACTTAAAGGGGCCGGTAACATCATAAGCATACGGCAACATCGGTTCATGATATTTTTCAAACAATCCCTGAACTCACTAAATCAGAAAGAGGAATAAAAACTCTTTGACACTTTCCCAGTTTTATTTGGGAAAAGTTATGCTTGTGAGTTTGGCAAAGTCCCCTACGCATGCATTAATGTGTTTATAGACGAGGATCTTTGGGTAGTGGGTTTTGCATAATGTTTTGCCAATAAAGTTGGGATCGACTCCGAGGAGTACAAGTTGGGGAGATGTGTGGTGCGTGTGGCAAAGAGATTGAAACAACGGGTCATATATTGTGGGTCTGTGAATGGGCGAATCAATGGAGTGGGTGTTGGGGATGCACAATCCCTCTGATGCGATTTGGAAATAGAGATTTAGGAGAGAAGAGAGAAAAATCAAACAATCTCAAACACACAAGATTTACGTGGTTCGCTTCTCAATGTGAGAAACTACGTCCACGGCCGCCGCAGGAGAAAAATTCACTATTTTTCGTCTCTTTACATCATGCCCTAATCAACCCTTTTATAGACTTAAGGGTTTAACAAGTAAAAAAGAAAATAGAACAAAACAGGTTAAATTCCGAATCTGGGCCAAAACCCGACTCCGGTCGACCGCAGCACCACATACGGTCGACCGCGACAAATCCCAATCCTGATCGAAGTCTCTGGACTTTGGGCGGTCGACCGCAGCGACATGCTCGGTCGACCGCGACGAAGGCAAAACTCTGGATAGCTCTCTGGACTTTGAGCGGTCAACCGCAGCGCCACAGGCGGTCGATCGCGATGCTCTTCCAGCCTGTGCACCCAGTCTGTGCACGTCGCCGGTCGACCGCCGTGCCATGGCCGGTCGACCGCGATACTGCCAAATTACCTCTTCGTCGTTTTGCTTGAACTTCGTCGTTGTCGATCATGTTCCTCCTGTTCCAACTTTGTTCCTCCTCTCTTCTGAAGTATAGGGCATGCCTGATAGTTAGGCTTCACATATCCTAACAATCTCCCACTTGGAGACTAACTATCAAGCTCTTTCAGGTCTCTCTGCGGCGACGGCCTCCTATCATCAAGTGCTGAGGCCAACTGAAGTTGAACACAACTTCAGTTTCTCTGTGGTGACAACCTTGGTAAGCATGTCGGCTGGGTTCTTGCTTCCTTGAATCTTCACAAGTTCCAACATGTCCTCGTTCAACGCTGATCTTATGAAGTGGTAGCGGACCTGTATGTGTTTGGTCCTTGCATGAAAAGCGGGATTCTTTGCCAAATGAATTGCGCTCTGGCTATCACAATGTAAGACACTCTTCTCACTCTTCTGTCCCAGCTCCTCCAAGAAACCCTGCAACCATATCACCTCCTTGCTTACCTCTGTCACAGCAACATATTCAGCCTCTGTCGTTGATAAAGCAACAATCTTCTGCAACTGAGAAACCCAACTAATAGCTGTAGAGCCCAAAGTGAATATATATCCTGTAGTGCTCCTTCTCTGGTCTATCTCACCAGCATAGTCTGCATCAACAAAACCCTGCAGGACTAACTTGCCTCTTCTGAAGCATAAGCAATCTTCTATAGTACCTCGCAGGTATCTCAGAATCCACTTTACTGCTTCCCAGTGCTGCTCTCCTGGATCTGACATAAATCTGCTCACAGCTCGCACTACATGGGCAATGTCAGGTCTCGTGCATACCATGGCGTACATAAGGCTTCCGATGGCTGAAGCATAAGGAACCTTAGCCATGTAATCTTTCTCTTCATCAGTCTCGGGGCACTGCTCCTTAGTCAATCTGAAATGACTAGCTAACGGTGTGCTAACGGCCTTAGCACCACTCATCCCGAATCTCTCAAGCACCCGCCTAATATACTCGGCCTGAGATAGTCGTAGAGTGCCTAACAGCTTGTCTCTGCTGATCTTCATTCCTAATATCTGCTTCGCTGCGCCTAGATCCTTCATGTCGAACTCACTCGACAGCTGCTTCTTCAGCTTCTTGATCTCTCTCATGTCTGAACCGGCCACAAGCATGTCGTCGACATATAGAAGCAGGATGATGTAACTCTTGTCAAACTCTTTGACAAAACAGCAATGGTCAGCATTGCACCTGGAGTAGCCGTTCCTGTGCATGAATCCATCGAACTTTTTGTACCATTGCCTTGGAGCTTGTTTTAGGCCGTATAAGCTCTTCTTCAATATGCATACCATCTTCTCTTTTCCCTTCTGAGTAAACCCCTCTGGCTGCTGCATGTATATCTCTTCCTCTAGATCACCGTGGAGGAAAGCTGTCTTTACATCTAGTTGCTCGAGATGTAGGTCTTCAGCTACAACAATACTCAGGACTGTTCTGATGGTAGTTAGTTTGACTACTGGAGAGAAGATCTCTGTGTAATCAACTCCTTCTCTCTGCTGGAATCCTTTAACCACCAATCTGGTCTTGTATCTCTTGGAACCATCATGTTCCTCTTTGATTCTGTACACCCACTTATTGCTCAAGGCCTTTTTCCCCGTTGGTAACTTCGCAAGTTCCCATGTCTTGTTGGTATCTAAGGATTTTATTTCGTCTTTCATGGCGAGCTCCCACTTGCTCACATCATCTACTCGAAGGGCCTCATCATAACTTTCTGGCTCTCCACCGTCACTCAAAAGTAGGTAGTTGAGATGAGCTCTTGGCTGTAGTGATGGATACTTAGGATTGGGCTTGGGGACTCTAGCTGACCGCTTCAACTCTCTAACGGGCGAAACAGGCTCTCCATCTTCATCTGCCCCCTCTGAAGTGGTCTCATCCATCATCTCTTCTTCTTCATCAGAACTAGCTTCGAGATTGCCTCCACCTGAGGCATCATCTGACTCGAAATATGTGGGATCACTCTGCATCGAGCTAGTGGGCTGAACTACATCACAGTCTTTGTAGAGGACTGATTCGTTAAAGACCACATCCCTGCTTCTGATGATTTTCTTGTTCTGCTCATCCCAGAACTTGTAGCCAAACTCATCGCCGCCATAGCCAACAAAAAAACATTTTAAGGACTTAGGATCGAGTTTGCTCCTAACATGATCACTCAGATGTACATATGAAACACATCCAAATACTCTCAGATGAGAAAGGTTTACCTGCTTTCCACTCCACACTTCTTCAGGTATTTTGTGCTCCAAAGGCACTGATGGTCCCCGGTTGATCAAGTAGGCAGCGGTGTTGACTGCTTCTGCCCAGAATTGCTTCGGAAAACCTGCTTGTAACCGCATACTTCTGGCTCTCTCAGTCAAGGTTCTGTTCATGCGTTCTGCTACGCCATTCTGTTGGGGTGTACCTGACACTGTCCTCTCTAATCTAATGCCACTGTCATAACAGAACTTCTTGAACTCTGAGTCTTCATACTCGCCGCCGTTGTCAGAACGGAGCTTCTTGATCTTCAAACCGGTCTCGTTCTCAACCATAGCCTTCCATCGCTTGAAGACTTCAAACACTTCTTATTTGTGTTTCATGAAATAGACCCAAGTCTTCCTCGAGTGATCATCTATAAAGGTCACAAAATATAACCTTCCGCCGGTGGATGGAACTGAAGCTAGGCCCCACACATCTGTGTGAACTAACTCAAGCTTCTCCTCTTTAGGAGTTCTGCCAACCCTTTTGAAGCTTATTCTCTTTTGTTTCCTAAGAATACAGCTTTCACATAAGTCTATATCAGCCGATCTCAATCCTGGTAACTTCCCGTTCGATTGCATAACCTTTAGGCCTTTGCTACTCATGTGACCTAATCTCTGGTGCCACAAATTTGGGTCTTCACTGCCTTCAGCCACTGCAATGGAACCTCGTGCATCTATCGTCATGTAGAGAGATCACGTCTTCGTACCACGAGCAACAACCATGGATCCCTTTGTAACCTTCCAGGTATCACATGCAAAGGTTGATATGTATCCCTCTTTCATCAATTGTCCTATAGAAATTAGATTTTTCCTCAAGCTAGGAACATGTCTCACATCGCTCAGCTTCCATGTAGACCCATTGAGCTTGATTTGCACGACTCCTTTGCCAACGATATCACAAGGCTGATCATCACCAAGATAGACTTTACCTAGGTTTCCTGAAACGTAGTTCTCAAATAAATCTCTATTTGAGGTAGCATGAAACGAAGCTCCTGAATCCAGCACCCACGATTCAGTCTTGCTCTCCAACGAACAGATTAGGGCATCATCTGATTCCCCTGAGGCCACGTTCGCTTCAGTCTTGTTCTCCTTGTCCTTCTTGGGTTCTCGGCATTGATTTTCATAGTGGCCAAACTTGCCACAATTCCAGCAATCGATCTCCTTCTTACCCTTGCGGTTCCTGGACTTTGACCTTCCGTTTCTCGAGTTAGGTCTTCCACGGCTATTTCCTCTGTTTCTGTTTCTGTTTCTTCCTCTGCCCTCAAGATTCAACACCGACCCTGAATTAGAAATCCCTTCCTCTTGCCTTCTGATCTCTTCAGTCATAATCATGTCCACCACCTCTGAAAACTTCAGTTTTGATTTGCCACATGATCCGCTAATCGAGATAACGGTACCCTTCCAACTGTCGGGTAATTGACCAAGTATCAAGAGGGCTTGGATTTCATCGTCAAACTGAATATTGACCGAGTTTAATTGATCCGTGATCTCGTTAAACTCGTTCAGGTGTTCCTTGAATTTCTGGCTCTCGGACATCCTCAAATTAAACAACTTTTTAATGAGATGTACCTTATTCGCCGCAGAGGGCTGCTCATACATACTGGACAGTGCCGCCATGAGATCCGCTGTCGTATTCTGATTCTTGATGTTGAACGCTACTGATTTAGACAAGGTCAACCTGATCGTTCCAAGGGCCTTTCGATCCAATAGCTTCCAATCCGTATCTTTCATATCCGCCGGCTTCTCTCCCAATGGTAGGTATAAATCCTTCTGATAGAGGTAGTCCTCCATCTGCATCTTCCAGAACCCGAAGTTTGTTCCATCAAACTTCTTAATCTTGGATGTTTCCTTCTCAGATCCCATTGTCTCAGACCTCAAATCGCTCGCGCTGAACCTGGTCGCTCTGATACCAATTGTTGGGGATGCACAAGCCCCCTGATGCGATTTGGAAATAGAGATTTAGGAGAGAAGAGAGAAAAATCAAACAATCTCAAACACACAAGATTTACGTGGTTCGCTTCTCAATGTGAGAAACTACATCCACGGCCACCGCAGGAGAAAAATTCACTATTTTTCGTCTCTTTACATCATGCCCTAATCAACCCTTTTATAGACTTAAGGGTTTAACAAGTAAAAAAGAAAATAGAACAAAACAGGTTAAATTCCGAATCTGGGCCAAAACCCGACTCCGGTCGACCGCAGCACCACGTACGATCGACCGCGACAAATCCCAATCCTGATCGAAGTCTCTGGACTTTGGGCGGTCGACCGCAGCGACATGCTCGGTCGACCGCGACGAAGGCAAAACTCTGGATAGCTCTCTGGACTTTGAGCGGTCAACCGCAGCGCCACAGGCGGTCGACCGCGATGCTCTTCCAGCCTGTGCACCCAGTCTGTGCACGTCGCCGGTCGACCGCCGTGCCATGGCCAGTCGACCGCGATACTGCCAAATTACCTCTTCGTCGTTTTGCTTGAACTTCGTCGTTGTCGATCATGTTCCTCCTGTTCTAACTTTGTTCCTCCTCTCTTTTGAAGTATAGGGCATGCCTGATAGTTAGGCTTCACATATCCTAACAGTGGGCACTCTTAACTGCATGCATAGCTGGGTGGAGTTTCATGGCTATGAAGCACTAGAGATAATTTTGGTGATGGGATGGAGAATTTGGTTTCATAGAAACCAAGTGGTTCACATTGAAGCCGGGATAAAACCAAGTGAAATGGGGTCTTTTGCGGTCAAGTTTCTTGACTGCTTGAAAACAGCGAATAACATGGTGAAAATACATCAGAATGGTGCGGAAAGTCATAGGCAGTGGCAGAGCTACATGGGGCTTGCCCTGGGCGGCTGCATAGGGCAAAAAAGTGAAATTGGGAGTCCCGTCGTCGACTTCTGGAGGCCCGTCGTCGACTCCGACGAGGGGAGCCCCTCGACGGCCGAGCTCGAGGAGCTTCTCCTCGCTTCCCCGCTCAAATCTAGGTTTTGTGCCGACTCCGGCGACGGAGGAGTAGGAGGACGAGGCATCTCCTTCCCCGATGTTTGCGCCTTGGGATTCATCGCCAGGCAGGATTAGTTTTTCGCCCAGGGCAAAAAAAAATCTGGCTACGCCACTGGTCATAGGTTGTGGTAGAGATCGGAGGTGG
This sequence comes from Asparagus kiusianus, assembly GCA_022839385.1. NCBI lineage: Eukaryota > Viridiplantae > Streptophyta > Magnoliopsida > Asparagales > Asparagaceae > Asparagus > Asparagus kiusianus. The sequence goes on from BQKN01000206.1 coordinate 530,147, forward strand.
GGCGTGGTAAAGATAAATTGTGATGGTGGGTGGAAGAAGGAGACAATGAGATCTATGGTTGGTGTGGTGACACGGGACCATGAGGGGAAAATATGATGGCAACACGTAGTGTGGTGATACGAAGGTCCCGATCTTCCATGATGGCGGAGTTGATGGCGGAGTTGATGGCTTTGAGTGAGGGTGTGAAGTTAGCAAGTCAATTGTAATGTCGGCGAGTGATTTTGAGCCCGACTCGTCTCAGGCGATTAAACTTGTTCAAAGCAATAACAAATCTTTTCACCCCCTTGCCTCGATGTTGTACTGTGAATTTAGATGAATATCGTTTCGCTTGTGTGGCTAGAACTAGAAACAATGTTGCTCATCATCTAGCATAATGGGCTAGACGTAATTTAGTCTTGAGCTGTCATTCCTGTTTGGATGTAATGCTACGCTTTTAGCTGATGATGTTTTGTTTAATTTACAAAATTAATAAAAGCACTATACCATTTCCAATAATAAGAATTTTCCTTAAATTTACTTGTAAAATAAATGATTTTCTTTGCCATTAAATGAATTTTTTTTATAATAAACATATCTGCTCTTCACTCTCCTTGAGATAGCTCGAAAGTATTACGCCTATTTCAACTCCTCTCACACACGTAACACAATGAACCCCGAGTCCCGAATCAACTGCCGCTGAAACCTCAAAAGCCTCTGAAACAAATCATCTCCTCCAATGAATTCTTTCTACAAACAAGTATAAACAAAAACAAAAGAAAATAAAACAGAACCACTTTTTTTTTTAATGGGTTTTATCACTTCAATTTTTTCTTACGCTCTTGCAATCTTCATGTTTATAGCTCGACCTATAACAATACATGGAGCTCCTCTTGTTCCAGCTTTATTTGCATTTGGAGACTCCGTGGTCGACCCGGGCGGCAACAATAATCTCTTAACAGTTTTCAAATTAATGCAACTTTGCACCCTACGGTCAGGATTTCGTCGGCAAAAAAGCCACCGGTAGATTTTCAAATGGAAAGATTGCTACTGACTTCTTAGGTACGTGTTCACACATTTTCATGCCAATATTACATACAGTTTCTTGATCCAATTTTTATTTTTTTAATATATAATTTGCTTTCTCGACTGAATTATAGCGTCAAAACTTGGGGTGAAGGAATATCTGCCTGCTTATTCTCAGGCGACAAAACAAGATCTCCTCACTGGAGTGAGTTTTGCATCCGGTGGCAGTGGATACGACAATATAACTTCGCAGTTAATGGTAAATAAATTTATTCTTAACCCCCCCTAACGTCTTCATTCTCATATGATTGGAAAGGAAAAATGATTGCTTTCGTAGTAAAACTTGTTGTGCGCGGCGCGGAAGCCAAACAATCAACCAAGTATGATGCTTTGAGAAACCAAACCAACGAACGCTGAGAGAAAGACCAAACAAATCAAAACAACAGCACAAATCCAAACACCAAGGTTTTACGTGGTTCGGCAATTGCCTACGTCCACGGGGCAAGAAAGGGGTGGGTTTTCACTAATAGAGAAGGAGAGTACAAATTGAGATTACAAATCGCTCAAACGAACCAACTAATCTCACCAACAAATCTCTCAATCTCTCAACCAATAACCCTAACAAATAGCTCAGAAAGATCTCTCTTTTCTGTGCTTCAAAATCCCCCAAAACGCTCCTCCACCAAATTCTCTCTTCTAATTGTTCCATATATATAGAAATCCTAAAATCATAAACATACTAAGAATTCTAAACCAAGACCAAATCAAATTAGGAATCCTAATAACCTATTACCAAAATAGATTAGGAATCCTAATAACCTCATGTTACCAAAATAGATTAGGAATCCTAATAACCTCATGTCACCAAAATAGATTAGGAATCCTCTATCCAACAATTCTCCACCTCGGCGAAGTTTTCCCAAAACTGAGCCGACACCGACCAAACCAAATGTCTCACTTGTTGCGTCCAGTACGCCACAGCAACGGACTCATGACAACGGACTCTATCCACACAAGTCGAGACCCAAACGGGAGTGCGAACACTCACCCAAATGTCGATATCTACTCCAAATCGGCTGCATCAAAACTGACTGCCTACGTATCCTCTTGCCCAAGGAATCAAGCCTTCACGTAGTTCACCCAAACGGCCTCCAAAGGCCCTAAAACAAATAGAAAAGTCTGCAACTCTTTCCCAATATCACTAAACGATCTGCAACTGATAGCGGCCCCAAACTGATACAAATCAAACACATCCATCTGAGGTAAACCAATGGCCGTCTCCAAAACATGTCCACCAGCTGCAACCGAATTCAAAACAAATCCATCATCTGTATCCGAAATCAAATGATCCCCAACCTGTGTCACTTTATCTGGAATTCCAAATAACGCAGTATGATCTGGAGTATGTGGAATAGGTTCCACCCAACGTGAAGTAGCATCACCCTCCACCTGCTGCGATATCCAAACGATCTGATCAACACTCTCCACCTACTGAGAGTCCAATGTGACATACCTGCTCAGAACAAAATCAGAAGCTCCCAAATGATAATCAACTGAGCCTCCGAACCCCAAACGCGCAATCGGATCCAATATCACATCTACGATGTGACTAAGTGCTGGGTATCCAACCATCCGACGCGATCCAAAATCTGAAGCAGCTCCACCAGATCCAATAACTCCTAATGCAGCAGTTGGCGACATATGACTAAGATGACCCAAATATGTCGAAGCTCCAGAACCAATGCTCGACAACCAACGCCGATCCTCCTCCAGAAAGGAACGACCCATCGAAACTGTCATCTCATCTCGTCGCCCCAAAGTCTCCACACCAATGAAGTGTCTCCTATTGCCGTGGGCTAGGCACCAACGCAAGAAAGAACCCCTACCAAATCTAGAACAACGAGTTACCTTTCTACCAATACACTTCTTCCAATTGTTATTGACTTCTAGGACTTTACACCAACGGGAACTGGTCGCGACCCAATAATGCCTAAAATAATCATCAACTACGAAAACCAAGATACGATTACCTCCCAATGATGCCTCCTTGGAAGGCCCCCAAATGCCTGACTGAACACCTCCTAAAAGACCCCTCTCTCGATGGATAGAAGTGCCAAACTTCACCACGGTCTTGCTCATCCCAATGTGCTCACAGGACTTCAATCTGCAGGTCATAGCACTCCTCAACAACTAATGCACGGCATTACCAATCATATACTCCAGCATCAAACAATGCCACAGTCTAGCCAAATCTGATGAAGTCGTCATCTCCCTATCAATCACCGTGCTTCCGAGCAAATAATACAAATTTCTCCTTCTGACGCCCTTCATCACAATTATGGACCCAAATGTAACCTTCAAGCGTGCATCCGCCAAGGTCACCCTATAGCCAGCTGCCTCCAAAGCTCCAAGTGAAATGATGTTCTTCTTCAACTAAGGAACGAACCTCACTCCAACCAACTCCCGAATCACCCCGTCACTCATCCTGATCCGAACGGTACCGATACCACCAATAGAGCATTTGTGATCATTCCCCATGAGCACGAAATCCCCTCTTTCCAACTCCTGAAAGCTAGAGAACCAATCCCTCCTAGGACAAATATGGTATGTAGCCCCCGAATCTAACATCCACTCTATAGAATAGGCAACACAAACTGACGGTAGTGCAGATAATGAGTAGCCCGAAGAATCCGAATCTGAATCGTTACCACTAGCCTTGACAACATTCACCTCTGAAGCTTGAATAGTTTTTCTCTTATTCTTCCCGGCTCGATCAACTAACTTTGGGTATTCGGCTTTCCAATGTCCATCCTCTTTGCAAAAGGCACACTGATTCTTACAAACTCCAAGATGTGCTCCTCTAGACTACGACCTTCCACTATGGTTTGGACCCTTTTCTCTTGCGACCAACGCCCCCGCTACCGGCTCAAACGAAGTCTCCTTATCCTTCTTTCGAAGCTGATAATTCACAAGTCCAGCGGTGACCCCACTATACGAAAGAGATATCTTCCCATTAATAAAAGTAAGAACGAAGGTCTCATATTCCTCGTCGGGCAAGGAACTCAACAACAACAACGACTTGTCCTCATCTTCAATCACCACATCTACATTTGCCAAATCCGCAAGAAGCTTCGTGTAGTGGTTCATGTGATCACCAATGGAGGTTCCTTTCTTCAAGTGGAAGCGGTAAAGCCTCCTCTTTAAATGCAAGCGATTCTCCACACTCTTGGTCAAATACTTGCTCTCAAGGATCTCCCAAATCTTCTTTGCAGAAGTCTCATTGATCACATCATACTTTAGATCTTGAGTGAGACAAGACCTAATCACACCACACGCCGTTCGATTCATCTTTTTCCAAACCTTCTCATCAATGTTGTCCGGTTTCCCGTCCAACTCCAACGTATCTTTCAAATTTTGCGCGTTGAGCGCATCCATGACTTCGCATCGCCAAAGTCCAAAATTGTTTGTGCCATTAAACTTTTCCACGTCAATCTTCATCGAGTGGATATTCAAGCTTTGGACGGTCTTCACGCCGGAAGTACTGCCCACAACTCCTTCTTTCTCGGCCATAATCCTCAAAGCACCACCAAACCAATGCGGAAACAAACGAGAAATAGATCCAAACTGAAAAAGACGAGATTTTTACCAAAAAAAGATCTCACCTTTATCACCAAACAAAGCCCTGGATGAACTTCCAAAGCGATCTACTCCTCCAAATAACCCAAGCGTAGCCCGTGCTCTGATACCAATTGTTGTGCGCGGCGCAGAAGCCAAACAATCAACCAACTATGATGCTTTGAGAAACCAAACCAACGAACGCTGAGAGAAAGACCAAACAAATCAAAACAACGGCACAAATCCAAACACCAATGTTTTACGTGGTTCGGCAATTGCCTACGTCCACGGGGTAAGAAGGGGGTGGGTTTTCACTAATAGAGAAGGAGAGTACAAATTGAGATTACAAATCGCTCAAACGAACCAACTAATCTCACCAACAAATCTCTCAATCTCTCAACCAATAACCCTAACAAATAGCTCAGAAAGATCTCTCTTTTCTGTGCTCCAAATTCCCCCAAAACGCTCCTCCACCAAATTCTCTCTTCTAATTGTTCCATATATATAGAAATCCTAAAATCATAAACATACTAGGAATTCTAAACCAAAACCAAATCAAATTAGGAATCCTAATAACCTATTACCAAAATAGATTAGGAATCCTAATAACCTCATGTTACCAAAATAGATTAGGAATCCTAATAACCTCATGTCACCAAAATAGATTAGGAATCCTCTATCCAACAAAACTATCATCGAGTGATTAGGGTGTTCCTACAAAAACATCATAAATTATTTTTGTGAGAAGAAAATATCATGGACTTTCAGATTTTCAGAAAATTGCGACGTATTAGCAATAAAATGCTAATGGCGCTAGAATACCGAAAATATGTCAGATGTGCATTTCATGAGTCAACTCATACTAGCATTTGTCGGCCATGATACCTTACTGAAAAATGTTGCGTTTTTTTACCCCAACAAAACTAGCTTATGATTTCGCATATAGAACACCTAATAATTTAGAGTAATTTTACGAAAAGTTAACCTATTTATTTATTTTTCCTTTACGAACTTTTTCGTTCGACTTCCTCAACCCAGATGGTCACATCCATGCCAAAGCAAATAGAGGAATTCAAGGAGTACAGGGAGAAGCTTGAGAGCATGGTGGGAGAGAAGAACGCTGCAAGCATCGTCGCGGATAGTCTCTTCGATCGTCGTGTGTGCAGGGAGCAACGACGTGGTTATCTATTTCACGACTCCTGTAAGAATGCCCGAATTCATCCCCCCTCGTTATGCAGATTTTCTTACGAGGGCTTCTTCAAATTTTACCAAGGTACAAAAGATTTACATGGCTTTTGATGCCGATCGAGTTTATGTGTTCCAATATGTACTTGTAAATCGGGAGACTATAGCTCGCAGTTATTTTCTATTACTGCTGGTCATTCACAAGGTTGTGAACTTTGTATCCATTGAAAATCAATCATGCAAAAAATAACCTCAATGTTCATGATTCTCACTCTTTTGACGCATTTGCTGATATCCTTCTTTTTGTGTTCAAGGAACTGATCAACCTTGGAGCTAGAAAGATATTAGTTTGGGGGTTTCCACCAACAGGATGCTTGCCATTTCAAAGAACTGTAGGTGGAGGCAGCAAGAGGGATTGTGCACATGATTATAACAAACTAGCAAGATTATGTAACTCGAGGATATCAAGAGAACTGCAGAGACTTTCTTCAAGCAACCAAGGAGTAAAGCTAGTCTACGTTGATATCTACACACCCTTGCTTGATATCATTGAGCATCCTAAAAAATACGGTATGGAAAAATTTCATTCGACTAGATCGAAATAGAAAAGTTGTTCTGAAATTTTTCATCTTTGAAGATTTTGCAGGTTTTTATCTTTGAAAATTCTTGTAGGTTTCGAGGAATCATCGAAGGGATGATGCGGTTTTGGAAATGTTGAGGGCGCAATGTTGTGCAACAAACTCTCAGGAACTTGTGAAAATCCGTCAAGTTACATATTTTGGGATAGTTTCTGTGAGTGGGGGCCACCCACGTGGGTGATTCAAGTACCTACGTTCAGCAACGCGGTTTCGTTTCCGCGTTTCGTTTCAGCATGCTTGATGGCCCACCTGAAGTTGCATCAGAGCCTTATAAAAACCCTTCTAGGGCTTCGTGAAGGTATGAGCGAAGAGGGGGCAAAAATTGCAGGCGGCTGATTTGGACGCAGTGCAAGGGAGCGCGTGTGAAGCCAGAGGGGAGAAAAAGAAGCAGCGACTGATTTTGTGAGCACGGACAGAGGGTCAATCAAGGAGTTGCGGTTTCGTGTGAAAAATTAGCGGCGGCTGCAGAGGGTTTCATGAAGAAAGAAAAATTATTTGAAGGCTGACCTTTTCTTGAGAAGAAAAGTAATGAGCTTATTTGAGGGTTGTAATTTATGAGAGTTGTAAACCCATTTGTATTATTTTTCTCTAATAGTAGATCCCCCCCTTCCTTGCCCCGTGGACGTAGGTAGTTTGCCGAACCACGTAAAATTAATTTGTTTGTGTTTGTGGCCATTGTAATAGTTTTTTAGGATCTCTCGACAAGTTAATCCTAGAACTGATGAGAGGAAGAGCCGATATCTCACTTTGTTGAGATATTCGCTTTAGATTCTTGTTTTCTTAGTGAGACAGGAATTCTTATTGGATCTTTCTCTCTTATTGTACACCAGAAACTCTGCCGAAATTTTTGCTGCGCACAACAAGTGGTATCAGAGCCCAGGTTCCAGATCTAGGGTTTGATTGGAGGCGTAGATCAATTTGGAGGCTCGTCTAGGGCTTCGTTTGGTGATAAAGGTGGGATCTTTTGGTAAAGACTCTATTTTTTTAGTTTTGGATCTATTCTTCGTTCGTTGGTGCGTTGAGAAAGATGTCGGGGAAAGAAGGTGTTTCGGGTGTCGAGGTGATGCTTCTGGCGCGAAGACCATTCAGAGTTTAAATATCCACTCTATGAAGATAGATGTTGAGAATTGTAATGGCATAAACAATTTTGGATTATGGAGATGCGAGATTTTGGATGCACTGAACGCGCAGAATTTAGAGGATACCTTGGAGTTAGATGGCAAGCCAGATGAGATTGAAGAGAAGGTTTGGAAGACGATGAATCGAACGGCGTGTGGTGTTATTAGATCTCGTTTGACTCAATATCTAAAATATGATGTGATGAATGAGACTTCTGTGAAGAAGATTTGAGAGATTCTTCAAAGCAAGTATCTGACAAAGAGTGTTGAGAATCGCTTGCATTTAAAGAGGAGACTTTATCGTTTCCAGTTGAAGAAGGGAATCTCAATTAGAGATCACATGAATCATTACACGAAGCTTCTTGCGGATTTGACGAATGTGGATATCATGATTGAAGATGAGGACAATGCATTGCTGTTGTTGAGTTCCTTGCACGACGAGGAATATGAGACCTTCGTTCTTACTCTGATTAATGGGAAGGCATCTTTTTCCTATAGTGAGGTCACTGTTGCACTTGTGAATTATCAGCTTCGGAAGAAGGATAAGAAGACTTCGACTGAGTCGGTAGCAGAGGCGTTGGCAGCAAGAGGGAAGGGTTCAAACCAAAAGAATTGAAAGTCACAGTCTAGAGTAGGACATCCTACAATTGGAAAAGATCAGTATGCTTGGTGCAAGGAGACTGGTCATTGGAAGAATGACTGCGCAAAGCTCGACGAATGGATGAAGAATAAGCAGAAGGGAAAAGAGAAGCAACCATCATCAGAAGCAAACATCGTATCGGATGGTAATATTTCTGACTCTTCTATTTATTCACTTTCTATTAGTCCTACATGTAGCTATTCGGAGGAATCCGAGTGGATGTTGGATAGTGGTGTAACCTATCATGTGTGTCCTAGAAGAAAATGATTCTCCAGTTTTGAGAAGATGGATAGTGGTGTGGTGTACATGGCTGATAACTGTGCATGTCAGATCCTTGGGATAGGAAGAATTCGCATCAAAATATTTGACATGGCTGTTAGGGAGTTAAATGATGTGAGATATGTTCCTTCTTTGAGGAAGAACTTGATCTCGATTGGAGCTTTGGTTGGAGAGGGTTTTGTTAGATCCTAGAGGGGGGTGATTAGGGTCTTATGCTAATCTAATCCGATTAAGATGCCAATTAAAACTAATTAATAAGTTATCCTAGCAAGTATGAAATATAACAACTATATAAACTAGGATAAGCAATATGAACAACAAGATATATCCTAACAAAGAGATATAGGCAATGTATGTGCAAGGATATAAAACTAACACAAGGTGATATATCCTAAACTAGATAGTGGAAAAAATAACAATGAGCAATTGACAAAGGCAATATGAATAATAAGCACGAATGTAAAAGTACGCCAATGCAATCACAAACAAACGATATGATCACGAAGTTCGGTCTAACCACTTGACCTATGTCTCCGCTCCTCACCTCGAGGAGATCTCCACTATCACAACCGGGTTTTCTACGTTTACCCGAATAACGTTTACACCACACAATACGGTTTTCTAGTTTACCGAAAACTCTACAATCAACACTCTTACAATCTCACTCTACACCCTCTCAAGTGTTGAACTAGACGTGTCTCCCTCAAGTGCTCGGTTACAACCTCTCCCTAGGTTCGTCAACCAACGCCACTCCTCTTGGGATGATCCCCGACTCTCGCTACACACTTCTCTCGGTGTACAAGTATATTACAAAGTGAATCTCACAATAAGCACAATATAAATCAAATGATTGTTCTCTAAACAAGGTGAGAACTCAATTAAGCACAACTCTTAGTCACAAACCCACAACCCCAAATTATACTATGAATGTAAATACAATAAGCTCAAAAAGTTGTGTGTGAACAAAGAGGTATAAATCAAAACTAAACTCAATGTAGTTCTAGCTTAATAACAATGATAATCAAATATATAAAAAAGCTAGAAATAGAGTTTAGAAAAATTCTCAATAGATCAAGAGTTGGAGGGAGAATAATTGGAAGCTCAAACTTTAATAGATAATCTCCTCAAGCTCTTGTGGAATTGATTCACAAAACCGAAACACTCAAATGCTTAAAATCTTCTTAAAACAAACTTAAACAAACACTAAATAAGTTTAAATACTTGTTTAAAAATTGAAAGAGAGCAGCAATAGGGTATTTATACCCACTTAAAAACTTCAGCAAAAATCCCAAAACAAAAGACCAAAAAACCCCAGCCAACGGTAACAAAAATAGCCGTTGGAAAGAGTCAGACTGAGCGGCGGTCGACCGAAAAAATTCGCGGTCGACCGCGATCCAGATCCCAAACTGAGAATCAAGCAGAGACAACGTCGGTCGACCGGTGCGGTCGACCGTTAGAAATTTCAAGCTTTCGGTCGACCGCGCTAGTCGACCGACAAACTCTCTGCTGCCCAGAGAGGAATGAACACAGGGTCGGTCGACCGAGAACTGATACATTCCAAAACTGATTTGCTGATTTTAAAACACTGTTTAAAAATATCAAATAAATTCCAAAAAATGTAAAACTTTAGGGAATGATTGTAGACATGATAATAAACATGCTACAATGATTGGTTTCCAAAAAGGACTTCCCAAATAAAAAATATCATCATTTTACAAAATAGTCTAAAAGATGAAAATGGAAACACATGAGTTTGATGTTTTGACCTAAACCAACTTTTAAAACTTTACAAAATGATTTTATAGACTTGAAGAAAGATGTAAACTATTATTATAAAGTCTATAAATAATGAATGTAGTATTTTATCAAAATACACATATAATGTACTAAAACATGATTTCATTGAACTAAATAAAATTGATATTGATGAAATCATATATATGCATATAAGTATGAAACAAAAATATGTTTTCTAATTATATTCAATTGTTTCATAGTAAAACTTGAAAACTATCAGACCAAAACATATATGTATATATATAACTATATATATATACAAAAACCAAAACGTGTATGTGTGTATATGATTGAACTTAAAGTACCAACACACATAATAAAAAACTCCTAAACTAAATTACCCAAGCTAGATCTTAATCTTCAATAATCTCTTCTTGGTAATCTAGCGGATGAAGCTTGAACTTGGATCTTGAACTTGAATTGCATAAGCTTCACCGACATTCCGCCAACCTCCTTTGGATATGATCGTTGAAGCTCTATTCCATCCATCCTCCAACAACGTTGTTTGTATATAATACATAGGAAAACATAAACACTAGACAAACAACATTAGTGATAAATTGTTTGTTAAACATCATCAAAACAAGAAGGCCAACAGGTCTGAATGTTCGAATTGAGGACATGGTTCTCAAGATTGTAGAAGACTCTTAGATTGTGATGAAGGGCGTCAGGAGGAATAACCTGTATTACTTGACTGGAGGTATAGTGACAGGTGGAGAACTGACGACTTCTATTGATTCGACTAGACTGCGGCATTTAGGACTCGGTCATTCCAATATTGATTCCTCGCATAGATTGAAAGAGGGTGCGAAGACCTGCAGTTTGAAGTCCAATGAACATGTTGATGTGAGCAAGAATACCAAGGTGAAGTTTGGCATCTCTATTCATCGTGCTAATGGTCGTTCTGGAGGTGTTCACGTGGATGTTTGGGGGGGCTTCCAAGGGAGCATCATTGGGAGGTAATAGAAGTTTGGTTTCCTTAGTTGGTGGATGTTCTAGGCGCGTTTGGGTTGCAACCAAATCCCTTATGAATAAAGTCCTAGTAGTCTCTAACAGTTTGAAGAAGTGTAAGATGGACAAAAAGATGAAGGTACTTCATTCTGATTTTGATGAAAGGTACAAGATGGACCTGTTTCTGTATTGGAGCCGAGCTCACGGTATTTTGAGACACTTCGTTAGAGGAAATCTTGGGACAAACAGATATGATGGAAAATTTAGAGAACCGTGCCTTGCTAGAGGAGGATCGGTGTTTGTGGTCGAGCAATAGTTTGCAGAAGAGGTTCTGAACTGAGGTTTCGACATATTTGAGTCATCCTATTAAAGAGTTGTCAACTGCTGTGATTGAAGGTAAAACTCCATTGGAAGATAGGTCTAATAGTGTCACTTTGGTTGAGGCTTCGATGAGGGAGAATTTGACTCTCAGCAAGTGGAGAGTTTTGGACAGACCTTAGATGTATCACAGCAGGTGGAGATTGATATTACTCCACATTGGGTGGGGATTTTTCCACATATTCTAGGTCATTCTTCATTGGTTAGGATTCCAGCTGAGGTGACACGGTTTGGAGATCATTTGGTTTTGGTTGCAGATGATGAGTTGGGTTTTGATTCGAGTGCAGCTGATAGACATGTTTTTGATATGGTCATTGGTTCACCTCATGTGGAGGTGTTTGAGGCCATTGAAGGTGCTATTAGTCGCAGAGTTGATAATATTGAAGAAGGGTTGTGAACTCTTCTATTGGATTGAGGTCATTCGTGGCCATTTGGGTGAATTACGTGAGGCTTGATTCCTTGGGCAAGAGGATACGTAGGCAGTCTTTACGATGCAGCGGGTTGGATTTGTTGATTTTGATTGGGATGAGACCGATTTAGTGAGTTGATAGCGACATTTGGAGAGTGTTTGCACTCTCATTTGGGTTCTCGACTTGTTATGGATTGAGTTTGTTGTCGTGAATTATTTCACGGCGTACTGGACACAACAAGTGGGACATTTGGATGCTTTGGTGTCGACTCCGTTTTGGAAGAAACTTCACCGAGGTAAAGAATTGTGAGTGGGGGTCACCCACGTGGGTGATTCAAGTACCCACGTTCAGCAACGCGGTTTCGTTTCCGTGTTTCGTTTCCACATGCTTGATGGCCCACCCGAAGTTACATCAGAGCCTTATAAAAACCCTTCTAGGGTTTCGTGAAGGTTTGAGCGAAGTGAGGGGGCAAAAATTGCAGGCGGGTGATTTGGACGCAGTGCAAGGGAGCGCGTGTGAAGCAAGAGGGGAGAAAAAGAAGCAGCGACTGATTTTGTGAGCACGGACAGAGGGTCAATCAAGGAGTTGCGGTTTCGTGTGAAAAATTAGCGGCGGCTGCAGAGGGCTTCGTGAAAGAGAAAAATTATTTGAAGGCTGACCTTTTCTTGAAAAGAAAAACAATGAGCCTATTTGAGGGTTTTAATTTGTGAGAGTTGTAAACCCATTTGTATTATTTTTCTCTAATAGTAGATCCCCCTTCCTTGCCCCGTGAACGTAGGCAGTTTGCCGAACCACGTAAAATTAATTTGTTTGTGTTTGTGGTCATTGTAATAGTTTTTTAGGATCCCTTGACAAGTCAATCCTAGAACTGATGAGAGAAAGAGCCGATATCTCACTTTGTTGAGATATTCACTTCAAATTTTTATTTCCTTGGTGAGACGGAAATTCTTATTGGGTCTTTCTCTCTTAATGTACACCAGAAACTCTGCCAAAATTTTCGCTGCGCACAATAGTTTCCACCCCACAGAGAAAGCAAATCAGGTTCTCGTCGACCAACTTGCTGAAAAATATTGGAGATATATAATTTAAGAAGGGAATTCGAAATATTTATTTGATTGTATCCTCCAGCTTAGTATTTTACCTATGAGATTTAGTGGAAATAATGAGGACGGTTCTCTGCTGTCAGGCATAAATAATTGGATTATCGTTTCATATTCTAAAATTTTGGAATGAATAAGAGTGAAAAAAAATGACATTTTTCGGTTTTGATTATTATATTATGTCTGGGATGTATTGATGTATTTGGAACTTTAGTTCAAAGTATAAGAGAGAGAGCCCTCATAGCAGAATCCGCAAGATCTCATGTATTACGGCCTGTTTGTTTGAAAAAAAAATTAAAAATCAAAGAATTAGAAAACTATTAAATCAGGGTGTTTTTGGATATCAATGTGATTTTTTTTAGTGTTTTTTTAGAAAAACACCATGTCAAGGTGTTTCTTTTTCAAAAGTGTTTTGAAAACACCATTGTTAGTTACTATTATATAGCGGCGGTGGCGGACGGGTGGTCGGCAGCCGGCCGATGGGTGGCGAACGGCCGGGTGGCGGGCCGGAGGGCGGCGGCGGCCAGTGGGCGGTCCCGGGCGCCGGCGGCCGACTAAGGGGCGACGACGGCGGCCGATGGGCGGTCGCGAGCGGCGACTGGCTGACGGGCGACGGCCAGTGGGCGGTCGCGGGCGGCGGCCAGGCAGCGGTGGGCGGCGGAGGCCGGGGGGCCGCGAGCGAGCGGGTTGCGGCAACGGGGGGACGGCGGCGGGCGAGAGTGCGGCGATGGGCTGGCGGGCTGGCCGGCGGCGACGGTCAGCGGCGCGGGAGGCGGGCAGGCGACGGCGGGCCGGCGTGCTAGCGAGCGGCGGCGGCGACCGGGCGGCGGGTGGCAACCACCCGCTGGCGGCGACGTGGTGGCGGTAGCACCGGCGGGCCGGCGGCGGCGACGATCGGCGGTGCGGGAGGCGAGCAAGCGGCGGCGGGAGGCGACCACCCGCCAGCGGTGGCGTGGTGGCGGTGATCCGCCGACGACGGCGTGGTGGCGGCGAGCGGCGGGCCGGCGGCGGCGGGCAAGCGAACGGCGACGGCTTAGATGAAAAAAAACGGAATCTCAAAACTCATTTTTGGTGTTTTGAGAAAAGTGTTTAATTTTTGGATTTTGTAAAGGGTCAGGTCAAAAAACGCCTCGGTTGCCAAACGCGTTTCATTGTTTTTTTTTTAAACGGAAACGGCAAAAACGTCATGGTATCCAAACACTCCCTCAAAGAATTGTTTTGGGAGTGTTTGGTTTGCTAAAAAAAGAAGGAAATCAAAGAAATGAAGATGAGTTATCACCTTATTATAAGATGATGTGAGTGCTTTTTTAAGAAAACTTGTTTTGATGTTGTTTGGTTGGTGAAAAAAATAATAAAATAAATTATAAGAAATCTATTTCTTATAATAGGTTGTTTTCTTTTGCTTGGTTATTTCTTAAAAATAAGAAAATATATAAGATGAGATGAGTTGTCATTATATGATTGGATGATGTGACCCATACTTAAGAAAATTGTTTTCCTAGCTTTTTGGAAGGAAAATAAAGAAATAAAATGTTAATGAGATGAGATGAGTTATCACAATCTTATTGGATGATGTGAGTAATTTTTAAATATGAGATGAGATGAGTTGAGTGATGTTGTGGATGAAAATAATATTTTATTAGATGTGGTGGATGTGATGGATGAGTTGTTGGATGAAAATAATATTTTATTAGATGTGATGGATAAGTTGTTAGATAAAAATAATAATTTATTAGAAGTTATGGGTGAGTTTTAGGGATGAAATGTGTGAAATTGTACTTTTTGAGTTTTCTTTGTTTGCATTTCTATTTTTTTGTTTTTTAGGAAATAACCAAATAGCCCCTAAGATAACAAGCTATTGATGTATCAAGCAAGATTAGAAATTAGGACTAAAATCACAAAAAAAAGAAAAAAAAACGTGTAGAGTTTTCTCTGTAAACCAACCATGAAGATCCGCTGTGTGCAAATATCAAGAAGCATTCAATGCTCAGGAGAAGCAAACTTTGATTTCCAAGCAGTTTTAATTCAAGGAAAACGGTACTCAGGCAGTGGAACCAACTCAAAATTAAGTTGAATAAAATGAAGAGAAGGAAAATCAATGCTAATATAAATAGAAGCTATCTGATGTACTGTACTTGGAAAATACAATCTTCAATCGTTTGTATAAAAGAAATTCTTCCGAAAACTTGATTATATAGGGAAAAATGTTCTAAGGCCCCAAAAAAATAAAATGGATGTGACCAGGCCCCCCTTATTATTTTTTGGGTGATAAAGCCCTTAATACAACAATCACTTGTGTTTCAGCCCCTATTTAGATTTCCAACACAACACAGTGACACACATTTGTTTAAAACCCAAAACTGTCCTTAACCCATTTCGTTTCTTCTTCTTTTTCTTCTTCTTCTTCACTTCTTCAGCCTCTTAGTTTTTGGGCTTTTCTTTTGTTTCTTTCTTTCTTCTTCTTCACTTCTTTAGCCACCCTCCGCCACCTCCCTCACATCTTCAGCAAGGTCCTCGAGCTCCCGTTACCCCACACCGCCACACTCGCGAATGTCGCGGCAATGGCGCCAATGCCGGTGAGCGTCGTCAAGCCAGCGGAGCTCTTGAAGGCCGACGACAACACATATTTCAAGAAGGGGTGATTGGGTGTTGCGATTGATGCCTACACCGAGGTTTAAATTACTATGCCCCCCCCCCCCCCCCCATTTGTTTAGAGTTTGAAATTTCTATTGGATTTTGGTTAGATTGGGCAATTGAGTAACCTGTGTTAGTTTTGTCCTGTCCTAGGGTCAAATGGGTTCCTTGTTATTGTTTTAATTGTTCCCCCTTTTGTTTAGGGTTAAAAATACATGAATTTGTGTTGGGCATTTTGGCGAACGGTTGGTGGGTTTTGCTTGGATTAGACCGTTTAGGACTTGGGTCAACTTGATTCTTCTTTTGGTCAAATGAGTTTCTTTCCTCTTATTTGTTTTGATTGGATGTTTCAAAATTCTTTTGTGTTGTTTGTGGGTTTGTATTTAATCTTATCCTCTCATTTCCATTTCAAATAGGGATTATGCTTATGTTCTTGATTAGGTCATGGAATCTGCACACAAGTCACTTGGATTGGAAAATGTTATGCTTTTCTAATTTACTTGTTCTGCATCAGGTATGTTCACAACAACATATTCTCATAATATGTACCGCTTTAGTTATATTTTTGACAACCATTTTCATCTTTTGTAGGAGGCACGCAACCAATAAGTTGGAATATGTGAATGAATATTATTGTTGATGTTGCTAGAGGAGTATCATTCCTACACAGTTATAGAATGATGGAAACCGAAACATCAAGCAAAGACATTAAATAAGGATGGTGGAATGTTGTTCTAAACATTGATTGATTGAACCAAAACTTGTGTGTATGTCTGTATTGTGTATATTAATTTCGTTGTATAAACAGTTAATATGGATGACAAACAATGCAGCAAGCTTGGCCTTTATTGTTCTTATTGTTTTTTTGGTATTTTTGTCACCATATGTTTACGTTTTGTTTTGATACAACATATATTTAACGGGTTCAAATAAAAAGCTACATGTTCACTTGAATGTTAATAGGAAAAGCTAATACTTAACATGTACATTTGACAAGTTAACATATTCAGTTGCAAGTTATCATGTTATAAAAAAAGCTGACATGTAACATGTTAATAGGAGAAGCTAATACTTAACATGTACTTTCTTCATAACATGTTAACTTTAATCTAAAGATGTTAACTTCCATCCTAATATGTTAACTTTAAATATTACATGTTAACTTTCATCATTATATGTTAACTCTCCTCGTAACATGTTAACTTTCAGCTGAACATATTAACTTTTATCATAATATGTTAACATTCACTATTACATGTTAATTTTCACCATAATATGTTAATTTTATTCATAACATGGTAACTTTCAACTGAACATGTTAACGTTCATCATAACATGTTAACTTTTAACTAAATATGTAACGTTCACCATAATAAATTAAAGATTATATATAAATTATGTGTATCAAAACCTGAATATTATGATACATAATATGTACATAATCTTAGCATTGACAACATAGACTTCTCGCCTAACGACGCCATTCAAGTCAAGTCACAAATATAAGAGTCTTGGTGGATAAAATACGGTCGGCTTTTCATGCTAAAACCCCAGGCTAAAAGCCAAGAGGACCAGAAGAGAGGAAACGTTTTGTTGCGCATAGAGTTTCGAACTTTTAACTAAACATATTAACGTTCATCATAATATATTAACTTTCTACATAAATTATGTTAACTTTCATCATTATATGTTAACCCTTATCGTAACATGTTAACTTTCAGCTGAACATGTTAACTTTTATCATAATATGTTAACCTTTACTATTACATGTTAATTTTCACCATAATATGTTAATTTTATTCATAACATGGTAACTTTTAACTGAACATGTTAACGTTCATCATAACATGTAACCCTTTCCATAAATATGTTAACGTTCACCATAATAAATTAAAGATTATATATAAATTATGTGTATCAAAACATGAATATTATGGTACATAATATGTACATAATCTTAGCATTGACAACATAGACTTCTCGCCTAACGACACCATTCAAGTCAAGTCACAAATGTAAGAGTCTTGGTGGATAAAATACGGTCGGCTTTTCATGCTAAAACCCCAGGCTAAAAGCCAAGAGGACCAGAAGAGAAGAAACGTTGTGTTGTGCGTAGAGTTTCGAACTTTTAACTAAACATGTTAACGTTCATCATAATATATTAACTTTCTACATAAATTATGTTAACTTTCATCATTATATGTTAACTCTCTTCGTAACATGTTAACTTTCAGCTGAACATGTTAACTTTCATCATAATATGTTAACTTTCATTGTTACATATTAATTTTCACCATAATATGTTAACTTTCTTCATAATATATGTTAACTTTCAACTGAACATAATATAATTAGTCTTTCAACTTCACAGATTACAAAAGTCTTCCATAATATATTATAAAATTCTGGACGACCTATATTTCTATAATAAAAGTATTGTTATAAAATTCTTGATCTGTCATTTTTGCGCCCCCACTCTAAATCATTGAGACATGGTCAATCGATAATTGAATAAATCTCACTCTTGGTCGACGGCCACCATGTCTAAAATTAAAGGATTGTTTTCTCTGTAAAATTAAGTATAACACAGTTAGCAAGAGGGAAAAGGCAGAAGTTAAACACAAGCTCATGAGTTATGACCTGCCAACAGACAATGTCTATATATAACCAAGGATGGAAATATAACTGCTTCATAGATAGAGAAAGCCATGCATAACACCTCTAGAGGTTGACATCACAAGCTCACATCTTTATTGCAGTAACATTTGAGAATTATTAGAGAAACTACAAACCAACATGCCATACAAGTTATTAATAAACCGTCATCCACAAACACAAAATTATGTTGAGCCAAAGAATTCCGATGAAATATATGGTGACTACAAAAGATTCATGCATGTGCGGTAGGAAAGAAGAATTCAGTTAGCCATATCAAAGGGAACTAGGAAATGAGACAACAATAGAAACTATATATACACATGCATGTATGTCTCTCTATGCACGGGCATGCATGCATGTGCGTGTGTACAAATATTGCGTACATAAATTCCCTCACTCCCTATAGGTGTGCAAATGTACTTCGTGCATGTGTATATCATTCAAACATCAAAGTTTTTGAGTTTAAGGATCAACTGAGTATAACAGGCTGGCAAAACAAGACACAAGTTCATGAAAACTATAGACACTGATGATAATGATACATTGAAGTTCCAGAAGCCTATATATGAATACCATAATAGCAAAGTCCAGTTCATATGAATATCATAGTAGTTCTTTGACCATTCACATAAATTGTGGGCCGAATATACTAGAAACTAAACACAAACACACAAGCAAGCTATCAACACATAAAAATGGCAAGCACAACTTTAAATGATTATCAAAGGTCTAACCGTATGCTTGTTGCCGGTAGGGTTTAGCTCATTTAACAAGAGAAGATTCATCCAACTACTGTAAAACTTCCAGGTGCAAAGATCGCAGTAGCTCATGATAGCTTCGCCTCATCCGGAACTCTTCATTGAAAAATAATCATATCTACTCACATCCAACACCAAAATTTCTCCCAAAAGCCAAAGAAATCAAGAACCACAGAAGATACCAGATGGAGAAACCAATCAGACAATCCAGAAAAAGCCCCAAAATCAATTCTTGCTCTCAATTCCCCAATTCACTACAACCTTTTCTCTCCCCTAAGGACGGCTGATGGTTTTTTTATTCTTTGTATCTCTAATTAGTATCTGCTCCTTTACTTTAAAAAATAGTTAGGCTAATAATTAAATGGTAACTCTCTGTTATCGAATCATCACCTCCAAATGCTAACAATGCCGGGTAGATTTCACTGTTAACGTCCATCTCCCCCCTCCTCCTCCCCGCGACGGTCCCAGCTCTCATCCTAACCACCACATTTAAAACCCCCGGCTAGATTTCAATCGCGTGGGCCCCAACACCTTCCCCGAGATCATCGATGACGGTGGCGATGAATTTGAACACGGTGAGGCCCTCGTCAACCTCCACGTCAGCGTCGGGGGGGAACGGGAGCTCGAGGACCTTGCTGAAGATGTGAGGGAGGCGGCAGAGGGTGGCTAAAGAAGTGAAGAAGAAGAAAGAAAGAAACAAAAGAAAAGCCCAAAAACTAAGAGGCTGAAGAAGTGAAGAAGAAGAAGAAGAAAGAAGAAGAAACGAAATGGGTTAAGGGCAGTTTTGGGTTTTAAACAAATGTGTGTCACTGTTGTGTTGGAAATCTAAATAGAGGCTGAAACACAAGTGATTGTTGTATTAGGGGCTTTATCACCCGAAAAATAATAAGGGGGGCCTGGTCACATCCATTTTATTTTTTGGGGGCCTTAGAACATGTTTCCCTTATATAAGAGGAATGGGAGAGTTGAAACAGAAAAGCATATATGCAGCAGGATAAAAGGATTGAATGGTATCCAATACCTCAAATCTCTCATGTGACAAAAAGTGAAAGAATTCTGAAGAATCTGAAGAACATTTACTACTACTATAATGAACGTTGTAAACGTGCAGCTCATTGTGAAGAGAAATCATCGAAAATGATTTCAATGCCTATACAGCGTAAATATATCAAAATAAGAAGCATACTTTCTGCCTTTTTTTTCTCATTCCCCCTTTTCCTCCTAATTTTCTTCATTCCCGACCAATATATACAGGATTTCAGGAAAACATCAGGCTCTGGGTTATAAGTTTGAAAAGTTTACCATTCGCGGATTTAGAAAGGTTCGTCAAAGAAACTAACCTTAATGATATACAAATCTTCTTACAATATATAGAACCAGTGTCTTCTTGGAGTAGCACCACAACCAAGCCAAGAATATAGCCAGGCCTTAGATGCAGGATGTCAAAAGGTAAGCCTCAGCCGTAGCTTTAATATTCTTTAATCAGACCAATTTGCAAACCTAATCAAGCCTACCAGTCTTCAATTTCTTCCTCTTCAATTTCTTCCGAAATTTCATCCTTTTCTTGATCCATCCAGTCAAAATCAAACACCTCATTGTTGTTCCGTGAGATATCTTTCTGGCAGGTGTGGGGGACTTCAAAAACTTTTGATCTCAGCCATTTCATTGTGGATCCATATTCCATGGCGATGTGAGATGAATGGTATAAATTGCAGGCATTTGAGTCCATAAATCTCTCAGATGCCATCTGATTCTGCAAATCCAACACCATGAAGAGAAAAATTAGAGATTGTAAAGTAATAAATGTTAATCACTGCATTATGCCATCAACTCAGAAGATGCATCACGCAGTTTTACTTTTATTAAAGGCATAATGATCATCGTTTGTGACTACAAACAATATGATGAGAAATTTTCGAGGTTGAAAAGGCATAAATGGTTAATTACTGCATTACACCATCAACTCAGAAGATGCATCTTGCATTTCTAATTTATATCGCAGAATAATTATCATTTGTGAGTGCAAATTTAAAAACCCTGACTTCCTTAGCGAAAAGCTTCATACTAGACATAAGATTTTTCGGCTTATGTTTATAACTACAGAATGATTTCCGGTACTCTTTCCACAGCTATAAGAAGAAACCAAGGAAGAGTTCAAACAAATTAAGAGGGTGACAAGAAAGAAACATCAGTTCAGCATTAAATAAAGGTTAATAAGGAGTTAATTGCATGAAGACCCCCTCTAGTATCGCTGTTTTGACCTTACCTATCCCTGTAGTTTGGCAGATAGGCCTGGGTTAAATTTATTTGACTCTTTTACCTTGGATGAATTTTGGCAGATATTGTTCCTCGGTGAAATTAGTCATCTGAGGTAAAAGAGTTAAATAAAATTCACCCAGAGGGTTCTATCAGCCAAAATGAAACTATAGGGTTACTTAGTTCAAAGCAGCAACACTACAGGGGTGTATGTGCAATTAATTCCACTGCAATTCAACAAATCAAACACAAATTCAGGATCCAACTCAAGGAACAAATCTAGCGTGAGTTAAGATTCAAGGAAGTCCAAAACTCAAACTACAGATCTTAAAGTATCACCAAGTTAATAGGTAAGACTGCACTTTCTGGTTGTCTTTTCATCCAAAAAGAAAGATAAAATAAATGGATCTACATTGAGAAAGGAAGAAATGAGTGAAGTTTTGATGATCCACACCAAAAAGTGAGCACGTTAGTTCATTGTTCTTCCATAAACTATCAACTCGTAATTGGACTAAGTCAGCTGCTCGACATCTGTTGACATGTAACCTTGCGTATCTGACATCTGCTATACAATTTGTATTACCAATCATCATGCCCTTGTATGTGCAATGAGACATAGAAGTATCTCACTTATCTCAGAGAAGTAGGAGAAGAAGTCACATCATATCGAACAATTATTGTACTTAGTTCCCTTCGAGAGGTCTATTATAAAATTAATTTGTTACAATAAGTTTTTCCCCCTCAAATCTGTCACCCTATCTCTTTGTAGGAAAATGCAACCATCTTCCTCACATCTTTCTAGCTTTCCCCTTGAATTTCAAATCGGGATAGGAATTTAGAAGCTCTTCTCCTAGTTACCATCTCTGTTCCTTCCAACTACTTCATCTCACTCCTAAAACTGTCTCGCTTTGATATTTAAAATGTGAAAGAAGGTGCATACAGATAGACATACTATCAAGGTTTTAAATATCGGTTATCGGGGATTTATCGGACGGTCAAAATCCTTATCGGATAGCGGAAATCAGGGATATATCGGGGATAAGTAGTATTTATCGGAGCGATATACTGAATGGTGTATATATAAAATATAATAACTAAAAATATAATCTAATCATGCTTAATGAAATATAAACATACCAAAATGGCAAACACAATTACACAAGTGTAGATTTACTTTATTTATTTCATCACGTCATAAAATTTTATGCCTAACATCCGTCAGTTTTATTTTTGTTGCAGACTTGAGTTCAAAATAACATCAAGATTCCGGAATGAAGGAACTGAGGAAAACAACTTAAAATAGTAATGGTAAACTATTTGCATATCAAAGTTGTAAAACTAATCAATATAAGTCGCAGTGAACAGTTATTCGATGAAACTCAGAGATTATTGACCGAGTTATAAACTATAATTAGCTAAATTAATTGCAGTGAAAAATTAGTTGTATTAGTTGTAGTTACAACTAATTACTCAAGTAAAAACTAATTGTTTAAAACTAATTGTAATTAAAATTAAATTTGCTTATACAGTCTCACAAGTATTTTCTTAAAATTAATTACAAGTTTGTTATAAACTAATTGCAGTGAAAATTAACTGTAATTAAAATTAAATTTTCTTATACATTAGTCTCACAAATATTTTCTTAAAATTAATTACAACTTTACCAGTTTGCTATAAATTAATTACAAGACATTAACTAATTTCTTATACAAGTCTCACAACAAGTCACAGTATTTTAACACAGATATATGGGGAAATCCTAAAACTACACAGAAATTCTTACAGAAAAAGAGTTGTAACTATCAAGTTACAGAAAAAGAGTTGTAACTATCAAGTTATGTATGATGAAAGTGACTAACATAGATCAACGTGTCTTTTCAGAGAAGAAAAAGAAAAAAATGGAAGAAAAAAAAGATGAACTTAAAAGAAAAAAGAGGAGAGAACAGTAATCGGAATCAGAGGAGAAAAAATTGAACTTAAAAGAAAAAGAAAAAGAAAAAATGAACTTAAAAGAAAAAAGAGGCGAGAACAGTAATCAGACTTGAGTGCGGCGGAGCGAGCGACGCGAGCTTAAAAGAAAAAGAAAGAAGAGAAAAAAGTGAATTTAAAAGAAAAGGAGAAAGAAGAGAAAAAAGTGAATTTAAAAGAAAAGGGGAAAAAGAAAGACGAGGTCGGGGAGGCGAGCATACCTGTTCGAAGAGGAGCGAGCGACGACGGCGAATGTTGGGGAGCTGCGAGGTCGGGGAGCTCTGAGCTGCGGAGCTGCGGAGGCGAGCTCTAAGCTGCGAAGGTCAGCGGAGCTGCGATGTCGGGGAGCGACGATGACAAGGATCACGAAGATTAGGGCTGCGATGTCGGGGAGCGACGACGACGAGGCGAGGAGAACAGTCGCAGGAGAGAGATTCACGAAGGTTAGGTTAGGGCTGAAGTTTGATTTTAATGTCAAAGCGGGTCGGGTTCAGATAAAGAAATCAACAATCCAACCCAAAAACTCCCAGCTCCCAGCGATAAACCCGATATTTCAACCCATTTTATCGGCCGATAATCTACTTTAGCGCTGATAAATCGCCGATAAAGAGGTAAAAACGATAACCGATTCAAAATATCACTTATCCTCGCGGAGAGCTCCAAAATCCGATATATCGGCGATAATATCGGATTATCGGCCGATATTTAAAACAATGCATACTATAGATAGAATCATAGATTAACACAGTTCTTTTCAACTGTTAATTCCTTATTGTAAGTTAATATGTTGAAAGCATTAATAGAAGCAAATATATTCAAAGAAAACTCAGCATGATGAAGTGATATAAAAATCTGTCTTTATCATGTCCTGTATGAACTCTAAAATGGCAACCAATTGTAATATGCAAGAGTTTGGTTAAAATAGATAAATATTCTAAGTCAATAGAAAAATACTTCATATAATAAAGGTCCACCTTATTATGCCATGATAACTGCTCAATTTGCCAAAGCCTCGGACTGCGAATAGTGTGCCACCTGCAACATCAGTCAAGAATTATGTTAGGAGAGGCAAATGCTGCTGCACAAACATATAGTTACATAAATATTGATGCCTTGAAGGTGAAGGGTGTGAATTTCCGAATAACACCCCACGTGTTGCAACTGATGCAGCTACTACTTGTGCTAGATTTTCTGATTCATAAATCTCGGACATCATGTGGAACCTTGTTGGATGTGAAGCCTTATCAAGTAGTAAATCAGCATCACATAGATAAGAAGTCACAAGCCACGCATCATCAATAGCTTCACCGCTTATAAAATCAAGAACTGCAGAAGTTTAAAAAGGACTCCTGTTACATCAATAAACATACTTAAGATCATGTGGCATGAGCAAATTCACTGTCATCAATTTCATGAGCAACCAAAGTGATGCAAATAAGTCAATAATTAAAACGAAAATCCAATGTCATTTTACGCGTTTAATGTATTTTTGCATTACAAATAAATCAGAGAGGCGCTTTTACTGCAAAATCAGAGCCATGGTTTGCACATCTGACAATCAAAAGTAAACCTGGTCTTATTCTTGTATCATCAACCAAAAAATGAGAAATTCTTAGCAGAATATTCTGAATCAGATTTATCAATCGTATGACCTTGGAGATGCTAACAAAGAAAACATTTACTGGGTATTTGTATTTGCGGGAAACAAAATTTAGCAGCAAACAGCAAAATAAAACAAGCATGTAGGAGCATTATAAAACTACCAACCCAAATTACTCCGGTCTGTAACTTTCCTAATATAGGGAACATCCTAATGCCATGAAAATATATAGAACTCAAAAGGTCTCAAATATCTGGAATAAAGAAGAATGATTGAATGACGCACCATTTTCATGTAGAAAATCAGCAACCTTCCTTGCTTGCCCATGAGCCTGAGAAAGAACTACCTCCGGAGCATCCATCTTAAGAGGGCTTCTTGATAATTTCTCCTGAAGAACAAGTGAATGCTGTTCTGCAGCATGCAATCAGATTGCTATCAGTATTTATGATTAAAAAAAGAATGTTCACAGAATATATGACAATTTCTCCTGAAGAACAAGTGAATGCTGTTCTGCAGCATGTAATCAGATTGCTATCAGTACTTATGATTAAAAAAAGAATGTTCACAGAATATATATATATATATATATATATATATATATATAGACACACACACTAAAACATCAACAAAATACAATTGTAATTATAAATCCTGAAAATCTACGGAGGATGCACAGGCAACATGTTAGCTACAGACAACTAATAGTTTTAATGATTAAATACTAGAAGATTCTCATCCTAAGTTACACAGGTATGAATACAGATATGGGTGCGGGACACGGAAAATTTGTAAAAGGTGCAGTACGAGGACATGGCTACACATACATGCATATATAATAATAATTTACAAAAGATCATTACTTTTTTTTCATTTCACGTGCTATGAATTAAAATTCCTGAGACATTTATATGTTTCTTTTAAAATGTAGGTCTATAAATTCGAAAATTACTTGTTTTTTAACTTGATATCCAAAAAAACCTTTATAATCGTAGTTCTGAACAGGGTACTGGCTGAAATGAACCCAACTTATATCCAATGGGTTTCAGGAATTGCACGTGAAGTGTAAGATATATGTCCAAGAAGTATATGTCGAGTGTTATAACTTAAAACATGTATTTTATAATTGAGTGCACATTTGAAAAAGTTTATGCAATTATCTAAGGAGTGAGGACCATCCACTGAAGTTTCGGTGTTGGGTACAGATAGAACACGGGTATGGCTCCAAATAGAATTACCCATGCAACATAGTTTTAATCAGATGGCACTTTTACTTATTAATAATAAATAGTAAATTCACATACCAAGTGCACATGAATCATCAGTTTCTCTCTTGTTGTGCAGAAACTTCCCCAGGGCATGAAATAGGTTTATTGTTTCATCTCGTCCAAATCCAAAAGTCAAGAATGGTGGGGAATCTAGGTCCTCCGTGCCTGCAAGACTTGGAGATGATACTGAATTATGCTTGTATACGCTTGTCTTAGATTGTATTGCAGGCAGAGTCGATGTTGCCAAGGAAAAACCATCTGTAGGTCTTAAACAGAAGTATTGCAAAGACGTTATTGCATGTCTGATGTCACCTCCACTAGTTCGTGCTATATGATCTATCCAGTTTCCAGTCACATCACACTTCTCTTCCTCGCATATTCTAAAAAGAGTTTTCTTTATAGAATTTACGGTAAGCGGATTAAAAACAACCTGAAAGAAATTATTCATGTAGTTTATTTGCTATGAACATATAAAACCAGACACTATTTCACACCAATGCCAGTGTGCGATAGTTGAGTTTGCCTGCATTTGCTATGTAAGAGGTGTCACCTTATGGGCCCCAGCTTTCTCAAGAGATGATTGAAGTTCTTCCAAAAAATTTGACGAACTCTCAACAGATTCAGTTTTATGATATTCAGTAATCAATATAACTGTTGGAACCCGAGTTGAACGAACTAGAGTTGTTAAGCACTTGCTGAGTCTTGCGAAGGCAATTCTTCCATTTGTCACAGGTAGATCATCAATTAAGAAAATAACAGGCTTTCTTGATCCTCCATTACAGGATGGATGAAGTAAACAATATTTTCCTACTTTCTCGGCAAAAATCTCAAATTCATCCAATTTTGACATGTAATACCTCCCTAAAAGAGTAAGAGCATAAGGTTAGACAAAATAATAATAATAATAATAATAACAACTTGTCAAAAGAAATCTAAGAATGACTCATGACTCTTCAAGTTCCAGTAAAAAATGACTGCAGGATATAAGGTACAATATTTAGTAATGAACTTGAGAACAAGTTTGTTCATCAATAAGTTCAAAAGTTATTTCATGAAAATTATTGCTAAGGTTAAGCATATTGACTAGATTTGGTTATTTTTCATTGCATTATAACACAACATAATTACCTGGCCTACGGCTATGTACATGCTCCCCCCAAAGGGTAGGCGTAGGGGTCGTCCACTCACATAGCTCGGCTCCAAGTTGTGATGATATTACCTGAAGTGCTGCCTGAAACAGAGACTAAAAATTCACAGACTACCCCAAAAATATTAATCTAGCAGTGAACATTGACATGCGTAAACATGAGTACTTCAGAAAATAAGATTATGCTTGAAGGAAAAACAACTATAATAGAAATTGAACAGGTATATCAGATCACTAGGTCAGTCCTAACGAAATTATTTTTCTTCGCTTCGATGTAGCATATGATTCAGTATTACTAGGCACATTCACCATTGGGCACATTAAGTGCAATACATTGCAATTTTCAGATTTTAATAATTAATTTCATTTTGTGATGAAAATCCAATGGTTGAAAGGTTTGTGATCTGACGTGAGGCTAAATTTTATCCCTTACAAGGTATGTTCCCTTCTCTTCTTCTTTAATTCTTCCCTCCTTGGCGCCAACCATTCCTCTCAATTCCCTTCACCATCAATCTTTTCCCTCCTTTTCTCTTATGTCTGGTTTTCCTGCAACAGACAGCTCCTCCAATAATTCTTTCTTCTCTATTATGCACCTGAACAGCTACACAAAGCCAACAACCAGTTATACTCACCACCCTCCATCCCTCAACCACTCCTCTCAAATTCCCTTCACCATCAATCTCTTCCCTCTTCTCTTATGCCTGTTTTCCTGCAACAAAGAGCCCCTCCAATCACTCTTTCTTCTCTATTCTGCACCCGAACAGCTACACAAAGCCAACAACCAGCTATACTCCCTCCCTCCCTCCCTAACTACAGAAGCCAAAACCCCCCTTCCAGCAGTCCAAATATCAGCCAAACACCCCAAAAGACCGTCATAACGGTCACAACAGCCACAAAACACTTCTAAGCCCAGATCAAGATCTGGCAATCCTCTTTACTCCCCAACCAGCACCCACCCTTCTTCTGCCTCTTCATCAGTCTTCTGCCTATATCCCTCAACTGGTACCAAGAGCAAATAGACCCGGACTTGGGTTTCAAATCTGCAAGTGCTTTTCTACGGGAAAGACCTGCACCTGAACAGCTACACAAGGCCACTATCAGGGATCTCACTCTATTCTCTCCTTTTCTTCTCTCTCCTGTTGCATCCAGAACCCAAAACTCCACATTCAGTAGTCCAAACATCTCCAAAACAGCCCAAAAACTGCCAAACCAGTCCAAGACAGCCACCAAACATTTATGTACCCTAATCAAGACCCAACAGTCCTCTTCCCTTCCTGACAACACCCACCTCTCTTCTTACTCATCAATCGCTCATACATCTTCCACGTCACCTAATCTACTAACTAATATGATAGTGCAATTAACAACAGCAAAATAGAATATTGACATGATATATGCAATTTGTGAAGGTTGAATAAAATCAGAATGGAGAAACAATTCCCAATATATGGTCAAAACTGTAAGAAATCTGGGAGATTAAGCCCCTAAGAAAGAAGACGTACAGATTTTCCAACTCCAGCTTGTCCAGTGATAAGAAGAGCAGAATTACCAAATCCAACCTGTATATTTAAATTAAAATATTTAACTCTACATATAAACTATGGCAGAAATTAAAGGATATAAACATTTAAAATGAATAGACAATCATTAGACCATATCAAATTTTGATGGGCTAACAGGATTTAGACTAAATTGATATAAATAAAAATAAAGTAAAATATAATATAATAATTAGCAATGCGGATACCAGATGCATTATTTGAGATAAATGAGCATCACAAAAAAAACCTCACATCATACAACTCATTATCATTAACCACCAAGATTATCATCTCAGCGAGGATAATCACAATTAAGCAAACGTGCTATGAAATCAAGCAAAATATTTCTTCTTTTTTTCTGGAATTTTTCGGTAAACTCAGTATAAACAATCGACTAACTTTTGTCCATGGGTTAATCATGGCCATAATCCCTAATTCAAATGTTAGGGATAAGGAGAAAAAAAATTTAATGCATCCTGAGGGGCATGATACGATCAAAAGCAAGGAGGGTACTACCACTCAGTCAATCAAAAGATTTAAATAAAATAAGTCAAGTTTTAAGAAGGGAGAGGTACAGAACGCTGGTGGCAAGCATTCAGTATATAGCAGAGACCAGCATTGGCATATAGGCGACAAAAAAACATCCTTCCTAACAGAGGAAGTTGTAGAAGTTGAATGAAACGAGGATTTTTTGTCCCCCCAAAGTTGATGCATGCAGTAATAAACTTCTTATGTTGATTCTTTAATTATAAAACTAGTACAAAGATATCTTTGGATAAAGGCAAAACTCTATATGCCTTTACACCATATTTCACTTAGAAAATTGTTTCTACTGTGCTCTATCCCCCTGCTAATGAAATTCATTCAACTGTTAACCTGGCTCAATCTGACAAACAGTCAACACGGTGTGAAACATAAAAGATAATGCTATAACACATAAATTATAACAGTTACACATTGCAATCTGTGAACATGAAAATCCAAGAATTAGAGCAGCTGCACATCCCTTGGAATGCAGTTCACCGTCTACTTGCACGGGACAACTGTCCAGGGAAACCGCTTTGGATTCTCAGACTGAGGACAGAACAGATCAAACTCTAGACTGGCTACTTTAGCATGTCATGGATCACTTCCATCCTTTGGGTATAAAGAAGTCCCACTTAGTAAAATTTGACTTTCAGCCCTTTAGGCACTAGGCAGTACAAGAAAATAATGCCTATGTTCTACCTAGAGCAACAGCCTATCATTTGTGATCACTGGGTATTGCCACTTAAAGAGTTTCAATAAAAAAGAAAACTATCTTGCAAATTTAGTTTTCTAGTCAACAAAGAGAGCAAAATCTTACTAAGTGGACAGGATTATACCACCTCTGACGTCATCAGTTTTTCTTCTAGCCATCCTTTCACTTCATCAACCTAGAATTCAAAGGTAAGAACAATTATTCATGTCAATAGACTCTTATGAACAAAAAGAAAATTGCAAGGAATTTTGGCAAAAAAGTTTTAACAGAAATTAACTCAGGCAAAAAAAATGGGTTTTAATGAGCAAGGAGCTCAATGTTTGCAAGCAATCCAAATATTCAAATATATTCAAATATATATATATATATATATATATATATATATATATATATATATATAGGATAAGTTTGGAAAAGCCATATAAGTTGCATTCTATCAGCAATTAGTGCCCATATGAGAGTGCGTAATCATTAAATTTTAACCAATATAAAAATCTGTAACCTTTAGTAGAACTATTTGAAACCTTTGTGGGGCATGTAGAAAACAATGGGCATATTTCACCCCCAGTTGAAAATCCTTTAGTAGAGTTATTATCCTCAGGTAAAATGGGTAATTCATAGGATTCAAGAAAACTAATCGCTGACTCTTAATTTAAACTTTAGGGAAACCATACATGAATTTTACAATTTGCATAAGTCATAGTCATTTTCAATAATAAAAAATAAATTCAAGAGGAACTCATGGCTAACATCAAGTTCATAATAAAAATAAGTAAAACCCTGCAAGTATCTCACAGATGCAAGTCTAAACATCTACTAGATCAGGTTGTAAAGAAAAATATCTCATATTTCCCTTATAAGTAAGCTTTTATAAAGCAGAAACTTGTTCACAGTTTTTCCTATTTCCCCATCAGCAGGTAATGATTCTCTGTAAACCGATGACTTTAACAAATGATAAATCAAACAACAACCTGTCTCAAATCCCTTTCAGATAACTTCTCATGAGTAGACAATTAGGTAATGCTTCTAAGATTGGTTAGTGAGAAACTACATACTAACTGAAAGGAACAGGCCCATTGTCACTAAATGGAAAGACATACAATCCTACAACTAACTTATGTAACACAAAGAATCCTTAATATCATGGACTCAGAAAGCTATTTACACCAATCTCAAAATTCCAGCCCTTAATTGGTCCCAATCCTTAAAGAAACAATCAATTTCTGTTAATTGATAAATAGAAAGATCAACCAATCTGAGTGAATAAAGCTTCAGTACTATGCCACTCAGTGTTAAACTTCTTTTCCCCTGCATTACCAATAACCTATAAGAAGAGATCAATAGTTGACATGCATCCCCATATTCTGTAGTAACTACTAGGCTGATAATAATTTATACAATGCATGTGTAATCCAATGTGCTCTCTGCTTAGCGTCTATCTGTTCATAGTTGGCCACCACATCCAACTCAATTTTTTTCTTAAACTAACAATTCTCTTTGTGATGTCATTGTCTTCTAGGTTGTTATGATGATATGTCATTTTAATTGATAGATATTATGAAATTAAAATTTGCTAAGGTTACACTTACATCATACAACTTCCATCTGCCTAGAGTGATTATGTAGAGTACCGAACTGCCTTCTACATCTGCTATCCAACAAGGGATCACGCTGCCCATGAAGCCAAAACCCAAATCTGCAATCTCGTTGCCATCTAACTAAACTAAATTAATATCTTAGGTATTTTTTGTACATTTCCTTCATCTCTCAAGTTATCTTGTGGAACAAAAAATGGAGAATTTTCCATAGAATAACTGAAAAAAAAGAAACCTGTAGTATATCGCATGATCAAAAGGAAAAGAAAAACACATAAATTACAACATAGGTCACCAAATCTCTAAATTACACTTCCAAATAAATAAATAGATCACAAGCTTTCTCTTAACATAAGATTCGGAAAGAAAGAACCTTCTTTTTGTGGACGGCAAGTTCTGCGAAAGAATGCGGCTTATATTTTTCAACCCAAATCTCTTTCGTATCTGTACATTTCAAACCTGCTAAAGCATTTCCTTTCAATACTCAGTCACAAAATTTATAACATGAATTGGTTGAAGCAAAGTAAACTCCACATCAACAATAAGAAAGCAGCTCTTCAAGGTTCTATCAAGATGCAATCACAAAAGAAATGTATCATGAGCACATACTTGATATAAATTTTACTTAGAAACTAAAAAAGTTGAAACAGAATTTGGAAGGATATTATGAGAAAGCAAAGCAAAATGATCGCAAAATTAGCAAAGCAGGGGAAGGGAGATGAGAATGCAAATTCTAGACAGAAAACCTTCTGAAGAGGGGAAAAAACTCATACACACCAGGATTAAATTCAGTTCATGCACTGTAATATCACAATCTATGCCCCAGAGAGAAGCCTGCCAGGTAAAATTTCAGTGTTGTATACCAGAATGTCTTTATCTGTAAGACACAACATGAGTATATAGCACGAGATAGACTGTATACAGACAAGTTGTGAATAGATCGATGAAAGGCATGGTCATAGGCTATAGCCATTAAGACCTAAACCATCAACTCTATATCATGCTGGTCGCGAGAGAGTATCTAGCAAATCCAGTTTTCAATGTCTAGCTATCACCTCATTTTGGCTCGATCAACAATTATTGATGCCTCATGCATAGTTAAAGTTCCAAAATTTGTGCATCTTTTTAGCCTTACACATCTAGTTACACTGTTACAGCAGACTGTTCTTAATAAGTAGATTATTGTATAGTTTATGACATAAATATCGATAAGCATAACTGTGCCATGGATATATAAAGAAAATTATAGCTAACACTAGTTTCAGCAAGTGCATACACTGATGAGGAATATTGAATTTGCAATGTCATGCTCAGTTCAAGGTCAAGTCATGCTAGGAGATTAAATTCATCTTCTCTTTCATAGAACAAAGTTCAGCACGTTGAAGCTTGAGCTTGGTATTCACTAACTTGATTGCACATAATCCAGACTCTAGAACACCATACCAAATCGATATTGCCCAGCGTATAGATTAAAATAGCTGGTAAATGGAAAATAATTGACAGCAAGACTAGTGTTTATATGCATGATTATAAAGTACAAAGGCACTGTTCTACAGCCCATAGGAAATAGAAACAAGAGGAAATAAAATAAAGTTATAAAATAAAATAAAGTAAAGTTTTCGTTAGAACTCAATTTTTAGCGGTCCCCATATACACCAATGATATCTCAAATATCAAACTCTGCAATTGTCTTACATCAAATTTTGAACTTTTGAATAAAAGCACACCTGACACTGTGTGTAAATCGCGTAGGCATTCCCCAAAGTCTTCTGAAAGTTTATCAAATTTAACCTTCAAGAAGAGAAATAAATGCACAATGTTCAGAAATTTTGCATGCAAGAAAAAAAGTGCTTTGCTTGACCCCTATGATATTAATTGTTGATAACGAACTATGAACCATTATCCTTGATTAAAAAAAAACTACAATATAAAGCATCACTTCAAGAGAAACTATATCATGACAGAATTTACATTTAGCCTAAATCGATACAACGTTACGCCATTTTTCCATTATCAAAGGAGAATTTCTTTCTTGCACTTTAACTGTTCTTTTTTCTTACTGTTTCAGTGTTGCTATGTCCTTAAAAGTAATTGCCCATTGTAGGCTGTCTAAAAATCACAATGGATAGTTAATCCCCCATCAAAC
>BQKN01000206.1:574067-601157 GCA_022839385.1 Asparagus kiusianus
ATCAAATTTTCTTTCATTGTCTTTTTACTGCAAATTTCCACCAAACACCCATATAGTAAGCAATGGTCTATGCCAGTCACGTTGAGAATAAATGTTGCAACCTGCATACTGGCTATCTAACTCAAGCAAAAGAGTCTATTTGGGAAGGATATGCATTACACTTATGAAGGCAATCAGTAGGCAAACAAGTATAGCATGCAAGACTCAAGTCTATTTAAATGAGCAGCATTGTCGGTCTACGAGCCAGGAGGAGTTCGACTTCTCCTGATTTTCTCGCCGCTCCTCTGCACTTCATCTTCGTCTTGTGTACAACATGGCATTGCATACGAATCTCTTTATAGGGTACCCCCTATTCATCCATAAACTGTCTATTCAAATACCATGTTTCATTAAGCTCCGTCCTCGAAACTTAAACCATCTCAACCTTTCCCCTTACGGTTCGACACACCATCCCTAACTAAACGTTCAGCTCAGACACTAATACCACATGACTTCGACTTCTGAATTGAATAAAAATTCTTCCTTTAGGGCCTGTTTGGATTTGTAGGGGGTGAAGGGGAGTTAAGGGAAACTGAGTGAAGGGAAGGGAAGGGAAGGGAAGGGAACCCCTTGGTTACACCCCAAAATTGGGGGTAACAATTTTTATACTATTAGAGGGTGAACCAAGGTGAATGGAGGTGAATTAACTTCGCCCCCTAAGTGTTCCCAAACAAGGTGAATGGTTCCCCTAACTTCCCTTCACCCTCATTCCCCTCAATCCAAACAAGCCCTTAGGGTTTATCAATCTACAATGAAGCGAAAAATAAAGCAAACAAGAGTTTGGGAGTTGGGAGTACCGCTTCTTCCAATTGACTGCAAGAACGAGCCCTAGATCGGCCGACGTTGAGCTTCCTGGAGCTCCCTCCTCTGCGGGAGCTCTTCGACGATGCCGCCGACCTCGGCCTTGAAGACGACCCAGTTCTTCTACCCTTTACGTCCTCGTCTGAGGACGAGAGGACGACCAAAGTCCTCTTCTTACCCATTTTTTTTTCCTCCTCCTGTTCTTGGAGGATCTTTTAGGGCGTCGGAGGTGAGGATTTGATTGATTATATTGGGTTTTGGAAGGGAAGGGAAAAGGAAGGGGGGAAATTGTTGGCGGGGGTTTTAATGGGGAAAGGCTTTCAAGGGAAGGATGACATCTCGAGGGGTGTATTGGTCATTGAACAGATCAGCCTATCAAGATACAGACGGGTTAAATTCGGCCCAAAGTACTGGGCTTGACTTGGAATACTTTTAACAGCCATAGTTTGTAACGTTAGGGCCCTGTTACTCCACACGTTATCAGACATTCTTTTCCCTTATAAAAGAAATTTGGGTTATTTGCATATACACCCCTTACAACATCATTTCGTCGACTTTTAAAAAATGCCCCTAAAATTAACAGAACATCTACTTTGTGAATAGAATTTTGAATATTTTGTTGATTACAAATTAGCCTATCAAAGTTTATGATTGGCCAATTTACAAGTATTTTTTTTCCAAGATGATTTAAGGGGTGATTTTGCAAATACTGAGATTCGAGTAGCAGTTTTCCAAATACACATGATTTAAGAGACATATATGCAAATAGCCCTAAATATTTAGACTAACAATTACTAGAGTTGAAGAAAAATACACTCCAAGCGAATATGCATTCACCCATACATAGAGAGAACGGGCCACTTAGCGCACTGAGAGATGGTCGCATCTCAAATGCGTAAAGGCATGCGAAACCAAATAAAACTAACAAAAAACAACAATACTAACCTAAGCAACTTCTTGCTTTCCTTCCCTCATTTCTTCGTCTCGACAAGAAAACGAAGATGACAAGCTTAAAGAATCATCTTTTCAGCATTACATTAGTAAGTGCAAACAAAGAATCATCTTTTCAGCATTACATTAGCAAGTGCAAACAAAGAATCAGAAACTTTAAGAATCGTCCTTCCAGCATTACATGATTATAGTGTTACAAATAATACTAACCACGACCAAAATTGCAACAGGCGCATTAATCACCACTGTGAAAGAATACATTCATTAAGTTATCTTTCCCTACTGCAGCAATCTGCAGGTCCAAGCATTCGGCTGACAGACTGCAAATTGAGCAGCAGTTGATCATCGAGCACTTGCAATATCCTTAGGATGAATCCTTACTTTATACTGCTACTCAAATCTTTCTCTTCTTCAAGGCTTTCCTTTTCTCTTCCCTACCAGAAATCAGAGTGAAAATTCTGTGTTACGTTACAAAAATCTCACAAATTAAATCCAAACAAACATTTTATCTTGCTACTGCAGTATTCTTAAACCTACATATGCATAGAACTGATGCAGCAAGGTCATTATTACCATATAAATTGAAGGAAATTACAGTGTACAACTCAAGTAAATAACTGGATGGGACATTTGACTGCAAAAAAAAAAGTAAAACCTACCCAGTGTAGTAAAAAAAATCCCGGCAGAAGAAAGATGTCTTCTTTTGGAATTATGAGCTAATGCCAACCCATCAGTTGTAAGAATAATTTCACAGAGGATTCTGAATTTGGATACAAATGAGGGTAGGGAGCGGAAAGCTTGAAGTTAACCCAAAAGGAGAGGACAGAGAAGGAAGGGTATGTATTAGAACTCATTGTGTTTGGATAAACAACTAGGGGAAGGGAGGGTATACTATAAATTTGTGTTTAGAGTAGAGAATGAGAAGGGAAGGGTAACTACATTACTACTTTACCTTCCCTTCACGTAAAATTCAATCCTTCCCTCCCAATCTTTCCATTTGGGAGGGTCAAGAAGAGAGAAATTTTAGTTCTTTTTAGATCTCCCCTCCCTCTCTCGCTAATTAAAAGTTGTAAACAAACGTAGTTTTGGGATGGTTAGCTTTATAACCTTCATATTCTCTCCCCTTCCCTTTTCCCCTCCCCTCATGTAAAAGCTATACAAAATAATATATAATATGGGTAACTTCATTCATGATGAAATGAGAGATAACCAAAGGCCTCACCTAGCTTGTGAAATTTCCTCCTTTGAAGGTAACTTCCTTTTCTTCTTCGTTCTGACTGTTGATGAAGGTATCACTTTCCCATTCTTCTTAGTCGCATTATTCTTCAATTTCTTACGTTTTTCCCAAAATTTATACTTGTTAAATTTCTCATTTGTGATATTTTCACCCTTCTCACCATCATCGACTGCCTCTTGTCTCTTTTTCAGTGGAACAAAGGACTTAGTTCCTGCTTGTTTTGATTTGCTTTGCTTCTCCAACTGTGACAGATTTAAAAAAATAATAATGATAACTTGCCAAATTAGATCCAAAACCACCAACATATCAGCATTTTTTAAAG
Source organism: Asparagus kiusianus (assembly GCA_022839385.1). Classification (NCBI taxonomy): domain Eukaryota; kingdom Viridiplantae; phylum Streptophyta; class Magnoliopsida; order Asparagales; family Asparagaceae; genus Asparagus; species Asparagus kiusianus. Next base: position 577,418 of record BQKN01000206.1, read on the forward strand.
AGAAAAAAATGCAAATTGTGATAGAGCACATCAATACCTTCCCTTCCTCTTTTGTGGCGCCCTTGATATTTTCCTTTCTGCCATCCTTTTTCTCGACTTCCATCTTTTTAACTTTTACAATTGGGATGTTTGTTTGAACATCCACAGTGTCATCAATAACTTCTGCTTGCTCTGTCTTTTCTGCTCGTTTAGAAGGTTCAGATACCACCGGTTTGGTATTGCTCATCTTCTTTAGCTGTAGATCACAAATCATGAAAGCATAACCAATCACCATTATCCACTTTCAGCTAAATATTGAATAAAGAAACGGAATTTAAAAATTATCTGTTGCATAATTGCAAACAAATGTTCACCTTAGCAACAAAAAATCCATCCATGTTATTTACATGGGGATAAAACCTCCTTGTTTTTTCCAAGGAGGGATGGAATCGGTGCTCTCTATAGCGTATAAACCTGGATAATCAAAAAAATAAGTAAGAAAATTATGGAAGACTTAAGAGAGCTAAGTTTGAGATTTAACATACCCTGGGCGACCAAAATCTAGACCACATGGCACAAGCTTTACATCTCTCTTCTTGAGAGCATAATCAATAATTGCCTCATTCTAGAATATAAACATATAAAGCGTCAAAGATAACGCATGAACTGAAGTTCTATCACCTTAGATGCCAACTCAAAAAACAAACCTCAGGGATCATCATGGAGCATGTTGAGTAAACTATGTATCCTCCAGATTTAGAATTAGCATCTACCAAGTCGATTGCTGCTAAAATAAGTTGCTGCAAGGGGGCATCATTGCACGTTCAAACAATAATAATATAGTAATCTACCTAAACTATAAGAGAGTAGGAAGTAGGAACTTCATTTTCCCAAAAATAAATTATACAAGTAAATGGAAATAAATCAAGGCCATGGTGATAACCAGACAGTTTTAATACTCACGGGAGTCCAACAGAGAGCTAAGGTACTTTGGCTGCTGAAGTCAATCATGATTAAAGATAAAGAGGAATCCAATAAAAGATTCAACTGATGGTGAAGGCAACGCAACAAGCTTTGGTAAATAATGAGAACAAGTGTTTTTCAGACAACAGTTTTATCTGATCTCTGTTAAGAATAAAAAAACAAGTATATTCCGAGCACAATAATTAGAGCTCTACAATGTTTAAACGTTACAAATTCCCCAAGTAACAGCAGATATCCCAAGAGGCATAATACAAGAAGTCACTTCACAAAACCTTGTTACCTATGCAGTGCAATGTTAGCAATCTTCAGTATATTAAATTGTCTACCTATACATGACAATGCAATGTCTGATTTACAAACAGGAAATGATAAGAATCACATCAATCCCTCTTTGCATGACAGTCATGATGGCACATTACAGTACAGCTAACCACATCCCTATTACCATATGTCAGTTTCACAAAAATTTTATGTCCATACTATGCATGAAACAAACAACATAAAGTAATACCAAATCAACAATCCTAAAGCAGAATTCCACACATAATAGGAGATTATAGCCATTGTTTCAAATAGCAGCCAATAGCGGCGCTATTGCAGTGCATATAGCGGTAGCAGAGCCTACCACTACAATTTCATTGATTGCAGTGAACAATAGCGTTCGTGAGCGCTTTTCACTTGCCAAAGGGCTCGAAAGTGCGAAATAATGGCAAATAGCGCTCTATGCTTAAGAGACTTCATATTTATGTCAAGTTTCAAATGGTTAATACAATTATGTTGCTACTAATTAATGGTTTTCTATTGTTGAGAATTTGTCTATTATAGACTTAAAAGTTAAAAGAATGGGACAAATAACAGTCTTTTTGATAAACATGTACAGTTTTTCATTCTGTACAGTACTTTTGTTAATATTATGTGATTGTTACACATCTATTTCATACTTAGGATCTCTATAAATCATCAAATATGCATTTGTAGATTTTTAGAATTTTCTTTAATTTTTATTTTTTTAATACTTATACATATTTAAATTGGACCACTATTTGACTTTGCGCTCTTTGCCACTATTTTGTGGCTATAGCCCCAAATAGTCTTAGCGGTGCCTTGCCACTACACGCCATCAGTACCTTGATTATAGCATGTTTTCAAGATATTATCAGTAAACAAGTTCATGAAATTGAGTAAAACAAGAAAAAAAAATCTCATCATCACCAGGGTTCAAGAACTATACAGTTTAAATGCAACAATGTTACATCAGCTCATAAAAGAGAAATTACCTTTTGAACAAAAGCACAGTTCTGTAAATCCTCAAGGGTCTTGGAGGTTTTAACATTTTGATCTTTCCATATAGTCTTGAAAAAAGTAAAAAGAATCAGAACAACTCATTAGGCTAATATAATGGATGATATATAGAAACAGATTTAAAAAACACCAAACTGAGAAAATTTGAATTGAGATATTCAACATACCCCAGTACCACTGCAGGGAGCATCCAGCAATACTCTATCAACAGAATTTAATCCCAGGACTTTAGGTAGCTGAAAGCATAAGACACAAGAGTTAATAATAATGCCAGAAACTCTTAATTAGTCACACCTATATCACTTACATCCAGTCTAAACTTCCAGCAATTAACTGCACCAGAATAATAAGAAAAGGATGCAGAAGCATGCAGGTAAATACAAGCCAAACAGAACACAACTAGCTAATAGATGAAACCTGTGTTACTAAAAGCTCAATTCATTTATAGAAATCAGCAACCAAAAGGTAATCCCAAGCAAGTATATACTTCTGGCAAGAAATATTCATGATTTTTGCCAACAATCACAAGCAAACAATGTGTCCGGATGTCAAAAGAATAGGATCCATAAAAAAAAAGAAATGCTTTAAATACGAAATTGTGTCATTTCCTTCAAAAGAAAAAAGAACAAATGGTCATCAAGAGGAGAGAACATTTCACTTGCCACAGTCAAGATCGATCTTCATTGGAGGAACTGACTACCCCTATAATTATCTAATCCTTCTATCTTTTTTTCTTTTTTTTTTTTTTTTGAATTGATGGAATACAGTTATCTAAGCTTTTGGTAATCCAATAGCAAAAGATCTAAGGAGAAAACATGGCATCCACTACTTATAAGAGAGGGGGTGGCTCAGAGATTCATGCTCTCAGCATAGCTGCTCAGGGTACAAGTTGAGTCAATGACTATCAAATAGGTTTTCATTCAAAAGAAAAAAAAAATCATCAAATAGTACTGTATTTAATCTACTCGATAACATCAGATTTGGAAGATCATTTAACGGAATTTTTCTTTCCTTTTTTTTGTTCATATATTAAAGGAATCAAATGAGTATTCACACATTTAATTTTTTAATTAAAAATACTTGTCTACTCTTAATTCAATGATTTGTATGCTGTGCACACATATTATGTTACATTTCAATTGCTCTTGCATCTGTTATCAAGATTTTAAACATATGTAGATTTAGAGACTCGGTTTCTCTCACTCCGTCGCAGATAATAGTTCTTGAACTGAAAATTTAACGTGAATATTGAAATTAAGGATTTAATTCAAATACTATACAAGATAATTAAAATTTCCAAAGATAATTTTAAAAAATATTGAGAATCAAATTCTTTACACAAAGGGAAATATCTCTTTAATCGATTAATTAATGTTGATAAACTAAAAATCTTATACCAAATCAGTTACAAATATATTTTAATGGGGACATGCATACAAACTCCCAGAAGAAAATTTGAATTCATTTTGAAGATCATTAAAAAAATACAGTATGAACACCCAAACTTCGACTATGTTTCAGCCATAATAGTTGCATACATTAGATAAACAATAATTAAAGCAGAAGAACAATATCAATCAGTTTAGTGCTCAGTTAAAGTGGTGTGTCCAATGGTTTAGTATAGCAACGTTTAGAATTTTAGTAATCCAATAGCAAACACTAAAACCAGGAAAAATTAATAACCAAGTTAGCAACTCACCTCCTTCCCATCATAGTTGCATATTACAGTATTTGTCACGCCCATCCGATGAATATTTGCAGTTAGTGACTTGAGTCTTGGTTCCTTAAATTCATTTGCATAAATTATACCTACACGATTAGACAAGTTAAAAAATATATTAAACATTAACGAAATAAGATAAATAAAAAAATAGTCTTAAGGAAAGATTATCAACAAAAAAATTCAATATTTATTTGCAGAGAGATTGTGGGAATTATTAAAACTTGTCTTTTGATAAATAGACGAACTATGTAGAAGACAAAACGACTGGAACCCTGTATGTAAAATCAATACGAAAAATATATGAATTAGGTAAGGGAAAAAAGAAGGTTGTGAAGCTACATTGCGTTTGACGAGGATGTATTAGTATCAGGTCATATCGGATACTTGAAGGGTATGTTTGATATTCCTTTTGATCCATTCTAAATTTCGTAGAGTATTTAAGATGTGTTGAAACTATGTCAGAGATTTCTCCACGACTAAGGATTGAATGACAGGTTCACAATTCTACTTGATTTAAAGATACAAATGCATTTATGTTGTGTCCACTATCTCAGTATGAAATATTAGTAAGTGATGTTATTGTTTACGACTTTACGCAACTATTGACTTATATTGAAACACCACATAGCTCTGAAGTTTGTGCTTCTCTAATCATTAGCATAATCAATCAATATTTAACAATAGAGCACGCACATGTATAACAAAAATTGTCATATTCATAAACAGATATGCATCCCAAATTTTTCAAGAATTATTTAAGTTTAAATAAAAAAATGCAAAAAAATACAACTAAAAAATTCTAATAAAATTTATTAAAATACCTATAACCTTGTATAAAATATATTCATAAATTTACGCTTCGAAGAATATTGTGTAAACAAAAAACAGACTATTGAAGATATTCATTAATATCGTCAGTAACCCTTTAGAAGCCCTTTTACCCCTATGCCTAAATCACCTTACCTCTATTAATATGAATAAGGTGATAACTTCTAAAATAATCTGATAATAGATAATCAACAAAAGCAGGACATATTTGTCATAACGGAATTATAACTTGGAGACGAGCAAGAAATCAAGTTTGCCAAAATGAATATACCAGTATTTTTCATAAGAGCAGCGATATATGTCGTTTTTCCACCTGGAGCAGACCTATAGAAACATAAATAATATTAGAGTGGCATGTAAGTAATATATCAATTAATTTCAATAATATGATAAAAGTATTTTAAAAAAGAAATGGTCCAAATGTGAGTGTTAGTGACAACGTCTGGCAAGAAGGTGGTTTATCCTTGCACCTATAATCTAGAGTAGGCGTCCAATTGGCTTGGGTATAGCACTAGGGATCGGGTTGTCTTGTGTATGTCAAACACCTACACAACTCAAATTTATCGTCAAGGATCTTCAACCATGTCTAACATGCTTAAAAACCAGGCTACTGAGTATCCGATATCGGTACCAGCAGATTGATCAAAACTTCAGAAAATGGATCGGTGATAAAAATCAAGTCTATAACGGCCTTCAACAGTGAGAAAATGTGTTTTGATACTCTTACCACTAAGACAATAGTCTTCTGTGATCGAGCAATAGTTTATATTCTATTTATCTACAACCTACTATTTGATTATAATAGTGAAATTTAACTTTCACATCTAATGTGGGAATAAGCACCTATCATATCCACCTAACTTTACACAGCCAAAACGATATGAATTTAGATACTTGACCTCTAAAATAATGTCTTATTTAACTCTTTTAACTCTTCTTACTTCCAATATGGAAGTGTAAATTGTAATAGATGCTTTGAATCTGCTGGATCAATTAAAAAAAGCACAGTAAGCATGTGACTGAAAATTCTTACGCCATATCGACAATCCGCTCCTTCTCCTGCGGAGCAAGTGCCATCACAGGTATGAAAGAGCTTGCACCTTGCAGCTGCAGATCGATATAAAATAAAAAAATAATAAACAAATTACAAGAATTCAAACTAGAAAGGCCCCAGCTGACTAGATAAAAGTGATAACAAAATATGTATAACAGTTTAATACCATGTAATGCCCAGCCATATACTCAGGGGTTGCACCAATAGGAACTTGGGACTCATACACCACTAACCCAACCTGTCATTTATATTTTAAACAGGTGCTGTTATATCCTCCAACAGTTGAAACCAATTACCAACATCAGACTGAAGAAAGCGTCAAAATTTTTACCTTTGACCACTTGCCTATAGGATCAAGGTTAACTCCTCTATTTATCAGGACGCCAGCCAGATCCCTTCTCCGAGTCTATAACCAACAACAAAATTAGTCAAGAAGACAGATAGACGTTCACTAGCCTTGATTAATAGAAGAGATCACATATAATCTAGAAAAGATTCAGCAATATTTAGAAAATATTGCAATTATTAAGCAGAAATAATGCATGTGCACATTGATGTGATTGCCAGATTAAAACACGAAATAAGCAAAACATATCAAATAGGTATCAGCGTAACCTAACCTGTTCTCAACAATACATGACTGAGATAGCTATTGGTACCTTTAAAGTATTTGTTCGCAAGCATTCAGGTCGACTCTTCTCCATAGCTTCCAGGAGTTCAACAAGCTCCGCAGCTGGAAACATCTGAAAAAGATACAGGTGATGACAAAGTTGGAAAAAGTTGATATCGGAAAGAATCTGGAACAAACCTAATCACTATATTGAACAATACCTCAACAAGAGCCCCAATGAGAAAATCATTGTAGCCATAATAAGAACCCAGGTCCACCTTTAGCTGCTCCACGTAATCCTTCCGTGAAGCACCATCATGTCTCAATTTTTTGAAATTTGAGAGCACATTAACAACTGATAGAAGGGAATCCATAATATCCATTAGTAACAAATTCTATACAAGAACTTATAAGGATTTAGAAAGAACAAAAACAAACCAACTTTTCATGTTTTAGGGGACGAGATTTAAAGATGTCAAGAATAGCTCAAAGTATTGAGGACGTTTGTACATACTCTCTTTTATTCTGCGCTGGAGTTTTGAGAGGTTCGGAGGCTGATGTGCCTCTTCTTCGAGTTCCTGTTGTGTCACAATAGTCAAATCAGTGGAAAAAAACATCCAAAAACTTTTCTCAAGTCATTTCTTATGCCAATGTCACGAGGCCTATTCGGAAGTTCATAAGCACGATACATCAATCAGGACATGTTTTCACACTACCATTATTATAGTCTTTTCAAAGTTTCACCTTGTTACCATATAATACCAGTAAATAGTTGCCTTCTTCATCAGCAAATATCACTTTCAACGTATAGATTTAATTCTGAAAATTCTTCAAATTCTTTGTCAAATTTCTAGAAGATACACTGATATTCAAAAAATGAGGATACAGTTTAGTGACAGAACGAAAAAAACAACTGAAGGGCATTCTACATCGAATAGTTAAGTGCACAAGAATCTTTCAATTTCCTAAATTTCAGGTTGTTGTCCCATTAAGTTCCCCATAAAGATGAAAACAATTTGAGCTTCCAACTGTACAAATAAGTATAACAAAACAAATACTTGGTAATAAACTCATAAACTTGCAAGAAATTCAGTATCCAACATTACTACAGAAAAAAGATATAGTCATGGAATATAATCACCATCTTCAGTACATAATTTCAATGAACCGTGTTCCTTATGTATGTTGTACTTCAATTTTTTGTTTGTTTGCACAAGACCACAGCAGCTTCTTAATATATAGATGAAAAAATGGCTGATCTTTTAGCATGAAAGACTAATCTAACAACTTCAAAACTAAAAACTTCACCCTTAAAACAGATTGCAATAAAAAATAACAGAACTTGAAACACAAACAAACACTGAGCACTAAGAATACAAAAAAACATGAAAGAAATTAACAAAAGATTACCTCTTCTGTAGGCAATCTGAACTCGTCAAACTCTTCCTTTATATTCAACCTCAATTCCTCCTCCGCTTCCTCTTCCACTTTCGCCTTGTCCTCGTCAATCGCTCGAGACTTGACCTCTAAATCGCTCTCATCCGATTCCGACCCAGAGTACCCCATCTCCTCTACACAAATCCAATAAAGAAGACTAAATTTAGCCCTGATTCAAACCTAGAATACCAATTCAACATAAAGATCACCAAAATGGGAGCGGATTGAGACCATCGCCGTTGTCCTTAAGAAAATCGTCGGTGAAAGCATCGCCATCGTCGGAAGAGGCGTCGGATCCGGATCCATCGTCATCGGAAAAGGCGTCGGATCCTTCGCCATCGGAATCTGATGGCTGGCTTTGCTCTTCTTCGTCCTCGATATCTGATTCCTGCTCCTCTACTTCTTCTTCGATATCGAGGGGCTCTGGAGAGGGATCCTTCTTGTTCTTCTTCTTCAAATTAGGGTTTTGAGATTTGGATCCCTTTTGATTTTTCTTCGCAGCCATTTGGAGAAGCGAGAGAACGAAGAAAGAGGGCGCGTTACTGAGAGGAGAGAGATAAACCTAGGGGTGGAAATGAACCAAATAATTAACAAATAGTTCGATAATTATTCGAATAAGTATTCGGTCATATTCGATTCGATAGTTCATTTACCACTAAACAAATATTTTTTAGTATTCGAGTTTACTAACAAATAGAATTTAACCAGATGTATATTCGATTCGTTTGTTTATTAAATATTCGTTTGAACTTTGATCACAACTTATTACTTATATTATTGGACATATGATGTCATATTTTTAACCCACATATCATTTCTACTTAAGTTTTATATACTGATTTTAAGACTTAAATAATCTTAAATCTATTTTCTAATTAAAGTTTTAATTTAAATATATATACATCATATATTATAAAGGAATAAATTTTATTTATGAATTCTAATAGTATTTGAAAATCAAATTCTTTGGCAAAATAAATATACTTTGATATTCGATAAGTATTCGTGAATATTCATGAATATTTATCAAATACCAAGTATTCGAGTTCGAATTCGAAAAACTAGATATATGAATATTAGAGTTCACATTCGAATTCGATAATTTTAAACAAATACAAATACGAACACCTTAGTATTCGATTCGATTCGATCGTTTACCACCCCTATCATAAACCCTAGGGTTTATGGTCTTTTCGACGGTTCCGCGGCAGGGGTGGAATCGAATCGAATTTGAACGAATAGTACAATGTTCAAATTCGAATTCGGTTCATATTGGGCTATTCGTGTTCGTATTCGTATTCGGCTCGAATAGTTATACAAATTCGAATTCGATTCGTTTACATATATTGATGTTCGAAAAATATTCGCGAATATTCGTTTAACCTTATTCGGCAATTTTGATTTTGAATTATTCGTCAAATATTTGATATGTATTTGCTAATAATTCGAAAATCATAAAAAATAATCATAATCAGTAAACAAAATGCATTAACCACCTGCTGGAAATAATTTGGGGAAAAAAGTTTTTACAAAAAAATTAACAGAAAATATAAGATGAACCTGACGGGGAGGAGGGTGTCGTCGGCTCGTCGCGGGGATGAGGGCGTCGTCGGCTCTTCGGCTTCGTCGGCTCGTCGAGGGGAGCAGGGCGTCGTCGGCTCGTCTAGGGGAGGAGGGCGTCGCCGGCTCGTCGCGGGGAGGAGGGGGATGGGACTGAGAGATGGAAAGAGTTCGGCGGTTTCAGAGCTAGGGCACTTGACTTGTTAAAGCTATCTATATTACTCATGAGTTGCCAAGTGCAAATCTGAACCGTTCATTTATGATCCAAAGGACATGTGAAACCCTATGTCCCTTAACTTGTTTATGTACATATGGGTAGAAGTTGTAATAGAAAATTTTGATGGGTAATATTTATAACAAGTTTAATTAATAGGATTAACATATAAAAAGTTATCGAATAGTTAATAATCAGTCGAATTGAATATACCTTTAGTTAAATTCTATTCGTTTATAAGCCGAATACTGAAAAATATTCATTTAGTGTTAAATGAACTGTCGGATCGAATATGACCGAATATCTGGACGAATATTAGACGAACTGTTTATTAAATATTTGGTTCACTTCCACCCCTCTCACTTCCGCGCTTCTTGACTCCAATAGGGTAACGGGTTACATCGAGTCGGATCCTTAACGGGTGCACATATGGTCCATTATAAACACGTGGATAATGACGCGAGAATTTTAGGACCCATTTGAGAATCCGAAGCCAGGTAACTTATTGCATTTACATTTAACATTCACACAAAAAAAAGTAAAAAAACTCTACGTCACTATCTTCCTCTTGAGTTTTTTTTAATGCCTAGCGTTATTAGTTACGTTTGTTAGTCTAAGTGTGTAGACCCAAAGTTGAATCAAAAAGACGAAAAAAATAGGATTGACGCGGGTTGATCGACCGACGAGGTGGATCCGATCGACCACGACGCCTGCGGGAAACTGAAAAGAAATCCTCACTCTGTCCGGTTGACCGCGAGAGCTGATCCGGTCGATCGCGAACGTGCACCAAACTCATGTAGGAAGTTGGCGCTCTGGCCGGTCGACCGTGGAATATGATCCGATGAACCGGAGTCGTTTTTTCTTGTTTCCTAATCTGTTCAGGATTCTGTTTTGATCTGGGATCCTATATATACCTAAATATTTTTAGGGTTTGTAGTGCATCAAAAAGAGAGTTTTTGAGAGGATTCTTCGGAGAGATCTCAGAGAGATTAAACCCTAATTTGTGAGCTTGTAATCTTTCTTTAAATTAATCAAAGAATTGTGTGGTGTGGCTCCCGAGGACGTAGGCACATTGCGGAACCTCATTAAATCTGGTGCGTTCTTTCTTGTTTACTTTCCTGCAAGTTTTATCTTTTATTTGCGGTGATTTTCCTACTTTCCTACTCTCAAACACAAGGTCCGGAAGGGCACGTATTCGATTTGATTGTTTTGAATCCCCAACAATTGGTCAGAGCTTCGTTCAAAAGGTTTGTGTGAGAGCCATGGCAGAGGAAAGCAAATCTAAGATCGAGAAGTTTGACGGCTCAGACTTCGCCTACTGGAAGTCACAGATGGAGGACTATTTATACCAGAAGGATTTGTACCGTCCGTTGATGGGCAAAGCTAAAGGAAAGAAAAAATAGGAATCGGACGAGGAGCGGGAGATACTGGATAGGAAGACTCTAGGGCAAATCCGGTTGTCGCTCGCCAAGACAGTCGCACACAATATATTGAAGGAGAAGATGACGGTGGGGCTTATGGAAGTTCTAGCGAAGATATACGAGTAACTGTCAGCCGCAAACAAGGTGCATCTTGTCAAAACGCTCTTCAACCTCAAGATAGCAAAAGGATGATCCTTCACGATGCACCTTAGCGAGTTCAACACGTTTGTTGATCAACTTATCCTTGTGGACATCATGTTTGATGATGAAGTGCAGGCTTTATTGATTCTATCGCAGTTGTCGGATAGTTGGGCATGTTGTGTGACCGTAATTAGCAATTTGGCGAGGAAGGAAAAGTTAAAGTTGAGCGAGGTTGTTAGTATGATTCTATCCGATGAGGTTAGAAGAAAATCGTTCGAATAAGAAGGTTCAGGATCAGCCCTAAATCTCGAGCAGAGAGGTAGAAGCCAGAAGAAGGGTAACCAGAACAGGAACCGGTCGAAGTCAACAAAGAAAAGGTCAAACTCGAAAGTTAGGTCTATCAAAGGGAAGTGTTGGAACTACGACCAGGAGGGTCATATGTCTTCAGCCTGTAAAGCACGAAAGAAGGATGCGAATGAGCAGGAGGCTCATCTCGTGCAAGATGTATTGATTCTTGCTATGGATAGCGATTCTGATTCATGGGTTATTGATTCGGGAGCCTTGTTCCACGCTACTGTTAAAAGGAAGCTTCTTCATAACTATGTAGCAGGGGACTTTGTGAAAGTATACTTGGGGGATAATGAACTATGTAGTGCTGTTGGAAGAAGCGATGTTCAAATACAGTTGCAGGACTTTAAGTGGAATCTAAAGAATGTCAGACAGGTACCGAAGCTAAAGAGGAATATTATTTCGGTTGGCCAGCTTGGAGCGGAAGGGTATATTTCAACATTCATCGGGGATTCGTGAAAAATCTCTAACGGCATGATGGTGGTTGCCCGAGACAACAAAACAAAAATTCTCTACCTCACCGCACATGTGAGTGACACCCTCGCTGTTGATGCTCATAAACAAACAGTCGATGAATGTCTCCCACTACCAGATGCAGCTTTGATCCTGGCGACGGTGGGGAAGAAGGAGAGGATAAATGTAAGAACCGACTCCTCCTCCGACTTTATGCCCGATTCTGAGTGAACGGGGTGGACTGATAGCCTACACATGTAAGAATCGCGGGAATACGGGGCTAGTTTCCCCCTGGTACCTCCGACGGTTAAGTCAGTTGATGAACTTAGGGAGGGTTTGTTGAGAGGCCCCTGGGCCATTGAGGTCCTTGCCGGGGGTTTTTCCTCTGGAGTTATTAAAATACTCTGGAAAAAATTCCAAAGGAGAGTAAAGCTAAGGTGCAAGAAGAAGTAGAGATCTCTCCTGCCCTTACCTTTCTTACCTCCTTTTATAGCCCCTTGTCTCTGGGAATTTGACCCTCGGCTTTTGTTGACTATGCACATGAGGCGGTTTGAAAGATGAACATGCAGGCTGCTGAGTCATATTTCTTCCTCCGGGTATTGGCAGGTGACTGGGAGGGAAGTCACTCGATGTTAGAGGAGAAAGGTCTTCTCAGTGTTCTGGGTTTGTCAGAGTAGGCAGGGTGTAGGGCAGGTTGGTTGCATGGTCGTCCTTCTCTCTCCAGGTAGCGGCTGGGAATTGGAGGAGAAGTCATTCGTTGCATAGAGAAGCATCATGGCCATTCTCCGGGAAATGACTTGTAAGCCGAATAAGCGGCTGGGGCACATGGTTTGTCAAGATAGAGATCTTGATGGGACTAATCAGTACGGTTGTGTCGATTGATATTTGAAGTGAGTTCAGTCGGCTCTTGTCTCTTTAGTCGAGGCGGATTGATCAGCAAGCCATCATTATTATTTGGTGACCCAATAGTCAAGTGGGCTTTGGGTCGGGTGTGTAATCGAGTCGTCTACTCGAGGGGTCGTCTTAATTGCGAGGTAGCGACTGATCCCATTCTTCGAGTCGGTCATGATGACCTGTCGGTTGGAATAAGGCTTGTCTGCTCGTCTAGTCGAGGGACTTGGCTCCGAGTGTGCTTTTGAGCCTCTAAGCTGATTCAGACCATAGCTCGCTTGGGCTTATACATGTATTCTTCCTATACTTCTATTTTGGTATAGTGACTGACCATAACACTCGCAATTGTAGCTGGCAAGGAGAGTGCAGATCTATGGAATAATAGGCTAGGACACATGAGTGAGAAGGGCATGAAGATTCTACACTCACAGAGAAACCTAACCGGCATCGATTAACTGCGAGGACCGTATCTACAGGAAGCAGAAAATGGTCAGCTTTCAGAAGGGTGGAAGGCCACCTAAAACTCAGAAGTCAGAGCTTGTTCATACTAACGTATGGGATCCAGCTAGTGCGTCTTCTCTTAGTGGTTCGGCGTATTATGTCATATTTATCGACGATCACTCGAGGAAGATGTGTGTATACTTTATGAAGCACAAGTCAGAGGTGTTCGGGATCTTCAAGAAGTGAAAGGCCATGATGGAGAACGAGACAGATCTAAACATGAAGTGTCTGAGATCAGACAACGGTGGAGAATATGAGCAGGAGGAGTTCAAGAGGTTCTGTTCTCTAAACAGGATTCGTTTAGAGAGGAATACTCCAGGAACGCTGCAGCAGAACGACATTACAGAAAGGATGAACATGACATTAACGGAGCATGCTAGGAGCATGCGATTACATGAATGTCTGCCTAAGGCATTTTGGACAGATGCGGTGCATACGGTAGCTTACTTGATTAATCATGGGCTATCAGTTTTATTAGATTTTGGGATTCCAAAGGAGGTTTGGAGTGGCAAGAAGATCAATCTCTCACACTTACGAGTATTTGATTGCGTGGCATATGTTCATATCAGTGACCATAACAGGGACAAGCTAGAAGCTAAGTCATATAAATGTACATTTATTAGATACGACATTGATGAGTTCAGGTATCGTCTTTGGGATGAGAAGAATATGAAGACCATCAGGAGCAGGGATGTGATATTCAATGAGGAGGTGATGTACAAGGACATGGACAATACCAAGGATAACCAAAACAGTGGGAGCAACACTAAGGATATAGATGGATCTAAGTACATGGATTTGGAGGAACTTCCAGATGGGGGAGATAGTGCTAGTTCTGACCGAAGAATGGAGGAGACTCCAGGTGCAGAAGCTACTACCCATGACGTGGAGCTTAGGAGATCATCCAGGATACTCAACCCGAATCTCAGATATCTCTCATCACTTGATTACTTACTTTTGACAGATAGCAGAGAGTCGGAGTGCTATCAGGAGGCTATGAAAGTTAGTGAATCTCAGCAGTGGGAGCATGTGATATAAGAAGAGATGGATTCTCTCCAGTCGAATGAGACATGAGAGTTAGCTCGGCTACCTGTACAGAAGAAAGTCTTGCATAATAAATAGATCTATTAGGTCAAACATGAGAGTGATGGAAGCAAGAGGTATAATGCCAGATTAGTCGTAAAGGTGTCCCAACAGCGAAAAGGAGTGGATTATACGGAGATATTTTTCCTGTTGTGAAGATTACAACCTTCAGAGTGGTGTTGAGGTTAGTAGCCGTAGAAGATCTCTACCTTGAGCAGTTAGATATGAAGACTGTCTTTCTTCATGGGGACTTGGATGAAGAAATCTATATGAAGCAACATATTGGCTTTATTAAAGAAGGAAAGGAAGAGATGATGTGTAAGCTCAAGAAGAACTTGTATGGTTTGAAACAGGCTCCGAGATAGTGGTATAAGAAGTTCAATTACTTCATATAGAGCAATGGCTATGAAAGATATAATTCAGATCATTGTTGCTACTTCAAGAGATTCGAGTCTAGCTATATCATATTATTATTGTATGTTGATGACATTTTAGTTACAGGACCGTTGTCACGCCCCGCTTCCCAAAATACCCCGGAATCGGAACGTGAACAAGCCCGCGACGTATCAGATTGAGAAGAAATATACACTATCATTTTTTTTTCTTTTCTTCTCAATCCAATATGCTAAGCATCTAGAAATAAATACAATACAAAGTCACAGGTCCCCGATCACAATCAGCAAAAATATAATAGACAAACTCAGAATAAAAATATCATATCACAAATGGGATAACATCCGGGACATAATATTCGGGTCAACATGCCCTTATACAAAACTAAACAAATGAATACTGAAGAGATACAAAAATATATCGATCAATGGAAAAAGAAAGAACTACAAAAGTAAACTTGAACCATCAAAGAATAGGCTTCGACTCCTTCTGCTCCGTCTACAAGGCACTCCTGCTGAGAATCCTTTGGCTCATGCTGAACCTGTTTTTTCTCTAAGTCTGACGTACACCAAAGAAAACAGGTGTACGTCAGCGTACATGGCACATGACAAGACTCCACAAAAGAAATAGAACGATCAAAAACTCAAAGCGGAAAACGATACGATAACTGAAATGACAAAAGAACATGTAAC
The DNA here is from genome assembly GCA_022839385.1 of Asparagus kiusianus. Taxonomy (NCBI): domain Eukaryota; kingdom Viridiplantae; phylum Streptophyta; class Magnoliopsida; order Asparagales; family Asparagaceae; genus Asparagus; species Asparagus kiusianus. Next base: position 593,032 of record BQKN01000206.1, read on the forward strand.
TGGAAATCCAACAAAATTAAAATGCAATCCACTACTAAAATATAATAATCAGAAGAATCTAAAAATCAAACGGATAACGAGGTCATGTAGCTAGCGATCAGAAATCATCCAAGTAAAAGGATCATACACTAGATGGAATTAATACTTAAAAATCTATAACAAGAGACGTAGTACGTTGAGCGAAATAATCCAAACAAGGAAACCCTCATGTATATACCATATGTCTCGAATTGAAGATAATTAAATATTAACCCCGATCTATGAAAAGAAAAACAACTGGCCTACATCCCACAAGAATCCATAATCATCCAAGTGACGAAAACATACTAGTAGCCATACTATCACAACTCACTAGTCCACCTCTCAACAAAACTAACAAAGTCCACCATAAAACACGCAAGCATATTATTTTTGTTTTATGTTATTTGAATTGGGGAAGAATATTTTGAAGTATATAATTGGGTCCCCGTAAACCTGTCCGGGGGCCACCTTCAAGTCAAGTATTGGCCCTCTGGCTCATATATATAACACTCACGATATCATGATAACAGGAAAACATTGTGCCCGTTTATATACATGCTATATTCTTTGTCTAATTCTCCTTTATAACCCTATGTTGTCATATTAATTACGCAACTATACATGAAATATTGTGCACTAGCCACGGAGTTACCGTGGAACGACTTCTGTAAAACTATAAAAATAATCGTGACCCACAACACGTCCGATCAAGAGTGCATCGTCTAGTTAATACTATAATAGTAATAATCAAGGAAACGTCATACTGGGATATCGATATCGAGGGAACTCGGGACTCCTCACATCGGGATATCGATGTCGAGTGAGTATAGCCATGCTTTGAAGCACACTTATGTCATACTTTTAACAGGAGTCATCTTCATGTACAGTCTCTCCTATTGGATAATAACTAGGTGATAAAACAATATTTATGTTAAGTAATCCCACGCAGATAATAATGTATCACAGACTAATCTAATTAATTAACTCATAACAGATCTAGAAATTGAATTGAGAGTTAATAAGTAATGGGATCTTGCACATAATAATTTATGATAAAATTAAGAATAAAAATAAAAATAATCGAGGTTCAAGATCTTGCCTCGGGTTCGTTGAACAAATCGACGTTGATGGTGCGGGTCCGCGTATGTGGTGCGTCGGATCTGAAGAGTTTGACGACAGATCTGAGTGGCGTGGTTCGCTGTTGCAGAGATAGATCTGAGGTGGGCGAGGGAGCGGTGGATGAACCAAAGTCGGAGTTGGACAACGGAGGTGAGGGAGGGGCTGAGCTTGGGCGGTGACACTGAGGAACGGTGGAGCTCTCAGCGACAGCTGTCGGCAACAAGGCGGAGAGGGATCTAAGGGAACTGAAGGCGGCGGTTGAGGAGGTGAGAAGATGAGAGAAGCTCGGAGGAGGCACGAGCTCAAGGGCGAGTGGTTGGTTGGGGCACGGTGGCTGAGGGAGATGATGGTGGTGGCGGGTGTACGGGTTCGTCGGGGTGGTTCAGAGGGCTCGTAGGGAATTGACGATGGAGCTGGTTAGTCGGTGGTTGAGCTGGGGCTCGACGGTGGAGGGGAGGTCAGTGTGGTGCAGATCTGATCAGAGGCTAGCGGTGGAGCTGATCGGAGATCAGAGCGGCGGCAACGACGAGGGGGAGCTAGTGGCGGGGAGTGGCTGGATCTGATGAGGGAGGCGGCGACGGGGTTTCGACGGGCTGATGGCGGTCGTAGGAGTTCGGCGAAGGGCCGACAGCGACGCTGAAGGGGAAGGAGCGGTGGTGGACTCAAGCAGGAGAGAGAGAGGGAGATCTGGTGGCTGGTTGGGTTCGCGAAGAAGAGAAGGAGAGAGATGAAGGAAAGTATCATATATATATATATATATATTATATTAAGGTTAGGTATTTAAACAAAAATAATTAAAATAAATAATTACATGTATTTAAAAATTAAAATAATTACAGAATAATTACCTGCAAACAAAAACGTACATATTGTGCTAATACAATAGTTGATATGAAGTCGAAATATACCAATATTGTACAATTAAACGAGAATAACTTAATAAATAAAATATATTTACTTATATTTAAAATCAAACAATTATGGGATAATTATATACACAGTTGTAGGCATCTAAAAATACCTATAGGTATGAATATTCCTATCTAAGTCAGAGGAGATCATCCAAAGCTAAAAGAAATAAAGGAACATGTGAAACAACATAGAAGAACAATATGAACACTCGCGATAAGGAACACTAACGCACATAGGCGCGACAGTGGAAGGTGTTGCGCATACAAACAGAGTGGCACGCCTATGGGAAGTTGTAGAACTCTTTGATAGATTTCCAACATATCTTGGATCACCTCATTCCGATATCGGACGAGGGAGTTAAAGCCAAAATACCCGAGACAACGCAAACTGCCTCTGAGGTGCGCGGCAGTGATAACTGACGTGGCAATAGCGCAACAGTACAAGGTTACATGCAAGTAAAAAGAGTGACATGCCTATGAGAAGTTGTAGATCTCTTTGTTAGCTTTCCAATGCATCTTGGATCACCTTATTCCGACATCGGACGAGGAAGTTAGAGCCAAAATACCCGAGACAGCGCGAGCGGTCTCGGAGGTACGCGTTAGCGACGACTATCATGGCAATTTATTGCACATTTAAACTATGATATGATCTAAATCTGAAGAATCTTAAAAGACAAAAGTTGTAGATCTCTTCGTCAACTTTCCAATGCATCTTGGATCACCTTATTCCGATATCGGATGAAAATATTAGAGCCAAAATACCCGAAAGATGCGCAGCAGTGGTAACTGCCGCGGCAATGCGCGTCACCGCCCACTGTCGCGCCCACTAAAAATCTAAAAACGTCATTTTTAACAGTTTTCTCGAGTTTTGTGCAGCTCACATGGCTTATTAACTGCTGGGGGTCACTTATGAACGTGGAAGAAGCAGTTACGAGTGAAAATTATACCCACTACCCACGAAAATCGTGGCATTTAAGGAGTTAAAAGTCGTGGGATGGCGGTTACAAAAACGGAGTGGTAACCGCTCCTTTAGCCGCGTCACCCCCGGCTACCGCACCAAAGATTTTTCTTTAGCCGCGCCACCTATGACGGCCGTGCCAAAGGCACTTCTTCAACCGCGTCACCTCTGACTGACGCGCCCAAAGGGAATATGGCTGGTTGGTTATTTCACCCCCATTTTAGCAGTTATGCACCTTTATCACTATAAATACCTCCATATATACGGAAAAAAGACAGAGATCAGATTGGAGCAAAAGAAGCTTAAACCTTTTGGTGAATTAGAGTAAGAAAGAGAGTCTTCATTCCTCATAACTGGTTCTAAAGCTCTTAGTGATTCCTAAAGATCTAAGCTCTGACTTGATCTTTGGAAGAGTAAACATCTTACATCGATAAGATATTCGCTTCAAATTCTTACTTTGATAAATGAAGAAAGAATCCCAAAACCCCTTCACAATCTGTGATTTGGTGGTCCACGAGCCAAAGCACTCCCGGCACAGGCAAAGTCCCACAAAACAGGAATCGATAAATAATTTCTGTGTTATTTTCTAGAGAGTTGTAATTTGCTTATTTTTTTTTGTAATTCATTGTAAACGATCTAAGTTTTAATGAAAACGACTTTCGACGAAAACAAACTGGCGACTACAGTGGGAGCCAACGGTCTCGCTGTCGAGATCGTTGTGTCGCAATCGATCAAGATTCCAGTTGAATCCACAGTCGAATACGAGTTCGACCAAACCAAGTTTGAGGAATATCTCTCATCATCCTCTTCAAGATCTCCATTATCTGGTAAGTACAAGAGGATCTCACCATTGAAGAAGGCTTACATGCCAAAGGAGGCCCAATGTGAAGACTCGCACCCAATTGTTGCCGAGGCCTCCGCTTGCTATATTATCCCGGCGACCCCCAAAGCCGAAAGCTCTGCTCATGACGATTCCGCCCCAATTAAGGAGTCGTTCGGTCGAAGTTCGCCAACATTGACGAAGAGGGCTCGTCAGAGACAACGTCAGCGTCACGCTCATCAATTGGCTAAGGCCTTGGAACAAACCGATGGAGTTCGTTACTATGCGGACTTAGAATCGAGGAAACATCAAGTGGTTCAGTCGCCTCAACGTCAAACCACTCATATCTCTGTACAACTCACGACGGAGGAATGGACTCTCGTCAAAAGGGCTCGTTCAACTCTCAAAGAACGTATACAAAAGCGTCGTGCAAACGCCGCTCATGCCCATGCTCTTTTGCAACAAAGACAAGAAGAGAAGGAGGAAATAGTGTCTAAAAAATCACCAAGAACCAGCCAAGTGTGGATTCCCAAATCCAAACTTACACAAAAATTGGATCAGCAGGACCAATCCTTCAACCGCGGAAGTCTTCACTGCTGCGGCACATCTTTCAACCGCGGCAGTCCCTACTGCCGCTGCACCTCTTTCAACCGCGGCAGTTCCCACTATCGCGACACCTTCTTCAACCGCGGCAGTCTCCATTGTCACGGCCAAAAGGAAATTTCCAATGCCTCTCTTTTGACTCCGTCGACATCCATTCCTGGTTCATCTACTGCAATCACTTCTGATATGTTACCAGTGAAGTCATGGGTCAGTCCCAACTTGTTAAAATTTAAGATCACAATGGCGGATCACCTCGGTCCTTTACCTGATGATCGAGGTAGAATTCCAGTCAAAGAACGCTTGGGTCCGGTGAATGAACCCCAAATAGATTCTTACACCGGGGGTCGTAAATATCCTCCTATCAAGTCAGAACAACTCCAGGATGGGAAAACCCCAATTTTTACCGGTTTGGGAGTTCGTAACGAAACTCAGACTCTACACCCGCAAGAGGGTGGTTCTAAACATGTGACTCCTGACGTGACCCTGGATCGCTCAAATACGACAACAAGTTGTCCTGAGAACGCCAACAAGGCTTTACATCCTCAAAAGACATCGTTATACCTAGGGGGTCATACCAACAGGCGATAGGATTCTCCGATAATCATACCGATGAGTTGTACTATCAAGCTGTGGGTGTGAACAAAACTCGAAAGATGATTGTCCGAGAAATGAGCTCTCATTGTTTCTGTATGCGACTCATTAGAGCAGTACTGTCGGAATGTGACTACTCCAAACGAGAAGCCATCCCGCAAAGAGTCTCGGTGTTCCAGAGGCTTTTCACCGAAATATCGAAGCCTAAGCCGAGACATTTCCGCAATAGAAGATCAACTATCCAAGATGACGAATTCCCTAAAGTCACCATCAACATGGTTGATAAAAGAAAGTCTAAGAGGCATTCAAGTGAATCAAATCTTGACTTTTCCCCAAAAGTAAAAGTCAATTCAAGAATTGATCAACGGATGTCTCGACTCCAGTTAAGAGCCATCAGACGTAGGGATTACAAGAAAATGCATGAATGAATGTTCTCAGAGGATGAACTTTCGGACACTTGTTCTGCGATTGCTTCGGATGATACAATATCTAGCACGGGGCAAGCTAGAGAAGTGTTCATAATCACTCCTGATCAATTTGCTCAAATGCTTCAAGAAGCTCTAGCCAAGCAACGTGAAGAAATTAGAGCTGAAATGAAGATGAAGATGGAATTGGCTATCCAACAAATGAGAGAATTGTAAGCTCAACGGCCTCAACCTCCTGAGTCCAGTCAGCGAGCTGAATCCAGGCGCCACACTCAGAATGTTATAGATGATAGCGATCCAGAAGTGGATGAAGTCATTATGGCTGATACACCTCTTAATAACAATAACACTGGGGGTGGTTCAACGGATCCTCCTAACAATAATATTGGAGGTGGTTCAATTGCACCATCTTAATAACACTGGGGGTGACCCAATTATTTCTGCTCAACATCACTCAAAGAGAGATGAAGATGAGGACAAGAAAATGCTAGACCTTGAAAACAAAGTCAATGCTTTGATGTCCGCTCAGGAAGTAAAGAAGACGGGTATTCCGTGTCCCTATCCAAGAGAATGGGATTCAATACCGTACCCGTCAAAGTTCAATCTGATTAACTTCACACCGTTTGATGGGAAGAGCTCGCCTATTCAGCACTTGATTTATTTCAAGTCTTATTTGGGCATGATCTTTGGAAATGAGGCTTTAATGGTTCGGTCATTTGTTGGCACCTTCGTGGGCCCGCCTTCGATTGGTACCGATGTCTCAAGTCTGGGAGCGTCAACTGCTGGGATGACATGAAAAGTTTGTTCCTCAGTAATTTCTTCGATGATGACACCGAAGTGTTAATCGGAACCCTTATGGATGAGAAGCAAAGAGAGGGAGAGTCAGTCGACAATTTCGTCAAGCGCTTCCGTAACAAGGCAATAAATTACAGAGATCCTGTTACAGAGGAATTCATCGTACAAACATGTCACAATAATCTCTCCATCGATGTCCTGGAAGCCCTGGGGGTCGTATCATCCAAAACTTGGAAAGATTTGAAAATGCACGGTGAACAAGCTGAATACTTTCTTAAAAGAAATAAAGCTGAGAGAAGCCAACCGACGACATCTGCAATCGCTGTGAACGCGACTCTCGATCCGAGGTTCCAAAAGGAGTATTCTTTCGAAGATGATGAAGCTCCAGCCATCTTGAAATACCTCCTCACCAACGAAGATCGAGCTACCACTTATTAAAGACTAGGAGGGAGCTAAGAGGATTACAGATCCAAACTACTGTGCATACCACAGAAGGGTCCTTCATCCTACTAAGGTTTTCTTTGGACTAAAAAATAAAATTCAAGCCTTAATTGACTCCGGCATCATAACGGCGAAACAAGCCAAATAAAGACGACTCCGACTCCATTGGCTACACGAGTATAAACTGTTTTCCCTAACTCCGATGAGTACACGAGTATAAACTGCTTCTCCATGTAACTCCGAAGAGTATACGAGTATAAACTGCTTCTTCATGTAACTCCGAAAAGTATAAGAGTATAAACTGCTTCTCCCTTTCCTCCGACGGGTATACGAGGTTAAACTACTTCCCTTGTTTTCAACGGGAAGTTCCTGGAGAATATTACTCTTAATATTCTTAAGGATAACCCAATAATGTGGTTGAATATAATTACATTTAGATTCGCCAAAGAGCTAGGGGTGGAATACCTCAATTCATGGAAAGTTCCTGGAGAATACTACACATGGTATTTTTAAGGATAACCAAAAACCGATTAATTATTCAAGGTGAAAACCAATCATCAGAATAATTTATTCTTAATCATGATTAAGAACCTCTCACTGTGGCTATTTAATCATTTCAAAGATGATTAAAACCCTTCTACAGTGACTTTCGAAACACTCTTTCATTGAGATGGGATTCAATGACTTCATCGGGTCAATCTGCCCTCATGAAACTCCCACGGAGTAATTGTGGAGTGCTTAATGATTCATGGTCCTCCACCACAAAATCCCTCACTGATCAAATTAATTGACGATGAGTCCACTAAAATTCTTCACGGTTGAATCCATTCAAACCCTCACTGTGCCTAAGCCTTTAACACTCCCACTGTTGAAGTCCTGATACGATATCCAAAATTTTAATTTGCCGATCCATAGCGATTATCAAACCCCTTCGAGTCAAATCCTAGCCACTTGACATTGAAAACCACCATCGAATGATTTGTACAAGGCAACATTCTCACTGTTATTTGTACCTTATTCTCACTTCCTATTTGGTCAAACCTTTAAACAGTTAGGACCAAAGCCAAAATCCCCTCTCGATTCCTTCCATGAACGAGAGGTCCACAAATTGAACGATCAAACCTTTAAATAGTTAGAGTCGTTTCAAAACTCTTCTTTGGTCAAACCTTTAAACAGTTAGGACCAAAGCCAAAATCTCCTCTCGATTCTTTCCATGAATGAGAGGTCCACAAATTGAACGATCAAACCTTTAAACAGTTAGGATCGTCTCAAACTCTCATTTGGTCAAACCTTTAAACAGTTAGGACCAAAACCAAAATCCTCTCTCGATTCTTTCCATGAACGAGAGGTCCACAAATTGAACGATCAAACCTTTAAACAGTTAGGGTCGTTTCAAAACTCTCATTTGGTCAAACCTTTAAACAGTTAGGACCAAAGCCAAA
>BQKN01000206.1:601167-631435 GCA_022839385.1 Asparagus kiusianus
AAACTCTCATTTGGTCAAACCTTTAAACAGTTAGGACCAAAGCCAAAATCCCCTCTCGATTCTTTTCATGAACGAGAGGTCCACAAATTGAACGATCAAACCTTTAAACAGTTAGGGTTGTTTCAAAACTCTCATTTGGTCAAACATTTAAACAGTTAGGACCAAAGCCAAAATCTCCCCTCGATTCTTTCTATGAACGAGAGGTCCACAAATTGAACGATCAAACTTTTAAACAGTTAGGATTGTCTCAAACTCTCATTTGGTCAAACCTTTAAACAGTTAGGACCAAAGCCAAAATCCCCTCTCGATTTTTTCCATGAACGAAAGATCCACAAATTGAACGATCAAACCTTTAAACAGTTAGGGTCGTTTCAAAAATCTTATTTGGTCAAATCTTTAACAGGTAGGACCAAAGCCAAAATCCCCTCTCGATTCCTTCTTTGAACGAGAGGTCTACAAATTGAACGATCAAATCTTTAAACAGTTAGGGTCGACTCAAATCCCCATTTGATCAAACCTTTAAACAGTCAGGACCAAAGATAAAGTCCCCTCTTGATTCCTTCCATGAACGAGAGGTCTACAAATTGAACGATCAAACCTTTAAACAGTTAGGATCGTCTCAAATCCCTATTCGGTCAAACCTTTAAACAGTTAGGACCAAAGTCAAAATCCCCTCTCGATTCCTTCCATGAACGAAAGGTCCACAAATTGAACAATCAACCTTTTAACAGTTAGGATCGTCTCAAACCCCCATTTGGTCAAACCTTTAAACAGTTAGGACCAAAGCTAAAATCCCCTCTTGATTCCTTCCATGAACGAGAGGTCCACAAATTGAACGATCAAACATTTAAACAGTTAGGATCATTTCAAAACTCCTATTTGGTCAAACCTTTAAACAGTTAGGACCAAAGCCAAAACCCCCTCTCGATTCCTTTCATGAACGAGAGGTCCACAAATTGAACGATCAAATATTTTAACAGTTAGGATCGTCTCAAACCCCCACTCGGTCAAACCTTTAAACAGTTAGGACCAAAATCAGAATCACCTCTCGATAAATGAAAGGTTTCCACACATTCTCCACTCGGCCAAACCTTTAAACAGTTAGGGCTGAAGTCAGAATTTCATCTCGATAAACGAGAAATTCACCTTCAGATTAGGTAACCAAACCTTCCGACTGTTAGGGTTATCAAAATCTTTCAGATTCTCGGAGTGGAGATCCCACTCTTAGTTTCGCCTTTTCAGATTCTCGACGTGAAGATCCCACTTTGAGTTTCTTTTGCAGCAGGAGATAGAATATAAAATTCTTCTTATCCGGCATTGGGTTCATCTCTACCAACAAAAAAGAGACCAGGAGATAGAATATAAAATTCTTTCTCTCTAGTATCGGGTTCATCTCTACCAACAAAAAAGAGACTAGGAGATAGAATATAAGATTCTTCTTCTCCATCTTTGGGTTCATCTCTACCAACAAAAAAGAGACCAGGAGATAGAATATAAAATTCTTTCTCTCCAGTGTCAGGTTCATCTTTTCACCAAAAAGACGTAACCCATCAACATTTCCAAATCCATGTTTGATGCATGAGGGACTTTATCTTGATCCCTTATTAGAGATAAGTCTATGCCTAACACGCGTTACCGGGTGGTCCGTTCCTGTGAAAATGACCAAGCCTATGTATTCAACATCATAGCACCAAGTCTAAGAGAGTTTATTCTTTTAGCACAACGTTACATACAGGATGGACTTAAACAATCTGTATGCTAACCCGATTCAAACTGTAGTCGGTAAAGGTTTATCAAATTCGTTGATGGCTGAGGGTTTGCTAAAAATCCTATAAATACGATAGTCACTGACGCACGAGCTTCATTAGTTGGTCTCGTGACTTGATTATCTGACAAACTCAGAATAAAATCCATACCTGTAAATGAACCAACCTGAACAATTGGTCCTGTAGCCTAAACTACTCCCCCATGCTCTAAGGCCTTAAGAGCTTAAACTGTGTAGACTCCAGTAAACGCACGAGGATAAACTGAGTTAACGCCGGTCAACGTGTCAATGATTTTCGCCAAAATAAGGTTAAGGAAAAATTCCAAGTTAATGGATGATTCCAGGGGATTCAATTGTGATTCAGATATGAATTCCCAATGAAGACAATCAGTTCAACATCAGTTCAACAGCAAGAGCTAATTCACAAATCAAAATATCAGTTTCAGTTCAAAATTTCGACAACAGTCAAGCAATAAACACAGCACCGAAAGAATTTTAGCTATTCTACAAAGCACTAAGTAGATTAAAAGATGAAGAAGTCAAGAGTTGAAGCCGTTCATAGGTCCTTCTACATGATCTCCTTAACTAAATACTGAAGAAATTACAAATAAGACATGTTTTATCCAAAGTGTCCCAGACTCCTCTATAAAAGAATGAGTCTGAGATACTTTGGAGGGAGTATCTGTAGGCGTCTAAAAATACCTATAGGTATGAACATCCCTATCTAAGTCATAGGAGATCATCCAAAGCCAAAAGAAACAAAGGAACATGTGAAACAACATAGAAGAACAATATGAACACTCACGACAAGGAACACTGACGCGCATAGACACGGCAGTGGAAGGTGTTGTGCACACAAACAGAGTGGCGCGCCTATGGAAAGTTGTATAACTCTTCGATAGCTTTCCAATGCATCTTGGATCACCTCATTCTGATATCGGACGAGGGAGTTAAAGCTAAAATACCCGAGACAACGCAAACTGCCTCGGAGGTGCGCGATAGTGATAACTGACGCGGCAATAGCGCAATAGTATAAGGTGACACGCAAGTAAAGAGAGTGACGCACCTATAGAAAGTTGTAGATCTCTTTGCTAGCTTTCCAACGCATCTTGGATCACCTTATTCCGACATCGGACGAGGAAGTTAGAGCCAAAATACCCGAGACAGCGCGAGCGGTCTCGGAGGTGCGCGTCAGCTACGACTGCTGCGGTAATATATCACACATTTAAGCTATGATATGATCCAAATCTGAAGAAGTTTAAAAGACAAAAGTTGTAGATCTCTTTGTCATCTTTCCAACACATCTTGAATTATCTTATTCTGATATCGGATGAAGAAGTTAGAACCAAAATACCCGGGAGGTACACGGCAGTGGTAACTGCCGCGACAATGCGCGTCACCGCCCACTGCCACGCCTACTAATAAGCTAAAAACGTTATTTTTGACAGTTTTCTCGAGTTTTGTGTGGCCCACATGACTTATTAACTGCTGGGGGTCACTTATGAACATGGGAGAAGCAGTTACGAGCGAAAATCATGTCCACTACCCACGAAAATCGTGGTATTTAAGGAGTTAAAAGTCGTGGGATGGCGGTTACAAAAATAGAATGGTAACCGCTCCTTTAGCCGCGTCACCCCCGGCTGTCGCGCCAAAGATTTTTCTTCAGCCGCGCCACCTATGACGGCCGCGCCAAAGGCACTTCTTCAACCACGTCACCTCTGAATGACGCGCCCAAATGGAATATGGCTGGTTGGTTATTTCACCCCCATTTCAGCAGTTATGCACCTTTATCACTATAAATACCTCCATATACACGGAAAAAAGACAGAGAGCAGATTGGAGCAAAGAAGCTTAAACCTTTTGGTGAACTGGAGTAAGAAAGAGAGTATTCATTCATCATAACTGGTTCTAAAGCTCTTAGTGATTCCTAAAGATCTAAGCTCCGACTTGATCTTTGGAAGAGTGAACATCTTACATCGATAAGATATTCGCTTCAAATTCTTACTTCGATAAACGAAGAAAGAATCCCTAAACCCCATTACAATCTGTGATTTGGTGGTCCACGAGCCAAAGCACTCCCGGCACAGGCAAAGTCCCACAAAACAGGAATCGATAAACAATTTCTGTGTTATTTTCTAGAGAGTTATAATTTGCTTATTTTTTATTATAATTCATTGTAAGCGATCTAAGTTTTAATGGAATCGACAATGAAAATGACTTTCGACGAAAACAACAGTAAAACGTACCAGTTATACTAATACGACAAATAATATGTAACATTAGAAATAATACGACAAATTATACAAATAATATGTAATTAATAATACAACATATTATACGAAAATATACGAAATAATAAAAATAATACAACGTATTATTCAAAATGACATGTAACAGTATTGATAACGCAACAGATAAATTCCATAAATTTTCACCGCATAAAATTAATTTATAAATATTAATATCATTTAAATAAATATAAAACTTAGACTTTAAATCATAGAAAATTATAGAAATTCAAGAAAAATACAAATACTCTTTTAAAAATCATAATTAAATATTTTAAATACTAAAAAATTATTTTAACTGGTATCAAAATTCATGATCCTTACAACTGTGTTTAGAGGAGATAAATAACTTGAAGAAGCAATTGGCGAAGGAGTTTGCTATGAAGAATCTGGGTGTAACAAAGCAAATTATTAGGATACGAATCAGTAGAGATAAAGCTAAAAGGATGTTGAAGTTGAGTCAAGTTGAATATATCAAAAATATACTTCAGATGTTCAACATACAGAATGTTAAGGTTGTTAGCACGTCCCTTGGAAGTCAGTTCAAGTTATCTGAGGAGCAATCACCTAAGACAGATGCATAGAAGGATCATATGAACAGAGTGCCATATTCATCAACCATTGATAGTCTTATGTACGCAATGGTTTGCACGAGGCCGGATATTACCCATGCAGTGGGAGTTGTGAGCAGGTTTGCAAGCAATCCAGGGAAGCAGCATTGGGAGGCCGTGAAGTGCATATTGTGTTACTTGAGAGGGACTACGGACAAGCCACTATGTTTCAGGAGGAAGGATTTGGTACTACAGGGATACGTGGATGCGAATTTCGCCAGTGATCATGATATGAGGCGAAGCACTACGGGGTATGTTTATACCTTGGCGTCGACAGCAGTGAGTTAGGTCTCACGCCTGCAGAAGTTTGTAACATTGTCCACAACTAAGACAGAGTATGTCACAGTGACTGAAGCCAGCAAGGAGATGACTTGGTTGACCGGGTACCTGGAAGAGTTAGATCTGAAGCGAGGGAACAAAGTTCCTTATTGTGATAGCCAGATCGCTATACACATTGCCAAGAATCTAATATATCTTGCCAGAATGAAGTACATCGACATACAATACCATTTCATACGCTCGTTGATTGAGGATGAGAAGTTACAGCTAGAGAAGATTTTGGAGAGTCAAAATCCTACGAATATGTTGACAAAAGCAGTGACCATCGAGAAATTGAAGTTGTGTGCAACTTTAGTTGGCCTTCTCACGTAGGAGTCGAAGGCGAAGCCACACAAGGAGGATCGACGAGATCGTCGAGTTGATGATGATTGAAGAATGAATTTTTTCGGGTAGGAGATGATGTTTGCGAAGAATGAGAGAGTTCGGGTGAGCTCGTTGATGACGCTTTGGTCTCCAAGTGGGAGATTATTAGTTTAAGTGTGTAGACCCAAAGCTGAATAAAAAAGACGAAGAAAACATGATTGACGCGGGTCGGTTAACAGACAAGGTGGATCCGATCGACCGTGACGCCTGTAGGAAACTGAGAAGAAATCCTCACTCTGTCCATTCGACCACGAGAGCTAATCCGGTCGACCGTGAACACGCACCAAACTCCTGTAGGAAGTTGGCGTTCTGGCCAGTCGACCGCAGGACATGATCCGATCGACCAGAGTCGATTTTTCCTGTTTCCAAATCTGTTCGGGAATATGTTTTGATCTAGGATCCTATATATACCTAAACATTTTTAGGGTTTATAGTGCATCAAAAAGAGAGTTTTTGAGAGGATTCTTCAGAGAGATCTCAGAGAGATTAAATCCTAGTTTGTGAGCTTGTAATCTTTTTTCAAATTAATCAAAGAATTGTGTGGTGTGGCTCCTGAGGATGTAGGCACGTTGCTGAACCTCGTTAAATCTAGTGTGTTCTTTCTTGTTTACTTTCCTACAAGTTTTATCTTTTATTTACGGTGATTTTCCTACTTTCCTACCCTTAAACACAAGGTCCGGAAGGGTACAAATTCGATTTGATTGTTTCGAATCCCCAACAACGTTATCATTTACAAAAAAGAAAAATGGTTAATTTGAACATGATGTGTGATCTCATGTAAATGATCATTAATTATTCTAAGAGATGTCCATGGACGCTTGTTAAGAGATGAGAGAGAGAGAAAGAAATAATAGCAAGTGAGTCACTCCTAATTTGTACTAAATTTTCTCCTTACCTCTCCTCTCTCTGTGGGAGCATTTGGTAGCTAGCAATTGGAATGGTTGCAACTCCAGTTACATGCAGGTTAATTTTGTCCAGTTGCAAGCGTTTGTTTTATTACAATTCACAGTTGCAGTTGCAAACACACTTGCAAAATAAATCTTAGTTACAACATATGACTTACGTCAAAAATGACAGTAAGTAACAATTGCAACTTAGTTGCAACAAATCCAAATTTACTAAAAATCAAAATCATTACTTAATATTTAAAAAAAATAAATTCATTACAGATTTAAAATAATCTTTCAAAAAATTATTATTATAATAATGTATTTAATAATATTTTTAAAAAATAAAGTTCTTTAAAAATATTTTTCTAAAAAATGTTTTACAAAAAAATGTAGCTATTTAAAAAAATATTATTATTTTGAAAAAAAATATTATCCTTTAAAAATGTTAATTTTCATAAAAAAATATTTTACAATAAGTATCATTTTTTAAGAAATGTTTTCTAAAAAATATTATATTTAAAATATATTATCTAGCCTAAACATATTATTGTCTTTAACAATTTTTCTTAAATAATATATTATTTTTAAAAAATAATATATTATTTTCAAAATAATATATTAATTTTAAAATTAATATATTAACTTAAAAAGAATATATTAAATTTTAAAATAATATATTATTCTTAAAATAGTATATAATTTTTTAAAATAAAATATAATTTCAATATAATTTTATGAATATTGTATTATTTTTATAAAAATTTTATTTTCTTAAAAAATATTATTACTTAAAAACCTATTTCTTAAAGAAATGTTATTTTTTATAAAAACTCCCAAAAAAACTAGTTTTAAAAATATATTATTTTTTGTAAAATAAATTAAAAAGTATTATTTTTCTAAAAATAAAAATTTCCTTGGAAATTATTATACTTAATTAAAATATTAATTTTTTAAAATTTCAATAATATATTTTTAGAAAATACTTAATTTCAAAAACATTTATGAAAAAGAATTTTTTAATGAAATTCATTTACAAAACTATATTTTTACCCAAAAATAGTATTTTGCAAATTTATTTTGTTTCAAACTTATATATTTTTCAAATAATTTTTAATAAAATATTATTTTAAAATATATTATCTTATGAAAAAATTTAAAAGACAATTTATTTAATAATAAAAACTATTATTTTAAAAAATAAATATTGTGAAAATGTAAAAAGAATTAATAACTTTAAATAATTTATTAATGGTAAAAAAAATAAGTTGCATATGTAAAGTTATAAGCAAAATCAAACAGCTGCAATTGCAAGTTGCAAAATTTTTGAACCAAAACAATTGTAATTGTAGTTGCATATAAGAAGAGTTGCAACATCTCAATTGCATGCAAGTGTGACACTTACATTGAAACTATTGATGCAAGCAACCGAACGCCCCCTATCTCTTTCAACCTATATTGAATGCACATGGGCGCATGTTAGAAAAACTCAATAATCATTAGAAACAAAGAGATTATTTAGGGACTATCTTCTTGTCCGGAGATAAGAGTTATTTAGGAACCATTTGCAATCAAGCTCCTATTTTTCATTGTTTGGTATAAGCAACGATTTAGTTGTGAAAGGAAGTTGGATTTACAATTACTTGTAACTAATTTGGTTGCAGTAAATTCGTCTAAGTCCTTGCATTAGTGAAATTTAAAAATAATTACTTTTACCCCGTGTTAATTAATTCCAGTTAAAAATGTAAATGTTGTTACGTTCACAAAATTTAAGCAAAACATATAATTTGCAATGAAAAATGCACTCGACAACAGAAAGGTAGATCTAATTAATATTTCTTCATAATCACATCCCCGTTGCTATGCAAGAACGTTATTATTGTTTCTTTATGTTATCTTTTGCTTAGATTATTCTATAGTATGGGTTCTCTAATAAATAATCTTACAATTATTATCTTTTTGCGTTTTCTTTGTCTTTTCTCTTATTTATTTAGCCGACGGATCTTATTTTAAGTGATAGGAATTGCTAAAATTATTTATATTCTGCAGGGGACCCTCGTAAAAGCTAGAAGAGATAATTTGGAGAATTCCACGTGGTCTGCCAATTAGAGCGCCTATTTTTTGTGCTCACAGGTGTCACTTCTCATTTTCATTAGATTTTGCAGCGAATTTTAATTTACATATACCTGATGGATGAATTTGTTAGCTTTGCTTGTTGAATCAACATTGAGTAAATTTGTCTGGGATTTCTCAAGCTGTAGGTAGTGATGGTTATCTAAATCATACACAGATGAAAATAAATCTACCCATATTCATTATTGTTTATTTCTGGTGTTGCTTGTTGGGTTTCGTGTAAATTTGACTTAGGATTTTCCTTTTTATGTTATTTTCCGCTTAGATTAATGATTTAATGTTCTTTAGTATTGGTTCGGTTATACATATTCTCACGATTATATTCCATTCTGCAATACACAAATCGCGCCCTTACACACTGTCGTTCGTCTTCTCTCGTTTTTCAACGTTTTTTTTTACCTGCGGTTATCTATCTATACAGACGATGCGCAAAATTTGTTCTGTTTAATTTTACAGTAGAAGGCTACGATGAGCATCCAAACATACACATTACTTGGGAGAGAATATGCACGCACACACAAATAAGTAAATTATATTCCTTAAAAGTACAAAGAAATTGCTATAACCCAATATTTGTGGAAAGCGAGCAAACAAGTACACAGATAACAGTACCACAAAAGGATTTTCCTAGAATTTGCCGTCACAAACAACACCGAACTTACAAATGCTTAAAGAAACAGGAAGCAATCGAGCATTTTATGTATAAGCGGCAATCGTTACCATGGAGCGCATAAAGCTTTCAAGGCTTTGCGCAGACGACAAATCTCCTATGAAACCACTACTCTCTTCTCTTTTGAAATTTCTGCTAGTAGTTCTCAAGTGCTCCTCCATTGCAACTCTATTTGAATACGACCATTCCTAGAATCGATTAAATGGTACTTCTCGTTGGTTCGCTTGTTGTTGACGACATCTACAAGGTTGATTTCAGTAAAGCCCAAGGTCTCCTGAAATTAGAACATAATAATAAATATCACAAGGCACCAGGTAAAAACTGTGTCACCAATATAAACGTCAACGAACTTTTGTGGGTTAAGATAACGCTAACAACATATTAGCATTATGTACACTGCACAACAAGACACAATTGTTCATTACCATAGTACTTATGATGCTCAAAAACTTCTC
Organism: Asparagus kiusianus; assembly: GCA_022839385.1. NCBI lineage: Eukaryota > Viridiplantae > Streptophyta > Magnoliopsida > Asparagales > Asparagaceae > Asparagus > Asparagus kiusianus. The sequence continues at coordinate 610,679 of BQKN01000206.1, forward strand.
AAACAGGTACATACATACCTTGGAGTGAATGCCAAGACTTGATGGCCTACTAAGGACTTCTACATGAAGTTTATCATTAATCGGTGGTTCTTCACATGTAAACTGAAACTCTTCATTCCATCTTGGATCTCTGTTTTTCTTGATGTACTGCATCCATAAAAGCCCCTCATCGCAAGTAAACAAAATATAAAACTGATATAAAAATTAAAGGAAAAACACTTAACAAAACATTCTCAAGGTACCTTCGTTTTCCTCTCCTCTCCTTTGAAAAGAATTCTCACATACGGATTTGTGTGGTGTTTCCCCTCAAGATCTTGAGCTTCGTGAACAATAACTACGAGAACACCACCACCTTCTGGAGTGCCCTCAGGAGCCTTTTCTACCGCATTTCCATCATCAGCCATCTCGGTTGTTGTATCCTCCTTAAAGGGCTTATATGTCAATTCCATAACAACCTCTCCACGTGATTTTTCATTTTGAGGATCATTAGGATCCATATTTTTCAGCAAGTTCAGCGTCATAGATTTCGGCTCATCAGGTACAAGTTCCTTCACTGGCACGACATTCATTCCCATTAAATCATGTTTACCAACCTGCAAGAAAAATTAAACAAGGTTACGATATGAAAATTATTTTCAAAAGGGTTTTTTTTGGTTATATACCCCTTAAATCATGTGCATTTTGAAAACTACCCCCCAAATCTCAGTGTTTCAAAACTACACCCAACTCTTCAACTTTCGAAAAAATATCCCCAAATCAAAAAAATCAACTCTGTCGGATATGGTGAGTAAACATTAGGCTATGTGTGTGATATTAAGTATTGAGATATTTGAGAGAAATTGATTTATTATTCATTCTACCGAGGTGTTTAAATACAAGAGAAAGTAGAGAGGTTCTCATAACCTAAACGATGTGGGACTAAAATAATAGCAACATAAGATAAATTAACTACATTATTTAATATCCCCTCTCAAATTGTATTTGGGTTCCAAGGCAGTTTGCCGAGGAGTGCGCATGATGATTTGCTTGCAAGTAGGAGATGATGCGGTGCTATCCAATGAGGGCTTGGACAGAGATAATGAGGGCGTAGCTGTCCGATGAGAGCTTAGACAGAGGAAGCTTGGCCAGGAATGCTCGGCCGGAGGGAGCTTGGCTGAGGTGGTTAGCTGGGGTGCTTGGACGAGAGAGCGTGGCCGAGAATGCTGGCTAGGGAAAGCATAGCCTAGGGTGTTGGTCAGAGGAGAGCTTGGTCGGGGTGCTCGCCAGAGGAAAGCGTGGCCGGGGGGGGGGAGGGGGGGGGGGGTTCTAGACAAGAGAAGAGGGTGAAAATGTCCCTCAGGCATTCTGTCGAACACCTTGTGTGCATTTGTTGAACGCATCTCGTTTATGCAGTAGGTGATCTGATGAGGCATTTGAACAAACATGTTGCGGGCGTGCAGTGAAGCAATGATGTTGCACTGACTGCAATGGGGAAGTGGTAGTTTTGCGATCGGTGATGAAAAGTTGGGCATGATGGTTGAGGGCTGAGCAAGAGTTGGGGGTGGGTGCCATGGGGTCTTGATAGTTTGTTGGGCGTCAACGAAGGTTGTGGGGAAGAGTGATGACTGCCAGTGGATCTCATTGAGCGGTGGCCAAAGGTGGAGCATGGCGCGAGGTTGGGGCTAAAGGCCACTCAACAGGGCTGCAATGAGGCTGCGACGAGGCTGCAACAGTGGGTTCTCGAGCTAGGTTAGGGTGCGCAATTAGGCACTGAGAGAGTGGTGCTGCTGCAATGGTCGTAGCAGGGAGATGATGATGGGGGCGGCCATGAAAACCACGCATTTGGGGATGATCTCGTGCGAGAGTTTGGGGGAGAGCCAATCTCGTGCAGGCCCCACCTCCACTTGAATTTCTCGTGAGTCGAGGTGAGGCTGACAGCGGTTTGCAACAGATCTAAAGTCAGGATTTGGAGGCGTGAAGGTATGAAGGGTGAGGTTTGATTTGGGTTGTTGACTAGTTGATATTGTAAGGCGGTGGGTTTTGTCCAGGGAGGGAAGCGGTCGATGGTCAATTGGTGGAAGAGGAATGGAGTTTGGGGGTTTGGGACATGGTGCAACGGAGATGGGGTTGCTTTTGAGCCGCTGAGGTTTGCGGTGGAGGCGCTGCTAAGATTTTATGAGGCGAGGGGTTGCAGCGGCAAAGCATTGGGAGGAGGAGTTGTTGTTGGAGGAAGGCTTGGCAGTGGTGTTGCTGGAAGTCGAAGCCGCCAAGGGGAAGAGCATAGCGAAGCGAAACCCCCTCGACGGCTTCAAGTTCGAGGAAGAAGGAAGAACTCTCTCCCGGACTAATAAGAAAGCTTGACACCATGATAAGTACAGAGATATTTGTGAGAAATTGATTTATTATTCATTCTGTTAAGGTATTTAATTACAAGAGAAAGTATAGAGGTCCTAATAACCTAAGCAATGTAGGACTAAAATAAAGCAAGATAAGATAAACTAACTACATTATTTAATAGATTTTTTTTTTTACATTGCGGTTACAAATTAGCCTATCTAAGTTGATTTGATACCACCAATGAGTGGCCCAGGTAGTTTGGATGTACCAATATGAACCCGGAGTGCCTCAGTTCGATTCCTGGGCCCGCATTTATCTGGTGTTGTGTGGGATTAAAGGTGGGCCTCAACTCCCGGGGTTTACTTACTTAGGTGGAGGTTGTCACTCCGGTTGTAGTGCACCCCCCCCCCCCCCACCCCCCCACCCAAACAAAACAAAACAAAAATATCAAGGTTCCCTTGTCACAAGAAAAAGTTGTTTTGAGTGTTTCTTTTGCTCCAAAGTTGATGATTTGGGGAATAGTTTTGCAAATATTCAGATTTGAGGGGTTGTTTTGCAAATATGTGTGCTTTAAGAGGTATATATATACAAATTAAAATAAAATGAAATTATGGACAAGAGACATGCCTTTTCCCAGTCATAAATGCTTATCTGAAGGGCTTGAGAATCTGGATCTTTGATGATAAACTTGAATTCCTCATTCCATTCAGGATTCAGATTACTGTGCTTCACTTTCGTTTTCTTCGATGGGAGCTTGTCTTCTGTGAGCTTTAGCTTCACATAAGGATCAGATTTACCCATAAGGTCTTTCTTCTTAAGTTTATTTGCCCTGATGACTTTAACGTGCAAAAGTCCAACAGGTTTCTTCATGGCACTGCACAGGTGCTAACTAATCAGTAACCAAATTAGGGTACGAATGCTTTAAAAATTGCTAATATAATGTAGTCAGTACTACTTTGAAAGATCCATAATTGGCACTTCTAGTGCTTTGGGCCATAGATACATGCTTGCTACTTGGTTCTTGATAGTCTCCTGCAAGTAACTATATGTGTAAGAGAATGCACAGGCAAAAAGGAGAAAGAATAAACAATATATGAATTGTAGGACACAATGACACTCTAGTGTCTCCATCTCGTTGACATGCCATTTGCAAGCTAAAGCTCAAGTGCTACTCCTCGTGAACATTTTAAAAGAACTGGTTGAGGAATCAATTTCCTTCCATGAGAAGATAATTCAGTCTTGAGTTAAAAAACTATAGGTTTTCTGTTTCTTTAATGAATAGTTTCAAGATCTCAAACTAAGGCATTTTTCTCATGTATCGTTTTTTGTAGTTTTTGTTTGTTGTTCCCCCCCCCCCCCCCCCACCTGCCCAAAAAAATAAAATAAAAATAAAAATAATAAAAAATAAAAAAATCTCAAACTAAGTCATCTTCAATTGCTAGGGTTGTGTAATAGTTATTGTCAAGTTTATTTCTTGGTCATTCTCTGGCTCCTTCTGCCTTGTCTGTAGATTTCAGTACCTTAAGTGTTTGATACGGTAGATCACCAGAGAAAATTAAGAATCAAATGGGAGATGGAGCCACTATAGGATTTTTTTCTGAGTGCGGTAATGCTTTGTTCTCTTTCCATTTACACTTGAGTATGGATGCATCAACCAGTTATTAGTCACAATCATCTGATTTAATAAACAATGGCAGCAGAATACCTGCACGAATCTATAAAGACCAGGAACTGCCATAACATCAGCTCCCAGAAGTTTTAGTCCAAAGTCAACATGTGGCTGCAAAAAAGGAAAAAAAATACAATGGAAGAAGTTAGAAATTACTGTTCATGATATATAAAGAATATAATCACAATAAAAAAGCTACCAAACAAATCAAACTTGCTTATGTACCTTTTCCATTAACGAGACAAGGATTTTCGCAAAACAAGGAAAACTAGGAACCAAAGGCTTCAATGTAATTCGCGGTATAGCAAAGACTTGCAAATCTACTACCTGAATCTCAAAGGGAATCGAATTAGTTTACTAATATAACTTCTTAAACAACTTTTCAGAAGCACCATTAGTCTCAAATATCCAAGCTATGTTATTCTTAAACCAAAATAGTACAAGCTAGTAACCTGTAAGGTTGCCTTCAATCCAAATGCTTTAACCACCACAATAATATTCGGATTTCCAGCCCACTTCAGTGATGGTTCCATAATCAACTCTTTCTCATCTGTTTCATAAGCTTTCATTCCTAGCATAACATCTAAAATTTTAATACTGATGCAGAAGTTTCTAATAAAAATATCAATCAATTGAGTACACTAAGCTAGCAAGAATACACACAAGATGCACACAAACAAAGCAGACTTTTTAAAAATAAATAGTGTCTTCGTACAAATGCAATTCCAATACAAGGAAGCACAAAGTTGGCTCCAAAATCTGACAGAATTAGCGAAACAGATATATAGAGAGTTGACGGCACGTTGCAGGAGGAAGAGAGAGTATCTTATGTAAATATTACAGAAAGTTCACTTGTGCAGCTTTCTTGGGCAGGTGCATTCTTTGCTCAAAATTTTTTTTATGAGCATACAAGTTACAATATTTTTGAAATACAAACATATGTCAATTGCTAACAAGTACCTGCATGGTTTCTGAAGTGTTGGACTAGGTCTAGAAACCATGCTGGTCGCTGATCCAGCTGGATCGAATCTCACTGAAGGACCACTTCAGACTGGGTCCAAACCTGATTTGGACTAAGGCATAGCCTGAACAGAAAAGGTTCCATCAAGAATCAAACCAGCTCTAGTCCAGTAACACTAGGCTAGGATTTTAGTAAGGAGGCCATTCTTGAGCTACTCATCTTATCACTCCTAACATGTCAGGGAGAAGAGGTAGTTCAAAGGTCTCACATATTTAGTTGCTCTTACTCGATGCCCCAAAAGCAATTGATAATGTAGCAATTAGCAAGGTAAAGACTTGCATGACTTCTTCTATCATCATCTCCAAGGAGTAATTCTCTCAACCCCAAAAAGCGATCGCAATTTAAATAACTAGATTGATCGCTCTCTATGTTCTTAAATAAATAGATTTTTTTTCTGAGATGTAATTTTACCAGTTAAATTAATAATTATAATATAAAATTAGATTAGCTGTAGATTTTTTCTTTACTTATGGTGTTACCTTTATAGCTTTCTGTGCCGGTCTAAAATTTAAATACTAGATCGATCACTTTCTATGTTCTTAAGTAAACAGTTTTTTTTTTCTATTTTAGTACTTAATCTAATATGCTTTATGCTTAGTGTGACCTACAAAGATAAGCTTTTCGCTCCATTATCATTGAGCTCCATTGAATGCGGCAGGAACATCTATGTTGGCATTGGGATCAACAATCGGACTTGAGGACACACAATTACAGTCTCGAAGCGCTCTGCTCTACAATGATGACTGTCAGACTGTGGTGATGGTACCCACTTACTCAGTAGTGGGAACATGATGATAGCAATCTCATGTAGCTCTATCGTGCAAAAACGTAATGCCACCAGAAAACAATGAGGCATACATACCACATCCAGATGAATACCCTACTCAAGGTTATTTTTATTTGGTTTTTCATATTAAGTGGTTTCTAATAAGGGTGACAAAAAATAGTCCGACCCATCAAATCGACCCAACCTGACCCGTTATTGAGGGGTACGGGTCGAGTTAAATAAGCTCGGGTCATAAACAGGTCAACCCTAGCTACCCATTTATTTAAATGGGTAGCTAGTCGTCAACCCATTTATGACTCATCTAACCCATATATGATCTGACTGGGTAAGTGTCAATTCTCTTTTCAGCCCTAATCTTCGAGGGTTCTTTATCCACCGCTGCGGGAGCTTGAGGCGTAGAACAACGAGAGAAAATGGCAGCAAAGAGCGGTCGTAGCGAGTGCCAAGAGAGTAGCGAGTGACCAGCGACGGCGGCGGGGAAAGGATTGAGATGGGGTTTTAGGTTGAGAGGAGGGGGATTGTTTGTAGAGATGCTTCATGTTGGATTGATTGAATAGATAAACAAAGTTGATTAATGAAGATGCTAACCGGTGTTGTAAATAGCGGGCAATTGCGGCACAATTGCGTTAGTGGACCTTGCCCGCAATAATTTTAGTGATGCGAAAAAGCACCAAAGACTGTTATTTGTTTGAAATAGCAGAGAAAAGTGTGAAATAGCACTCAAAAGTTGTTAATAGCGCTTTTGAGCACTATTAGCGCCTTCTTTTATAGTTGATTTTTATCAAAAACCCAACCCGAATCACACCCGAACCCAATCCAACTTATAAAACCCACTCTCTTTCTCTTCTGTATTCAAATACCTCCACCTCTTTCTCAAAATACCCTAATTGAACCTCCGCCTCTCTTTCGCTTTCCTGTTGGATGAGCTCTAATTCCGCTGCCTCCCTCCACCATTCCTCCACGTCCTATCCAAATCCTCCAACTCCTCAACGAGCTCCATCTCCTCTCCTCGACGCTACAACAAACAACAGTTACTTTGACAAGCTCCATCTCCATCTCTTCTCCTCTCTAAATCCTCCAACTACCTCTACTCCATCTCCTCGATAAAGCCCTGCTCTCGACGAAGCCCTGTCCTTGCATTGATTCTTCTTATTTTTAATATTTAAATATATTTAAATTGGATCGCTATTTGACTATGTGCTATTTATCACTACTTTATTGATATAGGCGAAAATAACCTTAGCGGTGCCTCATCGCTACGCGACGCTATTCGCGATCGATAACCTTGATGATAATGGTGAATTTTTGGATGAGGTTGGGGATCTGAGAAAAAAAAAGCATGAAAATTTTTGGGCAATATTTTTTGATGAAAAACTTAAGGGTGATGAGCTCTAGCTTTATACATGTCCTTTTTACTTTATTTTTCTTGTTAAATTACACATAATCCCTTCAACTATAGTCTATAACTTGACTATATGAATATATGCTTAGATGATATCTAATGTTCAAAAAATTATTGTTGCAATCTATCGCGATTTCTCTTCTAGAACACCGGTAGTATAATCATATACGAGTCATAATTGGGTTACTCGGGTCAGGTGGGTAACCCCTTTAATAAATGGGTTGGGTAGTGTGACCCGTTTATTAAACAGATCGGGTTCAGGTCAAGCTTACATATCGATCCCACCCAACCTGACCGATCCAATTGCTACCCCTAGTGTCTAGGTATAAGTAAAATTTTAAGTAAAACAATCATACATCGGATGACATGAGTAAAATTCTTTGAACATGAGTTATATGGGATGTATGAAAAGTGACTCAAGCAGACTCCTAAATGGATCGTAAATGTCTATGTTATGACAAAATTCAAAGAAAAGAAAATTCTGATCCTACAATTGGTGATTTCTATACATTGATTTATTTATAAACTAAGTACTCGCTATAGGTCGTTGAGCGGCATGCAGAACATTCTCATCAGGAAGTTCAAACATAATAAGACAAGTAAAGAGACATCAGACATACGACAGGCAAGTTACAGAGTGGCTCTAATTGTTTGTTTATGCTCTTTGAACCTAAAGTTCGATGGTTACAACTATACACAACATGGTATAAAGAAACATATGCCACTAAATTATAAACAGGGACTTAAAGGTGTCTCCTCGGTCAAAGGTAGAAAAACTACATGTTCCTATTGCTCTTTATTTCCTTTCTGAGCATCCTAATGGAAGCAAATTAAGCATTAAATAGCACACAATGATAACTGATTCTAAGAAGCATTTAAAACTCGAGAAGGAATGTTTGCTGCTGAGGAGACATTGTAGCACTCTGAGTCGAGAGTGCACCAAAACCCATATATGCAGAAGAACGGGAATGCACTCATTTAATTTTAACTAGGTGTTTCCATAAGGGCCTGTTTGTTTCACAAATTTTATGGAATAGGAATGGTATTTGGACCTGACAGTGACATTTCCGTAATTAAAGGATTCCAAATAAATCCTAATCTTGAGTTTGGTTCAAAAAAAAATTATGGATTTGCTATTCTATAAAGTGGCCAAAACAGTGTATATTTCAGGAATCCCAAATCCTCTCCGTTTAAGAGGAATTGGGCCAAAATTCTGACAACGCTCCGCTGGCTTCTTATTCCGATTCCTAATCTTCAAAACCCTAGTTTTGATTGAGCCATGGTTTCCCCGCTGTTCTTCTCCCGCCTCAACTCTCTCTTCTTCGCGCCTCTTCTTCGCTTCTCTTCTCCCGCTGCTCGTCGGTTTTTTTGCGTGGTCGAGGCTGGTACTCGAGTCGACGGCGCGGGTGGCGGAATCAGTCCTCTCTCTCTCTCTCGGCTTCCCCTCTTATTCAATCTGAGATCGCTCCTCTCTCTCTCAACTTTTGGGTTCAGTTTGATATCTGCTACTTCTGTTCAGAGGAAAGCAATTTTAGGATATTTAAGGTTGAATGGATTCAGGTAATGGACTGAAATTTTCTCACGATTTCCTCACTCAAAATCTGTTTTTTTTCATGCTGGTTTTCTTTTTTCTGCTTGATTTCATAGGATTTCGTTATGGGTCAGGAAATTTTAGGATCTTGATTAGAAATATTGAGCTTGTGTTGATGTGTATGGAAGAAATCATGAGTAGAATTAGTGGGAAGGGATTTGAATATGATTAGGCTTTGTAATGTTTGAATTATATCATAGTTCAGTTGGGTGTGAAATTAGACCAATTTTAGACATTTTAGTGGCTGATTATGTCCACAAACTGAGTTTATTTGGATTGTGCTTGATTGTTTCTGTGTGAAGCTTGGGCAAGTTTGAGAAATTATAATTTCTTCTCAAAAAAAATGTTACAATCTTGGGCACATACTAATGTATATATTTTATTGGATACTTCTTAGATTACATTTTCTGTGAAAGCTATAAGGAAACGAGATAACTGATTGCTATGCTTTTGGGTATTTTGCTTGGAAATCTCCAAATCATGTTCTTATTCTATGTGATTTGGTTAACTATGATTCATTGGGTTGTCTTACCATTTGTTACAGAGTGTAACTATGATTCATTGGGTTGTCTTACCATTTGGTTAACTGATTGCTATACTTTTACACTATTTTGTAATTGACTTTGTTAATTTTTGATCAAATCTCCGGCCAATGGTTGTCAGGTGGAGCTTGTGTAGCTTGTGTAGCTCATTGCCATTGGGGTTATGGTTGTCAGGTAAGCTTGTGTAGCTCATTGCCTTTAGGTTTGTTGCTGTTTTTTTAGCATGTATAGCTCATGACGTTGTGGGGTGTTGGCTGTTATTTGGAGCTTGTGATTATCAGTGAGCTAGCCGTTGCTACAGTGTTGATCCCTAAAAAATATCATTATGAACCAAACTAGATATTAGGAATTTGAGGGTTTCTATAAAAGTGAGATTCTATTTTTCCATTGGGTGAAACAAACATAGAATGCAAAAAAATGAGATTCCATAAAACTAAAACTTGTCAATAAAATTTTTATGGATTAGGTTGGAATCCATAAATAAAATAGGATTCCTAATCCTATTCCTTCCCTCTATTGAACCAAACAGGCCCTAAGAATGTATTGATTCTTCTCATTTGTTTGTTTTAGTAGGGTGTCAGATCGCAGCATAGGAAGATGATGAATTTGGGGAGTATCATTGCATCCCAGTAGGATGCAAGCAGTATTCATGGGAACGAGTCATGTGGAACAAAACTAATAGTCAGCATCTGTAAACTTACTGTAAGGTTAGAGATAAAATTTTCTCGCTCCGTGATATGTTCTCTCATAAATTCAGTAAGATATCCTTTCTGTTTCCAAGTACTGCATCTAGGCCTAGGCATTCAATTGATTAAAAATAATCTTTATTTAAAAGTTGATTTTGAACAACAATGGTTGTGTTTTTTTTAAATGTGAAGCATTTCACTGATTATGCAAGTGTGTGTGAATTTATGTGCTTCGTGTGCGTGAGGGAGGGAGGGAGGGAGAGAAAGGGGGAGGGGCGGGGGGAGAGAGAAGACCTTGGAAAGTCGGTGGAAGCGAACCGAGGGTTAAAGTGTGAAATTCAATGGATTCAATTTTATACTTGGCACAATTCTCGGCGATAATTGGCTTTGTTACTTCCCTAGCTGTCTTGCAGATTGCCTGGAAAAGGAGGAAGATATAAAATAAAGGAATAGAAGGAACCACCTGTTAAAATAGTGCAAAACCTTTCAATAACCTACATACCTTGTCCAAATAAGGCCACATATATTCAATAAACTTGTTTAGCCAATCAATCTTCAAGGAGAAACAAACAAAAAAGTGTCATCAGTTTTACAGGTAATAATAAATAATCAGTAACGATAAACCATAGACATTTAAATTATTCTGGCAGAAAATTTTTTTACCCGATCAAAGTCTGGATTTTTCACCCATAAGGGAATCTCAGGAAGCATCTGCTCCAGAGTTTTTGAATCAAGTTCAACAAGTGGTCGAACTGTAGGATGCTGGTAAGAAAACAATGGAATGACAATAACAAATCATTATAATCAACAATAAAACAAAAGAAACACCAACATTTATGGTTTTTTTAATATAAGATAATATGTCTATGAAGAACATTGATGTTTTCATAGTTAATTACAATGGAATCAACTCGTCCAGCCAATCAACCTTCAAGGAGAACAAACAAAAAAGTGCCATCAGTGTTAGCCAATCAAACTAATATCTGTCAACCACAAACGTTAAGCTATCTTCCAACTGCAAGAATCAACAATGTAAGCCATTTCTGCTGATTCTTGTTAAAGGTCTAGAATTACATAGAGTAGTTGAGGATAATTTGTCATCTCATTGTAAATGCAAACTTCACATAGAATGTGTGCTCGAATGCTTCTTCTATTACAGCAGTGTACAACCAGTATTACATCTACACCAGTACACCAAGGACTGTAATCCTTGCAGCACAGTTTAGTGCCATTCTTCTCTTATAGAAGTCACTAACTATCTAACATGCAAATACTAATAGGCATGCAATATTCATTTCAGTATATGACCATGTAATGGATTGCCTACAACACAGCACCATATTTCCCTCACCAGATTCTTCAACCAGTCAAAATGGAGAGAAAAACCTAAAGATATGGTGAATGTAGTGTAGCTAGCTTCACTAAATGAAAAGAGCTAAAAAAATCTATGTACTCCCCCCACATCACATGCATAGGTTGCTGTATTTACTGTTTACATAATTATATCACTCAAGAGGACTTGAAAATAAGACGAGTAACAACGACTTTATCCAGAATTGTGTGATCACTGTCTCCTACTCAGCATCGGAGCGAGATTTCAACCAGGCAAGGCACAAATAGAGTGGTAATGAAAATTATACAAAAAATATTATTAAAAAGCATGATTGTACTTTTCCACTGAAAGAGGAAAGTGTTCACAATTAGATTGAATTCATTAATATGTGAAGAAATAATTAAATGGATCATATTCCAAGTTTGTATGCAAAATGTACAAATCCTAGGTGTTAAAAGTCACAATTAAATGGATATTATAATTAGGTAGATTGATTGATTCAAATGTATGAATACTAGTTAAGGAAATTAATGCAAATGTACCAAAAATAGGCACTTACAATCAAATTTAAGGTAGGGCACTTGCCCAACCTCAAAGTACCCTGGCTCCGCCCTTGCTCCTAGTCCAATGGCTGATCCACCATGGGGGCAGTGGAGGCAGTTGACACCACTGACCCCAGAAAATTTTTACAAAATATCAGTTACAAATCTCCTAAACAAAGTGACTTAATAGGAGTTAGACGATATATATCCCCCACTATCAATCTTAGCCTTTCAATTTGCCATGTCATTCCCCTATCCAACCTTAGATCACAAGTTCACAACTCCAAAACAAAACCCCTTTAATATTTAGGTCATCATTTATTTATGGCTTAATTGCACTAAAATAACCTATAGTCTCACCTACTTTATACACACACACATATATCCCCAGTTGTATTTGGTTGCACTTAAATACCCTAAAATTTTTAAAATTTGCACTTTAGTATCCTCGGCTATGCAAACATGAGAATTTCCCCCGAAAATTCTCATGCGACACTCACATGCTAATCTTCGAACATATTAAAGCTTTTTTTTTATAAATCTTATGTTATCAAAATCCTGTTTTAAACCTACCCTAATTCTAATTTAAAATGAGATTTTTATAAGTTTAACAAAAAATTAAGGGTTAAAATGTTCTAAAATTAGCATGTGAGTGTTGCATGAGAATTTCGATGGGAGGGGGGATTCTCAGGTTGCATAACCGAAGGTACTTAACTGCCAACTTTTAGAAACTTTAAGGTATTTCAGTGCAATCAAATACACTGGAGTATACATGGGCAATGTAGGTACAGTATAGGGTATTTAACTACCTTTATTTATTCTTGCGGTTTCCCCCTAGTCGTCACTTCTTCAGGATCTGCCCCTGTCCTAATCAATATGTCAGTAGCTAGTGCTTGATTTGCCAAGTAGCAAATTGTACTCATTGCTTAGCACAGGAATGATATCATGATCCAAACTGAAAAGCATATTACAAGCTATTTCGAAAAGATTACATTAATCCAATTTTGTAACTCATTGAATTTGTGATAGTAAAGTAGCCAACAACGCCTAACAGTCCTTTCTTTCATTAAGAACGCGTCAAATTCATTGTAATAACTCTACATGACCACTTGAAAGTAGCAATCCTGATACAAGTTCATTATGAACGCCTAAACCGTCCAATAAGAAGGTGTTGGAAACGACTCATAGAAGGAGCATAGAAAAGACCCCAGAGATCTGAACGGGTTTCACTTTTCTATTAGCCATTATTTACTTGGATTTTCATCGTCCATTAGATACAATGTAACCAGTCCATCTGCATTTCTCGATTTGCGTCTTAGTCAAATCGCACGCGTTGTTCCAGCTATGTTAACTAGGCTTGTTGGATAGCAAAATTGTAGTTACCCAGTATTCAGTCCTTACAGATGGGTATTCAACAACTTATCCTTGCCATAGAATATGCCATAGGTTAAAACTATTCATGCCATGAATTTCCACAGTTTGTATATTGCCTAACCCTGTCTGCTAACCCTGAGACTAGTCAGAAGCCAGAAATGTCATGAATCACTAGTCGGCCTACATCAACATAGTCTCTCTGCAAATGGTACCCAAGGCACCAACATCAACATATTTTGTTTCCATATCATGACAATTCCCCAATCTAATTGTAATGAAGAAAAAGAATTGCATTAGTTGCATATCCAGGAGCTCCACATGTTTGTCTCTTTTCTATCAATTCCTTCGCAATTAAGAAACAAAAACAAGACCCGCTTTCTTCCTCTCCTATTAAAACGCAAATCCCCCCATCCTTCCCCCAGAAACTGAAAACCAACGTATACCCATTTCCTTTAGCAAGCACAGATCCCGCAAAACAAACACCCAACACCATATTTTTTTTTCCTTCAAGAAAAGCAGGTCAAGGTGCTTCCACAATAGAAAAAAAAAATCTGCGACACTAAAATCAAACAAAAATTACTGAGCAAAGAGTAACCAAAATCTTACCTTAACATCGGTGGGCTGAAAATAGATGAAGAGATAGTAGCCGACAACAACTCCACCCCAAACTCCAACCCCAAATCCACAGAAACCCAGCAAAGTACTCAGCACCCCCATCTCTCCCCTGCCTCCCAAATCCCCCCCAAGATCACCTTTCCCTTTCCAAGAAATAAACTTAGAGGAAATACTCAGAATAAACAAACGAATACAAAAAAAGCCTTCATCTTCCTTCTACGCAAAGCACTAGTTGCTCCCCAAAAGCTAATAAACTATTACGGAGAAAACCCAACATAATTACTGAGATGGGTAGATGGGGAAATGGGGTTGTCGGTTGCTCTCACATGTGATGTGGGGTGCTTCAACTCTATTCGACGGGGGGGATTTGAAAAGGAAAGAACCGAGGGAGAGAAGCGAAGAGAGAGATTTGAGAGTCAGGACAGCTAATATCCTGCTCACGATTTAATTACCACCACAAAAAATCTTTGCATATACCGTGTATGGGATTATGTAGTGGGTAGTGCTTGATCATAATAATAGAGGCAGAGGAAAGATATATGAAGCTCCGTGGGTTCGGGATCAAAGTTGATCTGATCCAGAGAAAGAAGGTGACCAGACAAGAGGGGCTGAGTTTTCTATGAGCTTCGGGTTAATTAATTAATAGAGAAGTGGAGATAAAGGGGGAGGTGAGATTTGACCTCTTTGTATACCCTTTGGGTAACTGTACTTGTCCATGGGAAAATTACATAAGCTCCTCATTTATACGTTCGTCTGAAATAAGGCCCTTGTCCAAAGGATATTTCTGTTTGCCAAAACCCTTTACTAGTGAGTGCCTAGGAGGATTATTATTTTAATGCCAAAATAAGAAATATTTGAGCATATAAGCAACCCTTGCACTTTGGATTGGACGAGAAAACCCTATATGCTCTCTTTCCCCAAACTTCTTCATAAGACCACAATGTGCGCCAAAGATTTAGTGTTATGTTTGAAGAGTTATTATAAATGACACCTAGATATACACAAAAAGGTTGTTCATTGTTTTTTCTCCCCCATCAAATGTAGTTACATTTCTTCAGTCAATTGTTTTTCCTTTTTTCTTCATCTATTTTCTTCACTTCGTATAAAAGTGAATTTGAAAAAAAAAAAATCCATATTGACATGTTGAAAATAGGTCATGAGATAAAATGAATTCAATAGTTCAGGGTTAAGATAAACCTAAAAATCGTTCAGAAAATATGAAGGAACAAATTGAAGAGTTCAAGGAACAAGTAGGGGATGAAAGCCTTAGACTTTTAACCAAGCACTCCCTTGAATTTGAAGAAATGGTGTACACTGCATATTATTGTTTGGAAATCATAAACCTCCTCTAAAACAGGGTAATTATACAAATAGCACTTTCAAAGTTCAATTAATATAGAAATCACGTTTAAAGAGTTTCCAATTGCAATGGACCACTTTGATCTATTATCTAATATAATTTCAATTGCAATTTCCAAAATACCCTTAAAACATACATGTCAGAGGACGTGACATGTCTTAACCAAACCTAGAGTATGACAGCATGCTTTTAAGGGTATTTTGGGAATTTTAGTCGAAATTTCATTAAAACATAGGTCAAAGTGAAGATTGCAATTGAGACCCGCTTAAAAGGTGGTTTTCTATATTAATTGAACTTTGAGGGTGGTTTTCCTTAACCTATTTTAAAAGCGGTTTGTCTAAAAAAATCTTATTTTTTCCCAATTCTTTTAGCATTCAAACTATACTACGAATTCCTCAATTGGACTGAATCCAAATAGATTTACAAAATAGGTGCTTGAATAAGTTTTTCCCAAACCATTTAAATCAGCAAAAAATGGTATGCTTTTGTCCTTATTCCAGTTATTTGTTTATGTGTTGGCTTAAAATAAAGGACAATCATAACTAACAAAGGCTAATTTCTGATGGGACTAGGGAGAAAGAGGAAGTAGGTGCTATTCTTGTCAAAGGAGCAAAAGAAGGTCCTCTTCTTGGAAGTACTATTCTTGTCAAAGGAGCAAAAGAATGTCCTCTTCTTGTAAAAATTGCAGACCTTTGGAGATTGCATTTTTATTCCATTCCGCAAAGTGTGGATTGTTCTTAACTTTTTATTCTTCACAAGTTTTTCTTTTTGATAGTTATATTCTTCTACTTTTCTTTTTGGGAGTTATATTCTTGTAGTGTTATTCCTTTTGGGTTTTCATTGGTGTTACCAAATATTTCGACAGCTGTCAAATTTTAATCATGGTTATTTGCACTTTGGTACCCGCAAAATGTTATTAAATAGCCTTGTATTTTAGAAAATTCTAGTTGGACTTAGATTAGGAATTGAATTTTCTTGGAAAGAATCAATTACAATTGGAATTAAATTTTAATTATAAAAGAATTAGAATTAATAATCTAAGTCCAAGAACTAGTCCTGCTTGAATTCAAGAGAGGAGAAAGCTCTTTAAAATTTCCTTGAGAAGTTTATTGTAAATTAAGTCATAGAAAAGCCAACGAGAGTTGCATATTGTAAGAGAGAATTTGAGAGAACTAAGGGGAGAAAATTAGGGTTTGTGAGAGATCTTTTTGTAAGATTGAGAGAGAGTTTCTTATGGGATTTATCTTAAATCACAAAAATAGATTATCTTGTACTCTGTAGCCTAAAAGAAGACTCAATCCTCTTCTTGTGGATGTAGGCGATTACGAGCTACATAAATATGTGTCTATATCTTTTGATCTATTATTCTGCGGTAATTGCTTTACTCTTTTTTTTCAAACTAGTATTTTCTCAATATTTCCACATCACCTTGTGATTTGATTGGTTTACAAAGAAGGGATGAGACCTAATCAAGGTGTTCGGTGACTCTTTCACAGCCTACGCTTCACACAGATCTCCTATCGGTGTGCAAAGATCAGTGTCAAGTTGCGGGTTGTGTGTGCCAACATTTGTATCAGAGTGTCTGGTGATGCCAATAATTAGTATCAGAGATGGATTTTGATTAGATCATACTTATCTTTGAGGAAATGTTTAATCTTTGCGTCATGAAATTAAAAAGTCCTTTAGTGATAAAGATCGAAATTGAAAAGTTCAATGGCGAGAGGAATTTTAGACTTTGGAAGAAAAGGATGAAGACAGTCTTGATCCAACATGACCTAGATCAAGCTTTGCTAGGAGTGGACAAGCAGTCTGAGAGCTTGAGAAATGACTAGTGGAATATAATGGATCGGAAGGCATGAAGTACGGTTTTACTTGCTCTCTCTTATGAAGTAGGGTACCATGTAATCGAAGAGACGACTGCACTCTGTATCTGAAAGAAATGCGATGAGCTGTACATGATCAAGAATGCACCCACCGACTTGTATTGGAACAATTGAATGGACAGTGGATGAAGGAAGATATGTGAATGTTGGAGTATCTGAGCAACTATAACAAGATAATGACCGAATTAGCGGCAACAGGATTAAAGATTGGAGATGATGACAAAGCGATAATTTTATTGGGTTCTCTACCAGCAAGTTACCAATATCTAAAGATATCGTAAACTGTAGGCAAGGCGATAAATATCATGGACAAGGTCAAAGTAGCACTCCTCATGGAAGACTTTTAGCGATGACATAGTGTTGGTGATGAGTCGAGTTCTGGTGCTGGGTTAGTACGTACAAGGGATATCTTTAAACGAGACAAGTTAATGGATTAAGCGGTGCTTTTTTAGCAAGGGAAGGGTCATATGACAAAAGATTGCTTCAAATGGTAAGAGTGATTGAAGGAGGCAAAAGATGAGGGATTGGGTGGCCCAAACTTCGTATACAATGAATATTACGGAAAATCAACGAGTGAACATGTTAACAGTTTTAGAGGAGGAAAGTCAACAAGTCAAAGTGTTGATAATTTCCAAAAATAATACTTATTGTGACTGTTGGATATTAGATTCTAGAACATTGACTCATATATGCTCCTAAACAAGCCTATTTGACTCCCTAGTATAAGGAGTTAATGAGACTATCTACACGGTGGATGGTACAAGATGTGATGTCATCACAGTGGTGGGAAGAAGTGGGAGCATGGTTACCTTAGAGAATGTTCAATTAATCTAGAAGGTGAAGAAGAATCTGATGTCCATTGGGTGTTTTGACTCTATAAGCTACTAAACGTAAGTGAGCAAAAGAGTCATCACAACATATCGTGATAGACCCTCCTAGTTGAAAAGAATTGTGTAGGTAGCTTGTTCTGTCTTAAGGAATTGATATTCAAGGTGAAGCTTCATCTTCAAGAATGTGTACTACCATGAGGAAGGGGAGTTAGCGACAAAGTTGGGTTCCAAGGACGGGAGCTTGAATCTAGGTGGAGGAGTCAAGAAAAATTCTGCAACAAGTTGATAGCGAGGCTTAGAACGTGCAACAATAGAGGTTGATGTCACACTATCAGAAGTGCTTGACATCAATGCATAAGCAACAGCCTCTCCATTGCCTATTGGAGAGGCTCTTAAGGTGATTTCTCAAAATTTTCGTTCTCTAGAGTTTTCAAGTTTGTAGCAAGATGTTAGAAGAAGGATCGATGTTTCAAAAGGTAGCTTCATAAAAACATAAGGTGGAGATTATCGAGAAATAGCTTCGCATTTTAAGAAAGCCTTGTTGGACTTCGATTGAGCATTTAATTTAATCGAAAAGAATCAATTACAATTGAAATTAAATTTAATTATAAGATAATTAGAATTGACAATCCAAGTTAAAAAAGGAGTCATAGTTGAATTCAAGAGAGAGGAAAGCTATTGAAATACCCCTCAAGAGGTTTACTGTAAATTAAGCCATAGAAAAGTGAAGGAGAGTTGCGTATTATAAGACAGAATTAATTAGAACTATGAGGAGAAATCTAAGGTTTGTGAGAGATCTTTTGGTAAAAATAAAAGAGGGTATTTGTGGGATCTATCTTAGATCACAAGAATAGATTATTTTATAATCTTTAGAATAAAAGAAGACTCTCTTCTCATAGACATATGCCATTGCCAAACCACGTGAATTTCGTCTATTTGTCTCTTAATCCATTATTTTACAGTAATTGTTTTACTCTTTTATTTGAACTAGTATTTTGCTAGTATTTCCACATTTTTCGGCGAAGGTGTTCAGTGATGCTTCTGCATAGATTTTCAATTATTGCGCAATGATCAGCGTTGGGTTGCAGGTGGCATGTGTCAACACAAAGTTTACACAGCCTTTTAGCTTTGACACTCCAAAAATATTCTTTGACATTTTGGTATCTAAAAATTTACATTTTTTCAACTTTGATACCTTCAAAGTCTTTTCCTGACACATCGATACCCTAAAGTTCACACTTCTTTTGATTTTGTACCCCAAAGTTTCGTTACTAACGTACGGTTTGATATGCCAAAGTTTAAAGGTGTCAAACTTTGGGGGATCAAAGTGTTTAGAAAAAGATTTGGGTATCAAAGTCAAAAGAGATGTAAATTAACTTTAGATATCAAAGTGTCAAATAAAAATTTTGTAAAACGTAAGTGTCAAATTAAAACCATAAGGTATCAAAGTTCAAAAAGTTGTAAACTTTAGGATACCAAAATGCTGTAACCTTTTAATATACGATAATACTAGAAAAAGTCAAAAGACTCTCAACTATACATTCATTTAGTAGCGACATTTGAAGCAAAGTTTATGAATAGTGTTTGAATATGTATTTCTGATCCAGATTTTGCCAATCAATATAACACTCTAAAATTGGTGTTTTAATCAATTGTATTCAAGTCTGCATTTCATCGATACTTATGTGAAAACAATTTGACTTAAATTTTTTCTATATAATTGTTAGACTCTTCTAATTGCTTTTTGCATATTTTCCCGCGGATGAAAATTGTTACATTAACTACCAAATTAAAATTTATATTAAGGTAACTGAAAAAACTTTAATTTGATGCTAATTAAAAATCCATATCTACTTACTTTTACTCGTATTTACACATCACTAGAATTTTTTCCAAGAACATACACACAAAACATCCTTAAAATTAGGTTAATAAAATTGTAAAATCATCAATATAGACTCCAAACAAGTCGTATCAAACGCTATTCAGCTTTTCAAGTATGTCATACCCTGAGCTTGAAGAAATTCGAAGCTCATCATCAACACCAGCGCATGCGGATCACATCAGATTTAGTTGAAAATCTTAAATTATAGTCTTCTTTTTTAAATAATAGTTCTTTTACTCTCGTACAACACGTGGTATAAACTTTTTGAATGCCGAAATAATATGCATTGATTTCATTATGATATCCAAAAATAATTAAACCGGTCCATTCTTTATGGCAAGAGATCCAAAAGAATTAACATTTATTCAAGCGGAGACACCGTGAAATAAACGCGAGACGCAATTCAATCATAAATTCAAAACTTTATGATATTTGAATATATTGTGAACAGTAATATTCGTAATGACATGGCCTAATTAATTTTTAACTATACATAATACACATCAGATCAGATCAGCTCTTGTTGCATGCTTTCGAGAGTCTCTCAGTGCATGAAATGGCCCACGAACAGATAGGAATAGCTCTACAGCCTCATACGTTGCTGTTATTGAAAGAACCAGACACTTGTATATGGGAAGAGAACAAAGCCTTTAAATTGATTGAAAGCTAAATCTTCCACTAAAACCGCTCAGACGATCGTTCGATATATATAGGAAGTGTTGGTTATATCAACTGCCGACACTTGAATTTCACAAAATTTCCCCTGAACTTTTTAATGATAAGTGTTGGCAGCGTTGGAGTTGGTTGCAAGTCTTTTTCATGGGGTCGACCTCCTCTAATGGCAGCGGCATATGAAACCATGGCCACAATAATAAAGCTGGATCATTACCAAACTCATGCCGATCACTCGTTATATGTGAT
>BQKN01000206.1:631535-646716 GCA_022839385.1 Asparagus kiusianus
GACCATTTTCACCTCTTAATATATTAGAAGGATTTATCTTGTAAATTGAGATTTTTATCACAAATCATATCATATACTCCCTTTAAAAGTACGAGTTCGGGAAAATCTTTCTATGATCAATATTACCCTTACCCTTTTTTGAATATTACATTGTTATCCTAATATATTCTAATTTATCCTATCTTCTTTGAATTGGTAACAAAATGATTTATTCTATTCATAATGAGACTTAACATGTTATTAGACAAAGTAAACATGTTTCATATAATTCATATCATTTACTTATTTCAGTTAGTAGAGAAATCTAAAAAACATATGCTAGCCAGCACCTAAAAACTTTTTGACTTTGTAAAAATTATTCTCCAAGTTTTTTAAATTGCAAAAACGACCCTACAAATTCAAAATTTTATTAAAGCATCTTGAAAATTACAAATTTTACTTATCTCAATTCAGTGAGAAATCTGAAAAATATATGCTAACTAGAAACTAAATGTTTTTTAACTTTGGAGAAAATATCTTGTAAGTTTTAAAAATTACAAAAACACCCTTAAAAATTCAAAATTTATAAAAAACACCTTAAAAATTTTAAACCTATAAATATACTAAAAACCTGCAAATAACACAAACAACCCTAAAAAATTTATAAAATTTATAATACACACTCTGAACTTTTTACAAATTACAAAATAAAATCCTCAAAATTATAAAATTTACAAAAATCCTGATAATTTCTGACCTAATAGTACATTAAAAATATAGGAATTATAAATATCCCTTACATAATTTATAATTTATACAAAACACCCTTAAAGTTTAAAAAATTACAAAGAAACATTTAAAATTCAAAATTTACAAAAAACACCCTAAAAATTTCAAAAGTTTTTAAAAATTTACTAACAATTTAATTTCTAGGGGTTGTAGTAAATTGAAAGCATAGGAATTATAAATGGTCTATAAATAATTTACAATCTGTAAAAAATACCTATAAGTTTAAAAAACTGTAAAAAGTATAGGTTTAGGAAAATTACTAACAACCCATAGAAAATTAAAATTTTACAAAAAAATATGCAAAATTACTAATCTATAGAGACAAAATGTTATAAAAAATTACTAAACAATGTAGCCCTAGATAATTTACAAAAAAAAAACACCATGCAAATTTTTAATCTATAGACACTAAAATGAATATATAAAATTACTAACAACCCCTAGAAAATTAAAATTTTGTAAAAAATATCATACACCTTTTTAAAGTATAGGTTTAGGAAAACCTTTTCATGGTAAATATTACCCATAAGTTTTTTTTTGAAAATAACATAACTAATTAAAAATCTATTAAATTTGAAATTTATAAAAAAAACATCCTTAAAGTATAGTACATTGAAAATTATCCCTCCAAAGTTTAAAAATTTTCAATGATTTTTTTTTGTAATTCACTGATTTCAATGTAGTGTTTAATAGTTTTGTGTATTTGGAAGTTATAAATTTTAGGGTGTTTTTTACACTTTTTAAAACTTTTGAGGGTGTTTATTTTGTAGTTTTCTAAATTTTTATTGTGTTTTCAGTGTAATGCATATATACATCAATTAATAATAATATTAAAGAATAAGTCACTCTTAAGATTATTAGACCATAGTTAAATGTGCACTTCACTATTTCTAGGCAGTATAGTTTATTTATGCAAAAAATTTTAGTCAATCTATATAGTGGTTAAAAGATTTTGACTTTAATGTGCTCTTTTTTTATAAATTATATTTAATGTGAACCCACTATATAATTTTAACTGTGGTCATCATAATTTTAATATGTTTGATTGATTGACTATTACGTATATAGAACAAAGATTACTTTACTTTCTCACATGAGCTAATATTTGGTGCTTAATAATTTAAATTATTTTAAATTCAATATAAAGTAGTGATCGAATAACATTTATTCATTTACCTACAACATAAAACAATCTCAATTCCTATTTTTTGCTGGAGATTTATTCCATAGTTACTTGTATCAAATTAGTAACTAAAATAATAATTATTTATGCTTAAATTAGGATGATTGTAGTTGGTTACTCACTATAAAATTTTTATGAAAATATATATATACCTTACTTTCTATATTTATCTGCACTGCCCATGTATATTTTATAAATTAGTTCTTAATTTGACATATGAAATTACATTTTCTTTGTAGAAATTTCTTCTTTGACTTTTAGACAGTGTAATCACTATATCACCATTCTAGCATAGAAATGACCTCACTCTAAATGGCTTCAAGATAATATTTGAGTTGCACTGAAGTATATACTATTGCTACTATGTGTACATATTTCTTAAGAAAATAATATCAACACTTTTTAAATAGAAGAAAATATTCTAACCTCTGATATTATAGAAACTAAATATAGCCAATTGAATGATTAGCAAAAGAGAACTTACATTAGAAAAGTGTGAATAATAAAATAAAGAGGAAAGGTAATGGCATTGTCAATAGTAATATAAATAGCAAACTACAATGTAAAGTTAACCTATTTTGTGGAGCCCAACTACTGGCTATAAGCATCGGGTTTCCATGTATATACTTTATAATTTATTAAAAAGGGTCATATAATCTTATATAATAAAATTGATTTAAAATATTTAATAGTAATATTGTTGTAATAATATCATTATTAGGATCTTCATGAATCAATATGTTCTTTATGATATATAAGCTATGCACTCTAAATTATTGTGTCTTTTATAGAGCCAAAAAGTTTGAATACGAGCCTCTAACATGTTGCTTTGACAATAGCAAAATCTACTTAGGAGATATAGATATTTCAGATGAGTTATGTATCCCAAATACAATACAATTATCCTAGGCAAGTGAGTTATAATAGCATTTTTTTATTCACATCGTTTGGGGTAAGATTTGATAGGGACATTGCATCAAAGAAAAAAATTATATTTAGAGCACATAGCGAAATATATCATAATCTCCCTATTCTAATTTTGCAAGAAAATAATTTTTTATACTTTTAGTTTTACTTCTATGATACAGAGAATGAGCTATAAAATTGAATGAGAATATTAGATAATATAAATATGAGTGAAACATCAACTAAAAGTTAACGTGAGTATTGTTAGACCCTAGAGAGGGGTGATTAGGGTCTTATGCTAATCTAATCTGATTTTATACCAATTAAAAAATTATTAACAAGTTATCCTAGCAAGTATGAAATATAACAAGATATGTGAGCTAGAATAAGTAATATGAACAATGAGATATATCCTATATGATAAAAATATATGCAAGGATATATAAACTAACACAAGAGTGAAATAAACATAAACAAGATAAGAGTGATAGTGTAAATAAACAATGCAAACACAAGCAAATGATCACGGAGTTCGGACCTTCCATCCTACGTCTCCGCTCCCCACTCCCAGGGAGAAATATACTATCACAACCGGGTTTTTTACGCTCACCCGAATAACGTTTACACCTCACAATGTTGGTTTTTAACGCTCACCGATCAACGTTCACACCTCACACTCTCACTCGGTTTTCTAGCTCACCGAAAACTTTATAACAACATACTCGGTTTTCTAGCTCACCGAAAACCTTATAATCTCACAATATAACAAAAGTTGTTCTCTACAATCGATGAGAACTCAATTAAGCACAACTCAATATTACAATCCCACAACCCAACTTATACTATGAATGTAAATACAATAAGCTCAAGTTGGTGTGTGTAAACAATGAGTGAAATCAAATCTAAACTCAATATAAAACTAGCTTTAATAAAATGATAATCAAACAAATAGATTTAAAGCTAGAAATAGAGTTTAAAAAACTTCTCAACAGATCAAGAGATAGAGGGAGAATAGTTGGAGGCTCAAACTCCAATAGATGATCTCCTCAAGCTCTTGTAGAATTGATTTTACAAACTCAAACTCTCAAATGCTTAAAAGCTTTTAAACAAACACTAAACAAAACTTAAACCCTTGTTAAACTTTGTTAAAACATTTTCTTGGCTTATAATGAAAGATGAGATCAATAGGTATTTATACCCACTCAAAACTTCAGCAAAAACCCAATCAAAATGACCAAAAACCCAAGAGAAAACAGCTCAGAAACTAACCGTTGGAAGCCAACGGATACTTCGGTGGTCGACCGTGAAATTCTCGCGGTCGACCGCGAGTCATATTCAAACCTGAGAAAACTTCCAGAGAAAGCTACGGTCGACCGTGGCGGTCGACCATAGAAACTTAAGGACTGACGGTCGACCATCACGGTCGACCGTGAAAGTTTCTGCTGGCTCCTGAGGGAAAAACATAGGCGCGGTCGACCGTGGCGGTCGACGGTGAACTGATACATGAAAATACAGGTTTAAAAACCGTTTTTTTTTATTTTGAAACCCTATTTAAAAATATCAAACAAATTCAGAAAAATGTAAAACTTTGAGAAATGATTGTAGACATGATAATACCCATGCTACAAAAACTAGTTTTCAAAAAGGACCTCCTAAATGAAAAATATCATCATTTTACAAAATACTCCAAAACATAAAAATATGAACATATGAGTTTTGATATTTTAGCTTAACCATGTTTTGAAGCAATACAAAATGATTTTATAGACTTGAAGAAAAATGTAAACTATTGTTATGAAGTCTATAAACAAGGAATATAGTATTTTATCAAAATACACATATAATACACTAAAACATGATTTCATTAAACTAAATAAAATTAATATTGATAAAATCATATATATGCATATAAGTATGAAACAAGAAGTGTATTTTCAATTGTATTCAATTGCTTCATATTAAAACTTGAAAACTATCAAACCAAAACATATGTATATATATAACTATATACATACAAAACCAAAACGTGTATGTGTGTTTATGATTGAGCTTAAAGTACTAACACACATAATATAAACCTAAAACTAAATTTACCCAAGCTTGTGATCTTCAAAGAAGCTCTATCTTAGTATACTTGCGGATGAAGCTTGAACTTGAATCTTTAACTTTGAATTGCGTAGGTTTCATTCCACAATTCCGCCAACCTCCATAATATTGGATATGATCGTGAATGCGCAATTCCATCCATCCTCCAACATATTGTTTGTCTACAATAAATAGATAAGCACAAACACTAGACAAACAATATTAGTGGTAAATTGTTTGTTAAACATCATCAAAACAAAGAGGCCAACAAGTATGAATCAAATCACAACTAAAAGTTTAATGGAAATATTGGAAGTAAATTCATATGCAAAATTCATTTGCAAATTGAATGATCACTCATCTTTTGAAGACGTACTTCAAGATACTAATAAATAGAGATGTTGTACTAGATTAATATGTTTATAACTCATAAATAGTAGATCACGTGATCACAGTCTGGATTAAAGGAAATAATGATAATATTTTATTTGAGAGAGAGATTATTGAGTTGATGATCAATCCCAAAAAAATCTTTATTTTCTGTTTTTATTTTTACTCTATTTTATCAATTTAAATAATCTTGATATTCAACCATGTGCATTGCACATACATCTCAACTCATGATATTCAACCACGTACATTACACGTGCATCTCAACTAGTTCCTCTAAAAGTGTGACCAAAATTTTCACTAGAAAAAATATTCCCGTGCGTAATTTTACACACCCATGTGAAAAGCAGTAGTTAATGTTGTTAGGGGTTCTTTCTGGTAAACTCTCAAGTTAACAACCAGTTTTTTTAACCCCTAAACTTACATGTTTTTTTAGATGATATTTCAAAAGTAATGAGAGGTTATCTGATAAACACCTAAAAGGAGGGTTTTTTGGGTTCTTGGCCGGGGGGCGCCCGCGGGGAGTTGTTTAAAGATTTAGCCTTGTGATTAATAGAGGAAGGAATGAACAAGAAGAAACTCTTTTATCTTTTATTTTTATATTTTTCTCTTTCCCTCACCTATTATTCTATTAATACGCGACAAGTTGGCATTGCACCAAAGTCTGAAGGGATTACTTTATAGTACAACTAGTTTTAGACCTGTGTGATGGACAGATTTATTTAGTATTGAGCTTTTATATTTCATAAAACAGATGAATGTTTCAATTCTTTAAAATTCTATGTACAAAAAAATCACAATTGTTAGATACTTTCAAGAAAAAGTTAGCACAACGTATAGAATTGACCATCCATTATTCGAAAACAAATACACACATACACATGTACACACACAAAACAAAAGTTGTATGTGTCCACACTTATTATATGACACATAAAGTGTCATTTTATTTACAAAGAATTAAACAATAGTGACACAAATAAAAAATATACCAAATCATGATAATATTTGTGTCATCATATATATAATTAAATATAATTAAAAAAGGCTAATAGTCTAATATGAATTGTGAGAGGATCTATTAGTGAGCTTAAATAATAGATCTTAGATTTTAATTATAATGATGATTAAACATCTATGATGGTATATAAGCTATAAATTAAAACTTCATAGTTAAGTGCGCTTTGATGAGAGTAATCTTAGGATGGGTAACCTTCTAGGAAGTTATAGTGTTGAGTGATGATACTATTTATATTTTATGGTCTCGACACAGCTATGTGTCGCCACTCTTGACACATATATGTGTCATGAGTTTTGTGACACATGTATGTGTCACCACTCTTGACATATATATGTGTCGTGAGTTTTGTGACATATTCTCTTATGTGTAGAAAGACGCTCTCCACACATGCTCTAACCACACTTTTGGTATGTGTCATGCTCTATTTATGCGACACAAAAATATGTCACGTAAAGACAACAAATATATCATAATTTACAACTTTTGTTGGAGTGTGTAGATATTTATATATAATATTATTATATATTGTACAATTCAAAAATAATGTTACCTAAATTTCATATAGACTTTAATCGTTACCGTAAAATGCCTCAAATATATATGCTTATTATAGCATGATGCAACACCAAATGATAGTAGGAAATAAACTTTTCACTAGTAGGCATAGCAGAAATTAACTATTAAGGTAAACTATAACAAAAATGTAAGGCAAATCACACTAAATCACACTAAATCCCACAATAACTATTAAGGTAAACTATAACAAAAATGTATGACACTTCACGGGCCTAGCAGAAGGCCCCTCCTGGGGATCAGCCAAAGGAGCAATCAGCACCATCGCCGCTTCTGTTGTCGCTAAGATAAGGGCCGAAGCCTTCTCCTGGTCCTTAGCAAATGGAGGCACACCCGACACATTAGCAACCCGTAAGACCGAGTTGTCAAGCAAATGACGACTCGAAGAGAGCCAGCGTACGCCTTGATTTGGTCAAGTGCATCCCTCTTGGCGTCGAGTAAGTCACCTTCCTTATTTCAGGCCAGTTTGAGCAGCCCAACTCCAGGTCGTCCCCCACAACCCAGACGAATTTATCCTTCCAGTCCTTGTGCGAGTCAGGAGGGCCAGTGATGAGCTTGAACTTCCCCACCACTTGAAAATGGATGTGGAGTTCGGTCTGGTTTACCTTCACAATCGCTAACAGGCCCAAGACCCGTAAGGATGGCTTTATCGCTAACCAGTGGCAGATCACCACGAACCCCACTAGAGTTGCTATGACGTTCGACTTCATCTGAGCCGACGATACACCTAGCACAGTGAAAACTTACTGGAGGAAGGGGTGCAGAGGCAGCCGCAGACCACACTCCAAATGCCTCAGATAGAGCGGATCCCGGTCCAGCCCATGATCATAGATGACCTCTGACCTCGTTAGAGCCATTAGCTGATACAAGTCGCTGTGCGAGCACCTTTGATCATGGAATTATCAAAGGTGTGTTTGAGAAGAAAAACACACAAGACAATTCAATTGGCAAAGGAAAATATATTCTCTAGATTATGAAGAATAAAAGATTACAAAATATCTCCTCACAATCTCTCTAGAATAAAGAACAATCTCTCTATTCTCTTAAAAATATCATCTGCTATTTAGAAACCCTAAACAATCCCTATTTATATGTCTAATAACATGGATGGCAATCTTATAAATAATCAAGCCCAATGGAACTTGGAATACGCGTCAAAAAGGAATCTAGATTCACCCAGGAACCCGATCCGATCAATCGGCCTGCTTGGTTCGGTCGACCGTCCAGAGAGAGGGTTTTAACGCTGCAGGTGTGCATATTTTCGGTCGACCGATATTGGTCTGTCATTCAATCGATATGGCCTTGTTGGTCGACCGGTGTCAACCATTCGGTCGACCAGCCAGAGCCTATTCTTCAATTTCCTGACTTCTTTTGTTTTCCCTACTTTTGACCTCTTTCACCGTCACCAACGGCTCCACCCATGTCTCTATTCTCAAGCTATCATAAGAATCATCTATTCTCAAGCTCCCATGAGGATCACTAAGCTCCTAAAGTAGAGAGAAGATACACCCGTATCAAGGCTTCCTCCTTTTAGGAACTTGAAGTCCCGTTCAAGTTAGAACTTCAGCTGAGGGAACTGACGAGCCCCTCCTTCCCTATTGAACCACCTGACCTTGCTAGGAACATGACTTTAACGTCTGATCAGAAATGACTCCTTCATCCTGGATCTCGTCGTAGTCACCTTTCACTCCAAAATGCAATCCTCTTTTAGTGGCTCTTCTCTATCAAACCACAAGTCTTTAACGTGTGGTAAAATCACTTTGCCGTCACCCTCATCGTCCAACAATAAAGGCTCAAACAACTTCAAGTACTCGACATTAATCACCGAATACATGTCTAAGTAAGGTGGCAAATCAAGCTTGAAGGCGTTGTCACCAATCTGATCAAGATTCCAAAACGGACCATATCGTATAGGCTTCAACTTCTTCCCTTCTCTCTTTAGCGGCTCCTTACTCAACTTCATCCACACCATGTCACCTTTGCCAAAGTTACAAGGAACTCGATGTTGATCATGCTTCGCCTTGTACTTAGCTTGTGACTTTTTCAATTAAGCTTCAACCGTAGCGTGAATATGTGCAATCTTCTCCAGAAATCATTGAGCTTGTTGTCTTTCACTCTCTTCCTTACCGTCAGCCGTAGCTTCACTAGAAAACATGAGATTGAACAGACTTGGCGATAAGAATCCGTAGCACGTCTCAAACGGTGTCTTTCCCGAAGATCCATGAATAGTCCGATTGAATACAAACTGAAGATATTGTAAGCTCTTATCCTAAGTCTTAGGATGCCTAGAATTATACCCCCTCAACATGTGCACCATGGTCTGATTGACTACCTATGCTTGTCCATCTGTTTGTGGATGAAAGGCCGTGCTCTTCTTCAATCTAGTGTCCATCAAACTCCACAAAGAATCCAAAAATGTTCGAGAAACCGACTATCCTAATATGAAATAATCAAACTCGACAATCCAAAGTACTTCCACACATGCTCAAAGAACAACTGCGCTGCACCCGCTCCCGTCACGGTCTTCTTGCAAGGAATCAATATCACTATCTTGCTGAACCGGTCTACCATAACGTACAAATAGTCATGCCCGCACTTGGTCATTGGCAACCCTCCTAAGAAATCCATAGAGATACTCTCTCATGGTCTAGAAGGCACTGGTAATGGTAAGTACAATCCTCACTTCCTGTTAGAAGACTTCGAAATGCAACATAGCTTACATCCTCTAACGTACTTGGTAATATCCTCTAGCATCTTTGGCCAAAAGACATGACACCGTAGATTGAGAAGCATCTTCTGGATCCCAAAATGACCTTGCACACGCGATGTATGTGCCTCTCTAATTCACTGCAATCTATCACCATCCTTCGGAATGCAAAGTGATGTCCCATGATTTAACAAATCATCCTCTCCAAGCTCGTACTCCCCCTTCGACTAGCCTTCACATGCTCGAACACACTACTGAAGTCTTTACTAGATGCGTACATCTGTACTTACTCCAAAGGAACCAAGGGCTGAATACGCATCACCACTAATGAAGCACTCACTGGAGGTCGAGATAACATATCTGCCAAGTTAGTCGCCCCCTTCTTATACCTAATGATAATGTTGAACGTCATCAAATAGGATATCTACTTTATGTGTCATGCCTGCTGCAGCTTCGTCTGGGCATGTGGAAACTCCAATGGTTTATGATTTGAGTGCACAACCACCTCCTTACCCAACAAATATACCCTCCAATGCTTGATTGCCTGATAAAGTGCATAAAACTCCTTGTCATAAGTCGGATAGTTCTAAATAGCACCCATAAACATCTCAGAATGGTACTCCACCGGCTTCCCATCCTGTATCAACACAGCGCCCATAGCATAGCTAGAAGCATGGGTCTCTACCTCGAAGGTCCTCTGTAAATTAGGCAACATAAACACTGGTGCCTCCGAGATCTTCCTCTTCAGCAAATGAAAAGTCTCCTCATGCATCCTTCCCCACTCGAACTAAATCTTTACCTTCGTAAGGCCATGTAAAGGTGTCGTATAAGTCAAAAAAATATCGAATGAACTTGCGCAAATATTAGCAAGCCCCATGAAGCTTCTCACCTCCGTCACTGTCCTAGGTGTCGGTCACTTCGTGATCATCGTCACCTTGTCTGAATCTATCCTCTGCTAGCCCTTCTCCATAATGAAGCCGAGATACACTTGCTCGTCCTTCCCAAATTCATACTTCTTCCCATTGTGCTTTAGCTATCCGTTCTGCAGCACTTCAAACACCTTCTCTACATGAACAAGACGCCCCTCCCAGGTCCTGCTGTACACCAAGATATCATCAAGGTAAACTATCTCAAAATCCTCTATAAAAGGTCACAACAAATCTTTCATGAGTCTCATAAAGGTCGCCAGAGCATTGCATAATCCAAACGGCATCACCAACCACTCAAACAGACCATGCTTGGTTTTGAACGCAGTCTTCCAAGTGTCATCCTCCCGAATCCTCACCTGATGGTAACTAGACTTCAGATCCAACTTTGTAAAAAACCTCGCTCCCTCTAACTGACCCATAAGATCATTGATCAGTGGTAGTGGGTAATGATTCAGGACCGTTATCTTGTTGAGCGCCCGGTAATCCATGCACATGCGCCAGCCTCCATTCTTCTTGGACACCAACAACACTGGCGACCCGCAAGGCGAACAACTCGGCACTATCACTCCTGTCTCCAGAAGCTCTTGAACTTGTTTCTTGATCTACTCGGATTCCTGTATGGATGTGCGGTAAAGACCTATATTCGGCAATGAACTCTCTCCTGTCAACATAATCTCGTGCTCCACACTCTGCCTCGGTGGTCGTCCCGTGATCTTCGAAAACAAGTCAGTATACTTGGCCTTCAACCTGTCAAGATCTCCCTCCTGAAGCTTGTTCAAGATAGTCAAGCACACCCTATTCAGCTACTCCTCATAAGGTCTAATGAATAATAAAACAAACTTCTTGCTCGTATTCACTAGCCTTTTCGCCTAAGCCCCCATTACCAAACTCGTCTCATGCGGGAGAGATGCCAAATGAATTATGAACTGCTCGCCATCATTGGTGAATGTATACTTCTGGGCCCGCCTATCATAGATCGCGTACTTGTCCCACAAATAAGGATTGCCTAGTATAACTTGGCAAACATCTAATAGAACGACGTCGCACATGATCTCGTCAATATACGACTTATGGAGTACAAATTTGAAAGTACATTGATTGATCACATTCAGGCCCGCCTCCTTCTGAATCCACCCTAAAGGATAGGGTTTCGGAAGCTTGATCGTCTTCAGACCCAACTTTTGAACCAGGACCTCAGATATCAAATTCTTCTGACTCCCTAAATTAACTATGGCATCAACCAAGCTGGTCTTTACTTACAACTTAAAAACAAAGAGCTTCTCTCTGGGGTCTTCGTCTTACTTCACGGTCTGCTTTCCTACCATAAGGTTGAGACTGCTATTAGGCTCTGTCATTCCAGGGACTTTCTTCGGACCCTGTGCTATCACGTATGCCTTTTTCTTCTCCTTCTTCTTCAATCCTTTCAGCTTCAGATGAGGATACTTCTCCCAGCATCGATCAGCCACGTGCCCTGTCTGTTTGCAATGATTACAAGTCAATCCTGCCTTCCCTAGGTCGCTCTTCTTCTTCTTCTCCTTAGGTTGGGAGCCACTAGACTTGCCTCCAGCTTGTTTGAGATCCCTCTTTGTTTTGTTGCCTCTCTTTGTTTTGTTGCCTTTCTTCTGCTTACCCTTAATGGCAATAGCCTTCACGCTCACCTATGCAATCGACTCAACCGTGAATAGCTTCATCTCCTTCTGGATGTATTCGTTCAAATCCGCCATATATTTCATAAAGACTAAGTAATCCTCCATCGCAATGTTGAGGATCATCGCTTGTTGTTAAAACTCAGTCGTGTATTCTTGAACGGTTTGATTGAATCTTTGGTGCAAGCCACACCACTTGTACCAACGCTCTTCAAAGAATTCCACCGGGTAAAACTGCTTTCTTAGTAACTCTTGAACTTGTTCCATGACATCGTTTTCTTCTCCTGCTTGTAATAAGATTTTTACCATGTCAACGCGTGTCCTGAAAGCTTCAATGTCAAAAATGATCTTCTCTTTTAATGAATAGCTATAAAGAGTAAAATAAATCTCCATACGCTCGATCCAATCATCAAGCCCTTCGATATTAACACTCTCATTAAAAACATGAATCTCTACTCTGAAATCAATCTTCAGATTCTGGTAAGGACCCTTACCCCCTTGATGTAGAGCAGTCTTGACGGCCTCGACCTCCTTATCAGAATCTAAATCCTCACTCTCTCCACTAGACTCTACAGATTTCTTCTTGGACCTCGAAGAAGATTCGCCTTTTTTGTCCCCTCCATGGATGAGATCAATGAGTTGTGTGAGAGTCGATCCGATTAATTCGATCTGTTTCTCCAATGCATCAAGCCTCGCTGAGTTGCTGTTATCTGCCATCTTCTTTTTCCTTGATTTCTGGATCTCTTCTAAAGAAATAAGGATCTTGCCTAGTTTTTTGTACTGCAATCGAGTAAGGACCAAACACAGGATACCTCTTCACATGATCTGTTTGCTCTGATACCAACTTGATACGAGTCGCCGTGTAAGCACCTTTGATCGTAGAATTATCAAAGGTGGGTTTGAGAAGAAAATAGCAAAACACACAAGACAATTCAATTGGCGAAGGAAAATAACTTCTCTAGATTATGAAGAATAAAAGATTACAAAACTTCTCATCACAATCTCTCTAGAATAAAGAACAATCTCTCTATTCTCTTAAAAATCTCATATACTATTTATAAACTCTAAACAATCCCTATTTATATGTCTAACAACATGGATGATAATTTTGTAAATAACCAAGCCTAATGGAACTTGGAATATGTGTAAAAAATGAATCCAGATTCACCCAGGAACCCGATCCGGTCGACCGGCCTGCTTGGTTTAGTCGACCGTCCAGAGAGAGATTTTTAACCCTATAGGAATGCACATTTTCGATGGCTGATATGGCCTTGTAAGTCGACCGGTGTCAACCATTTGGTCGACCGGCCAGAGCCTATTCTTCCATTTCCCGATTTCTGTTTTTCTTACTTTTGACCTCTTTCACCGTCACCAATGGCTCCACCCATGTCTATATCCTCAAGCTACCATGAGAATCATCTATCCTTAAACTCTCATGAGGATCGCTAAGCTCTCGAAGTAGAGAGAATATACACCCGTATCATCAGCTCATACTCCTGAGAGATATCAAACCTCCTATGGAGCGTCATCTTCTACGCCTGAGTCACCTTGGAGTGGAACTCCGCCAGAAGAGCATGTTGGTCTACTGGATCTGATGCCATCGTAGAATGAAGAAATGATCACTGGAAGAGATGAGCAGAAAAATTCTGAGTTCTCTAAAGGGTATTTCAAAAGGCAATAACCACTATCTTCATGGTCCTGGTTCTATATATAGGCAGCTGACTTTACAATCGTCAGAATTTGAACTGTCGGATCAAACTTTATCCAACGGCTAAGATTAATTATCAGAATTTGAAGCGGCATCTCAGAGATTTTTAAGGCACAACCCACTCACCTCGAATAACCCACAATCTACTAAGAAAAGTAGAGCTGTAGCAGTCAAAAAGAATGTGCAGTGATGTCAGCCACGCAAATCTGACATGACTTTTTAGTTCCCTCATTTAATGCACATCTATGTCCATCCTGAGTGACTCTCATTTCACTCAGACCCGGCTAAAGCCGACTCTAAGTAAAAGGGGGTAACTATTATGGTATTCTCAATCGTCAAAGTGCGACCCTTTGTCAGCAACGGACATATGTACTTCTGCATGCAATGTCCCAATCAAATCGGTGGTCAGAGATCAACAATGATTCTAACTCAGCAGGCTCGCAGAGTCAACATTCCCTTATGCCGACTCGAATGGCGGAACTTGTCGGCCCTCTTGTCGATGACGACTCGCTACGAGCCCACTCGACCAATTATTCAATGCCTCATGAGGGCGACTCGAAAGGCATTACTTCTTGGCAAATCTAGAGGACGACTTCAGCCTCTAGCCTCCCCACTGACAGCACGTTGGCGTCACATTTAATATTTGGTAGGTGCATCATACCTCTAGCTCTTATAGTCTTCATGACTCATCGACCACGTCAGCACTGCCATACCGTAGATCACGTCTCATTTAATACTGAGGTGATCTCTCCTCCACTAGCCGACCAACACGTGTAAAGTAGGTGCTGACGCAGCCGCCAACCCATACTTCTTCACCGCCATCCTGTGCTCGTCCGAAGTAATAATTCTACCCTTATACAATCAGTATGAATAGAGGTACTATTCTAACATAAAAGAGGTTTTAGATTCTGAGCTTTTGCAAAATCAGATCTCTTGAGCAATATCTGTAAACTACTGCACACACAAGAACTCTGACATTTCTTCATATTCCCTACTCAAGTTCACCAACTGACTTGATCGTCGGAGGAACCACGGTGGAACCAGTCCCCATCCTCTCATGAGTTTTTACATGTGCAGGCTTCAGCCACTCAACTCAGAACCGGATATTCGGGAAAGGAAGCGGCCCCTCATCAATCTCACTCCTATCCATCCATTTTTACTGACCATGTGATCATTAACATCAACAATATATATATATATATATATAGGTTTGTGTCTGGGTCGTCCTCTAGATTTGCCAAGAAGTAATGCCTTTCGAGTCGCCC
>BQKN01000206.1:651716-679596 GCA_022839385.1 Asparagus kiusianus
TATATATGTGTGTGTGTGTGTGTGTGTGTGTGTGTGTGTGTGTGTGTGTGTGTGTGTGTGTGTGTGTGTGTGTGTGTGTAGAGAGGGAGAGAGAGAGAGAGAGATAGGTATGCTTGGTACCAAGCACAAATTTTGTGCTTAGTAATGATGTGTCCTGTTCCCTGTAGGCTGTCTAAAAATCACAATAGATAGTTGATCCCTGTCAAACCTCAACCAACAGTCTTGACTAAGAAGGTTACAATCAGATGACTTTCATGTCAACAAATGAAAGCTACAAATGGAGGACTTTTCACATAGATCGAGAGGAGTTACAATTCAATGACCCTTCCGACGACTGACGAAAACTCTATTCAGTGGCATTTACCATCAACTATGAGAGTTACAATCTGACGACTTTTACACCTCAAAATAGCTAAAGCGAAGATTACTGAACAATAGTTTTTGCAATGCTTTACAGAAGAGGTTACATGTCATTAGCCTCTTCTAAATGCAGAATCCATCTTTGCGTTTCAGCCTTCGAAACGCAGGCGGTCCCTGCATTTTCGACCGTCAGCAAATGGAACGCAAGCGACCTGTACGTTTCAATCATCAGCAAATACCCAACCCTGCGTCCCAAACCTAAAGCGCAGAGTTAGGACTCAGAACGTAAGCGGCCCCTGCATTTTTAATTCTCAGCAAGCACCCAACTCTGTGTCTCGAGTCTAAGACGCAGAGTTAAGGCCTGTAACGCCGATTTAAGCGTTTGACTTGTTCAAACATAAGCTGAACGGCCTCAGAACCATTTATCCCACGTTTTGAGGGATTCTCGCCTACGTTAGAGCGGATTTAGGGGTTAGTTACACCCCTTATCCCCTATAAATAACTACATTACTCAATCGAGTAAGGAGGTTGGATTTTTGGAGATCGGATCATCCACGAGATCAGCTGGAGGGAGATTCTTGGGAACAAGAAGATCTTAGAGCATCCTTCATCAACAGCAAATTTACTTGGCTTATTTATCGATTATTCGGTTCAAACAACTCTTTTCATAGAGTTTAATGCTCGTCCTGAGTTATAAAACTCGTTTAAGAGTTCTTAATCATACTTGTCACGCAAGTTAGTTGTTCCAGTGAAT
The DNA here is from genome assembly GCA_022839385.1 of Asparagus kiusianus. Classification (NCBI taxonomy): domain Eukaryota; kingdom Viridiplantae; phylum Streptophyta; class Magnoliopsida; order Asparagales; family Asparagaceae; genus Asparagus; species Asparagus kiusianus. The sequence continues at coordinate 652,831 of BQKN01000206.1, forward strand.
TGAGATATGCGGATTGTCAACAGAGAGGAAATTTGACGCGATCACTCGAAAAAGGCACTCTATCATCACCGTGAAGAACCCAGAATTAAACAAAAGGGAGAATTCAGATCAATTCTCCTCTCTTTTGTAATCGGAAATCCAAATTATAATTAAGATTGAGAGAATACAAATCAAATATATTTCTTTCAATTTTTTTACTATAAATTTTTTACCAAACAAAAGATGGCGACTCCGCTGGGGACTAGCTTCTCTGACGAAGAAGTGGTAGCGTAGTCCGATGTTCATCTCACTGGAACGACCGTTGAAACTCTCATTGTAGAGTTTGATCAAGCTAAGTACGAGAAAGCCCTCTCCTCTGGATCGCTTAGCCCCAAGGCTAGGCACAACACTCGCAAGATCTCCAAAGAGATCAAAATCGCTGTTGAAATGCCAAAGAAAGCCCTCTCCTTTGGCCAAGATTCATCAAACAACCCATCCTCTAAAGGAGTAGGCTTAGCCTCTGTCAAACTTGTTCAGCAAGTTGAAAACTCCATACCTGCGTCAACATGGTGTGTAATAGGTCGTAAAAGGCCTATGACGGAGGAAAGTTTGATCAACATCAACGACATTGCTACCAAGGCGCTGAAGCGAGCCAAGAAGAACGCCGCTCGATGAAGGAGAAAATCCATATGGCGAGCACACATGCAAAACAGCCAATCTCTTGCCCAACACGAAGATCGTGTTCTTGAGTCTTCGCCCAAGTGCTGCATCTCTACCTTTGAACGCACACTTCGTGGTAACGAGCCTAATTACGAACCTCGTGTAATCCAACTTAAATGCGACCCCTAGTGGTGCTTTGTTCAATCCAGACGCACACCTCAGAGGTGCGTCTCCAAAGAAAAACGCAACTCTCATGAGTGCGTTATAAAACCAGAACGCACACCATAGGAGTGCGTTTCCAAAAGAGAACACGCACCTCAGGAATGCGTATTCAAAAGTGAACGCACACCTCAGCGATGCATCTAAAAATCAAAACGTGACTCTCAAAAGCACGTTCAATCAACTAAACGCACACTTCAGAAGTGCGTTCAACCAAAACGTGATCCCCAAGGACACGTTTCAATTCAGGAACGCGGACCTCGCCCATGTAGTCACAAACCCAAAAACGATCCTCACGTTTCTTCCCCAGAACACGACGTGGTCCGCCAAGTTCAAGGGGGTCAACATGGGTTTAAAATTCATGTTCGACAAGAACCAGTCTCATCCACTCAAGGACAGGGGGTTCTATCTCTGTCCTCATGCTCGATGAGGGATTTCTCCCAAGTTTTTGATTTGCGGGAATTACTCTCTAGAGGGAGACCGACACACTAAGTAGCTCATTCATATCAATGTGAGCGGCTTATTTCCACAGTTCTTTCAGAAGGCCCCTGCTGTGCACCTGAACCTCGGCGATCTGTATTCGACAGTTTGATAAATGTTGCCGGGCCTGCCAAGTGACAACGTCATCATAAGAGGAAGATTTCTGAAGCTGAATATCCTGAAGTCACTATTAACGTGATAGGTAGAGGAAAGGCCTCAGCTCCTAGTTCGGATGAGTCAGAGAGAAGCCATTCCCCGACCGTCCGAGAAATTTATGATGAGTTCAAAGGAGTATATCGCCGCACACGAACTCGCACAGGAGCTATCCGCTCGGTTAACTATTGCAAGTTAGCCAAGGGGATTACTTCAGATGATGAACATTCCGTAATCGTAGAATCTCTATCATCAAGCTCCGTCATAGCACGTGAGACTCTCGTTTACATGACTGGAAACTCTGACGACTTAGCAAAGAGGGTCGACGAACATCATGCCATGCTCCAAGCATAGCAAGAGACACTCCTTCAGATGAAGGACATGTTGACCCAACTCCTTGCAGAGAAAGGCCAAATGCATGAGTCTTCCTGGAGGACAATTTTAAAGGGAAAGCAGAAAATGCTTGAGAATTCAGATCACGAGGCTCAGAACATAGAATCCTCTTCTGAAAACGAGAAGGAGATGGAAAGAGAATTGAATCCTCAGTCATCTAAAGTGGATGAGTTAGAAGCCCAACTCAACGCAATCGCCAACAAGAGCGAGCTTCGTGAGGAAGGAGTGGTACGGCCTTATCCTACCGAATGGGATACAACTCCCTAACTATTGAAATTTAAGGCCCTAACTTTGCAACCCTTCGATGGCACATGATCACCGAACCAACACATCTACTACTTCAAGTCACAGACTGAAGATATGGTAGCAAACGACGCCATTCTGATCCGTTTATTCATCGACACTCTTAAAGGAGTTGCCTTCGAGTGGTTTATGAAACTGCCTGCTAGATCTATTCAAAAATGGGTAGATCTGGAAAGGCTCTTCTTAGCCAGATTTTTCGAAGATGATACAAAAGTGTCTGTTCCAACCCTTCTCGCCACCAAGCAGAGGAAGGGAGAGTCCATCAAGACTTACGTGAAAAGATTTCATAGCATGGCATTACGATGCCCATCAGGTATGACCCAATCAACTTTGGTCGAAACTTGTTGGCACAACTTACAGACCCAGCTCCTTGCTCAGATGGGGGTGGCAGAATGTCGCTCCTAGAGACAATTGGCTTCATAAGAAGAATAAGCCGATGAAATCGTTGCTCGGGTCAAGGCTGAAGAAGTTACTCAACCAAATTCGCAGCAACAACGCATCCAAAACAACACTCTGCGGTCTAAGGGAAAGGAGACTTTGGCTGCCGACACTAGAACACGGGCATCGCCTGCCAAGCAGAGCAAAGTACCGAATCCGCAAAGAGCACCTAAACAATACTCATTCAAAGAAGAGCATGTGGATACTTTGTTCCAATTACTTCAGAAGAACAATAAGCTGTAACTTCCAGAGGTTAGGAAACCGGATGAGGCAGGAAAGGTGGACGACCCCAATTATTACTGTTATCACAGGTTCTTAGGACATCCTACCAGAAAATAGCTGTAGAACTTGGTGAATGCCAATGTGCTTACACTGAAGCCCGAGCAGAAGACCGTATCCACCAATTTGATAGTGATCTAGTTCGGTGACTTCCCTCCGGTAGTAGCTGCAGATGGTATCGTCCCCGTCCATAAAGGGGAAATGCGAATGAAAAGCACTGACTTGCATGGTCAGAAGGACAGAGGGTTGGTACTCCTTACTACCTCAAAAAGGGAGATCATGTGGGTCCATCCCGACCTGGTTGAAGACCAACCGTGGACGAACACCTCGTCCAAAAAGAAAAGAGGCAAGGCTAAGCCATCCAACATGATTAGCCCCTCCATAAATGAGAATGATGATCATCTCAAACCTCTCACCGACTCAGAAGAAGAGAGGAATTTTCTTGCAACATACCTGGGAGGCAATCCTGGCACCCGCTCAGGAAAAGCTTACCTGAAAGACTATGATCAGAATGCTCAATAAGCAGAAAAACAACACCAAGACGCTGGGGCTTCTGTCCCTAAGAAGTCAATTGACAAAGGGAAACAGAAAGAAATCCGGTACAATAAGAACCTTCTTCAAGAACCTGGGGATTCGAGCGCTCCCTTCCAATTCAACGTCATGGCGCAGTTGGCCAACATACCTACCAGGATTACCCTATATGAGCTCCTGAGGTTATCCAAAACCACCAAGGAAGCTCTAATTGAAGTGTTGAAGAACATGAAGAGCTTTATTACTCAACTCACTCTGATTCCTGAAGCTTCTGAAGGCCAGTCTTGTATAAAGTGTCTACAAGTAGCAAGAAGTTTATCATGTATATCATTCACTCAAGAAGACATGCAAGTCAAACATAAGCATGACAGGCCTTTGTACTACACAGGGTACATTGGGTCCTCAGAAATTAGTCGTGTTCAAGTTAACCCGGGCTCAACACTCAGCATCATGCCTTATAGGGTCATGCAGGTCTTAGGGATTCCCATGCATTGGTTGAACACCACCCAAACCACTATCTTCGGCTTCAACGCTAATAGTACTTGACCCCTAGGGAAAATCAAGCTCAGGTGTTAAATCGAAGATCTCAAGTCCGATGTGACATGTTACATTATAGATGCGGACACACCCTATAATTTATTGTTAGGACGACCATGGATTCATGCAAACCGTATTATCCCGTCTACCCTAACTCAGGTCATGAAGTATGCTAATGATGAAGAGGAAGTCCGAACCCTGATTACGGAAAAGTACCCTTTCATAGGGGTAGAAAACTTCCATACAGACTCCGTTTTCTACCTAGAATCTCTGGAGAAAGAAGATGTTGATAGTGGCAATGAAGCCGACATCGAGCCAGATCCTGAAGAAGACTGTCCATAGGAGTTAAACTTTAATGTAATGGGTCAGGTTAAGAACAACAATAATGTACTAAGCGAAGGCGAGTGGTGCATTAATGAAGATTTTATTTTGGCATACTTGTTTGATGAATCCTCTAAAAATGAATAAATAGAGAATGATATTAATGCAGGTACCAACCCATGACACACATTATGTGCAGAGGCATCACTTACATTGCCGATTAAGTCATTCTTCACTTCAAATGAGGAAGTAGAAGATGTCCAGAAGGCTTTCTTAAAAGTACCGTCCAAAAGGAAAGAGCAGAAGCCGATCTACTTCGGTAAATTTAAATCTGAACTATTCAAATGAGGAAGTTCAGAAGAAGATAATGGAACCCCTCAATTCCATTACCATGAACCCAATTCCATATATCTGATGAAGCGGATGTGATATAACTTTAATGAAAAACAAGGTTTAAACTTTAGGAAAGGAAGGCGAACGCCCATCTGAATGTCTCTCACTCCCGAAGGAAAACCTTCGGATTATTATCAGAAAACTAGAAGAGGTGTGGGTTACGTCACAACTCATTCTCTTTCGAAAAATGAAACCGGTAAGTATCTATATTAAGATTATTCATCTGAAACATCATCATGGGAATCCGATATTAGCGTTGGATCTTTCTTTAAAAGTTTGACTGTGAACATGGTTTCGACTAGTCACCCAGATGAAGATACAGGGGGTGACGAAGAGTTGATCGAATCAACCAATGACCCGTGGATCAAACACCTTAACATCTTGTGGGATATACGTTTCGAACAACGCGAGCCGCCTACTGAAGATAAAGTGATCCAGGTCAACATGGGAGAGGAGTCCGACCCTAAACCTATCTTCATAAGTGAAAGCTTATCACCCTCTGAGAAAAAAGATCTTATATCTCTCATTCGAGAATATATATATATCTTTGCTTGGAATTATGAAGACATTCCTGACCTTGACCCAAAAATAGCCATGCATCGTCTCAACATTGATCCAGATGCAAAACCCGTTAAACAACAGCAACACCGGTTTCGTCCTAAGATCATGGAAGCAATTGAGTCAGAAGTTAAAAAGCTTATAGACTCAGGCTTTGTTAGAGAGGAACAACACCCAGACTGGGTAGACAATATTGTTCCAGTTCCTAAGAAGAACGGTAAGGTCCGGATATGCATCAACTTTCGTGACCCCAATATAGCTTGCCCAAAAGACGAGTTTCCGCTTCCCAACACTAATGTCATGATTGACAACACCTACAGATACAAAAAGATATCTTTCATGGATGGATTCTCCGGATACAATCAAATTAATATGTATCCTAAAGATGAAAAGCATACTGTTTTCAGAACACCATTGGGGGTGTATTGCTATACAATGATGCCCTTTGGATTGAAAAACATAGGTGCAACTTCTCAACGTGCAATGAACACCATCTTTCATGAATATCTGCGTAAGAAGATTGAATACTACGTCGACGGCATAGCAGTGAAAAGCTAACACAAAGGTGATCATCTTATAGACCTAAAAACAATGTTCGACATCATGTGAATACATCAGTTGAAGATGAACCCGACAAAATCGTTCCTTGGGGTATCGAGCGGAAACTTCTTAGGATTTATCATTACATCCAAGGGAATTTCTTTTGATTCAGAGAAAGTTCGTGCTATCCAAGACATGTCACCTCCGAAGAATCTCAAAGAACTCAGAGGTTTGCAAGGCAGATTGGCTTACATCTGGAAATTCATATCTAATCTCTCGGGACGCTGCCAACCTTTCTCTAAGCTCATGAAGAAATGAGTATCCTTCATTTAGGATAGAGACGGCTAGAAGGCATTCGAGGAGATTAAGAGATATCTTACTCAACCGCCGGTTCTGGTGGCCCCGATATTGGGAATTCCTGTTATATGTGAGAGCTATGGATCATTCTCTTAGAGCTTTATTAGCCTAAAATAATGACCAAGGACGGGAGCAAGCCATCTACTGCTTAAGTAGGACCATGATGGGAGCCGAACACTGGTATAATCTGGTAGAAAAAGAATATCTCGCTTTGGTATTCGCTGTCCAAAAGATGCGATATTACCTGATTAGACAAACAATCCATGTTATCTCTAAGCTAAATCCTTTGAGAGTCCAGATGACGAAACCATCCTCTCTGAATTGCCGGCTGGTAAAAAGGGCAATCCTCTTGTCACAATATGACATGTAATTTATGCCCCAAAGGCTGTCAAAGGTCAAGCTTTGATGAACTTCCTAGCCGATCATCCGGTACCAGGGATGTCTAAGCTGTATGAAGAATTGCCCGACAAAGTTGCCGAATCTTGCGTAACTCAAGAAGTTATGCAAGTATGGAGGTTATTCTTTGACGGTGCATCCAGAGCAAACCCTCATAGAGTAATTATTGCGGGAGTAGGAGTAGTATTCATATCTCCAAACAGTCACGTGATCCCAAGAGGATTTTTCCTGATCGAATCTTGCACCAACAATGTAGCTGAGTATAACGCTCTACTATTAGGAATGCAATTTGCTAAAGAGCTTAACATTCGACATCTTAAGGCGTACGGTGACTCTCAGCTCATCATAAATTAAGTCCAAGGAGAATACAAAGTGCGCAATGAGGATCTGATCCCGTACTACTTCGTAGTGCTAAAGCAAGCCAAGAGGTTCGAAGGTTTCTTCATCGGGTATATCCCACGAGACTAGAATGCTTATGCAGATACTTTAGCCTCGCTGGCAACCTCACTAGTATTGCCCCCAAGGTCTGAAACAATGATTCCTGTCATTGGACGTGAATTATATTGTTCCAAGCTTCCTGTAGAAGAAAATTCAGACAAGACAACGACAGGAGAAGTCTGCACAATCTCTATGGAGCTTGAATCTAGGGATTAGCGATTCCCATATATTGACTATGTCGCATACGGAATTTGCCCGACAATTCCAAGAAAGTAGCCGCCATCAAATGAAAGGCCCTCCAATTATATTATGATATAGTTTCTCAAATCCTGTATCGTAAATCACATGATGAAGTTTTGCTTCGATGCCTTTTTCGAAAGGAAGCACAGGAGGCTCTCAAGGAAGTTCACAATGGAATGTGCGGAGCTCATCAACCCGGGGTTAAGTTAGGAGATCGCCTCTGACCAATTGACTATTATTGGCCAAAAATGTTTTCAGACGTAGTTGATTACGCTAAGTGTTGTCATGCATGTCAAATCTATGGTGATTTCATTCATCAAGCGCCATGAAACTTACATCCCACGTCTACGTCTTGGCCATTTGAGATGTGGGGAATGGATGTCGTAGGACTAATCTCTCCTCCGACTTCCAGGGACATCACACGTTTCACCAATCACATCAATATCCTCTAGTGGAACCAAATAGAAGTGCATGTACAAAACAGGCAAAATAAAGGGAATAAGTGTAATAGACATGATATAGAAGAGATATCTCATAAATAAAAAGAATCATGTCTCAACTATAATATATTTGATATCTGAATAATAAAAATATCTCAACAAGAATCAACTAAAAAACATATTAAGGCACACTACCTGTACAATATGAATATGAAACTCTAATGTCTGAATGAAACTCAAAACTACAGTGGAGTCTCTACAAGTAAAAATACGCGACGATGACTATGTCAGAACTCCATCACCCTGCGGCTCTCCAAAACTCCGAACTATTTATTTTGGCCGTGACCGATTACTTCTCCAAATGGCCGGAGGCAATCCCGCTGAAAGAAGTTAAGACATCGAATGTGATTAAATTCATTAAACATCACGTTATCTACCGTTTTGGAGTCCCGAGACGAATAGTTCATGACAACGGAATGTTTGGGTTAAAAATCGTTGTTTTCATTGTGATTGAATGTATTACAACTTTAATCGTTTACAATAAACTCAAATTAAAAAAGTTGACCTTTTTATAAGATCTCCTTATACAATGAAAATACAAAAGATACGACTCTTGTCAAACAGTGCAACGAGTGTTTATCACCCGCTGCTTGCGTGGGAACTTTGCATGTATCGGGGATGTTAATATCCGTGGACCACCGCAGATCAGATCCGGTTGACAGATTAAGTTGATCAAAGCTCTCACTTCATGAAGGAAGTAATCGCTGCAGCGATGATCTCGACCAAGCGAGATCACGGCTCTTCTCGAGATTTAAGACCAAGCTTAAATCCGGAGGAATAGGGGACAGGTCTCAGATCTCTCGAACTCCACTCTTTATGCACAGGAGATCACCAATATCTGCTAACCCTTGCTGTAAATTCATGGCTCCACTCTCCAATTCGTCAGCGTTTCGCCTTCTAGATGTCCATCCCTGAGAAATGAGCACCCGAGCTCATATTTATAAGCTTCGGAAGCGGGTATTTAGATAAGAACGAAGGATTCCTTCTTATCTTCAGTTGAGAACTGAATAACCACAGTATCAGATCAGTTAGGACGCTAAGGAACAAACAAATCCTAAGAAAAACCATCAAAACTAAAAAATCATTAAATCTGGCCGAACCGTCACCCGGTGGCTCGTCCTGGCCGGGCCACCAAATGGTGGCTCGGCCGCCAAGTCACCGTTTGGTGACTTGGTTATGGGCCGAACCACTAGTTCGGCCGAGTTGGTTTGATGTGACTCGGTGGCCAGCGGCTTTTATTGGTTTTCTGGGTTTTAACTTGTTCCGCCGTTACACATATTTCATCATTTCGTTGACTTGTACGTTTTCCCAATTCGTTTCGTAAACGCATGGATAGCTTGATGGTGGCCGACAATCGTGAGGCCTCTTGGTTCGCTGTTTAGCTGGCCGATGAGCACGCGGGCCACTTGGTTCGCTAATTTGGTGGCTGATGGGTGTACGAGCCACTGGATGGTGGCCGGTGAGCACGCGGGCTACTTGGTTTGCCGATTTGGTGGTCGATGAGCATGCGGGCCACTTGGTGGTGGCCGGTGAGCGTGCGGGCCACATCATCCATAGCTCATTGATTCACTGGTCGGCGTTAGATAATCCTCTTTGATTTAGATAATGGCGTTCATCACCTTCTCTCTATCTCAACCTGTATTCGGGGATCTATAGGCAATTTTTGATGCCTACAGATACCCCCTCCAAAGAATTTTAGACTCGTTATTTTATAGGGGAGTCTGGAATGCTTTGGATAAGATAGGCCCTTTCCTCAATCTCATAGAGGGACCTGTGAACTGGTTCAATTCTTGACTTCTCTACTTTTCAGTCTATTCAGTGTTTTATCGAATAGATAAAGTTCTTCCGGCGTTGTGTTTATCATCTGACCGTTATCAAAATCTTGAACTGAAGTTGATGAGTTGATTTTGGCTCGTGTCATTGAGTCGACTTTGAACTAATTAGCTGTATTGCAACACGTTGATCGGCGTTGACCTTGGGCTACGCGTTGACCGACGTTAATCTTAGGGTCTTGTATCGATCGGTGTTAACATAGTTTATACTCGTACGTTTGCTGGAGTCTATACAGTTTAAGCTCTTAAGGCATTGGAGCATGACGATCCTAAATGTTAGGGCTATAGGACCAACTGTTAAAGCTGATTCATCTGCAGATAAGGATCTTATCCTGAAGTTATTGGATGCTCAAGTGACGAGACCAACTAATGGGGCTGGTGCGTCAATGACTCTTGCATTTATAGGATTTTTAGCAAACCCTCAGCCATCAACGGGTTTGATGAGACTTTACCGACTACCTTTGAGTCGGGCTAGCATGCAAATTGTTTAAGTCCGTTCTGCATGTAACGTTATGCTAAAAGGGTTAACTCTTTTAGTGCTACGATATTGAATACGTAGCTTTAGTCTTTCTCACGGGAATAGACTACCCGGCGACGTGTGTTAGACGTAGACTTAGGATTTTTGGCAAACCCTTAACCTTCAACGAATTTGACGTGCCTTTACCGACTACCGTTTGAGTCGGGCTAGCATGTGAATTGTTTAAACCTATTTTCACATGTAACGTTGTGGTAAGAGAGTTAACTCTCTTAGTGCTACGATATTGAATACGTAGACTTCGTCTTTCTTACGGGAATAGACTACCCGGTAACGCTTGTTAGACGCTGATTTATCCCTACTTAGGATTCAGGATAAAAGTCCCCAGACTCGGATTCTGGTGTCTTCTTCAATCGGTGAAAGACTAAATCGGCAACGCGTGTTAGGCGTTGATTTATCCCTACTTAGGATTCGTGATAAAATTCCCCGTGCGTGTAAGACTTGGATTTTGGCGTTATGAATAATAACCTGCCACAATGTTGAATACGTGGGCTTTTGTCCTTTTTACGGCAAAAAACTAACCGACAATGCGTGTTAGGCGCTGACTTGTCCCTTCTTAGGCTTCGGGACAAAATTCCCCAGACTTAGATTCTGGTGTCTTTTTTAATCGGTGAAAGACTAAACCGGCAATGTGTGTTAGGCGTTGATTTATCACTACTTAGGATTCGGGATAAAATTCCCCGCGCGTGTAAGGCGCGGATTTTGGCGTTATGAATAATAACCTGCCATAATGTTGAATATGTGGGCTTTTGTCCTTTTTACGACAAAAGACTAACCGGCAACATGTGTTAGGCGCTGACTTGTCCCTTCTTAGGTTTCGGGACAAAATTCCCCAGACTTGAATTCTGGTGTCTTTTTTAATCGGTGAAAGACTAAACCGACAGCGCGTGCTAGGCGTTGACTTATCCCTACTTAGGATTTAGGATATAATTCCCCACGCATGTAAGGCACAGATTTTGGGAGTTATAATGTTGAAATATTATGTCTTCTCTTGGGGCAAAGACGAACCTAAAATAGGAGAGGAAGAATTTTATATTCTATCTCCCGAAACCGAAGAGGAAGAATTTTATATTCTATCTTCAGTGCAGAAGAAACTCAAAGTGGGATCTCCACTTTGAGAATCTAAAGAGTGAAACTAGGAGTGGGACCTTCACTCCGAGAATTAAAAAGATTCGGATAATCCTAACTGTCGGAAGGTTTGATTATCGAAGTAAAGGTGAATTTCTCGTTTATCGAGAGTGAATTATGGTTTTGGCCCTAACTGTAGGAAGGTTTGACCAAGCAGGAGTTTGAGGTGACCCTAACTGTAGGAAGGTTTGATCATTTAATTTAAAAGTGGACCTCTCGTTCATTGGAGGAATCGAAAGGGGATTTTGGTTTTGACCCTAACTGTAGGAAGGTTTGACCAAGTGGGAGGTTTGAGACGATCCTAACTGTAGGAAGGTTTGATCGCTCGATTTGTGGATCTCTTGTTCATTGAAGGAATGGAGAGGGGGATTTTGATTGTGGTCCTAACTGTAAGAAGGTTTGACCAGGTAAACAGTGGGAGTGAGAGTACAAATCACAGTGAGAGTGTTGACTTGTACCGATTACTCAATGGGGATTTTTGGTGTCGAGTGATAAGAACTTAACACGAAGGGGTTTGACAAATGTCAATGATCAGGAGATTAAAATTCTGAATACTATGTCCGGACTCTAACAATGAGGATGTTGAGTGCACAGATACATCGAAAGTTCGAGTGGATTTAACAGAAAGGAATTTTAGTGGTCCCACCGTCAATTAGTCTGATCAGTGGGGGATTTTGTGGTGGAAGACTATGAGTCATCAATAAAAAGTGTTCAAAAATCACAGTAGGAGTTTAGTATTTATCACTTTGTTCGTAATGATCATGTTATCCCTAAGAACATTATATTTAACATTCTTCCGGGAACTTCCCGTTACATGAATTATCTACCCCCAGCTTTCTTTGTAAAACTGGGTGTATCGAGGAGTACGTTGTCCTCAATCGCATGTTCGGGTTATCCTTAAGAATATAAGATTCTCTAGGAACATCCCGTTACATAAATAATCCACCCCCAGCTTCCCTTGTGAAACCGGGTCTAATATTATACTTAGTTGGATGACCGAGAAGCAGTTTATACTCGTATACTCTTTGGAGTGTCGGAAGGAGCAGTTTATACTCTTATACTTGTCGAAGTGCCACCGCTCTCATTGGGCTTATCCCAGTGTTATGACGTCGGCTTCAACCAAGGTTTGGATGCTATTCTTGAGAGCAAAGCAATCCTTGATGGGATGAAGGACCCTCCTGTGGTATGTACAGTACTTTGGATCCACAGTGTTGTCAGCTTCCTCCTGATTTGTGATAAGTGGTAGCTTGATCTTGTTGTTTTCAAGGAGGGATTCGAAGATGGCCGGAACGTCTTCGTCCTTGAAGGAGTACTCTTTTTGGAGTCTCAGATCCGAAGTCTTTTGCTATCTTCGGGGTTGTTGTTGTGACGTCTGATTAACGTCGACAACTGCTGTAGGTGCCTTGCCCTTACCATAGGAGGTAAAGTTCGAGTTTGGAGGATTGACCGTCGGTTGGCTCCTCTCGGCCTTCTTCCTTCGGAGGAAGCGTTCGGCTCGCTCTCCGTGCATCTTCAACTCTTTCCAGGTATCGGACGGTGCTACTCCCATAACTTCCAACACGTCCAAGGAGAGGTTGTTGTGATAGGTTTGTAGGATGAAATCCTCCATGATCGGATCTCGGCAATTCATCGTCTTATTCCGGAAGCGCTTGACAAAGTCGTCGACCGTCTCGTCGTCTTCATGTTTCTCATCGAAGAGTGTTTTGATTGACACCTCGGCATCATAATCAAAGAAGTGAGCGAGGAACAGATTCTCCAGGTCGTCCTAGCTGTTGATGCATGCAGACTTGAGACGATAATACCAATCGAAGGTGGGCCCACGAAGGGTGCTACGAATGACCGAACCATCAGGGCTTCATTGCCGGAGATAATACCCAAGTGAGATTTGAAATAGATCAGGTGTTGAGTGGGCGAATCCTTCCTGTCAAACGGAGTGAAGTTAATCAAGTTGAACTTCGCGGAGTATTCTATTGAATCCCACTCTCTTGGATAGGGACATGGAATGTCGGTCCATTTAACCTCTTGAGCAGACATCAGAGCATTTATTTTGCTCTCAAGATCTTTTATTTTCTCATCCTCGTTCGTATCGGGCTTTGGACGATTCTTAAGAGGAATAATGCGGTCAACCCCAGTGTTGTCGTTTTTATTGGAACCACCCCCAGCGTCGTTGTTTTTAGTGGGACCATCCCCAGTATTTTGGTCTGTGGGAGGGTCATCAGCATCGATGTATTCATCTACGTCTGAATCGCTAGCTGCTTGGCTAACATTGTTGCGATGACTGGATTCACCTAGCTGATTCGACAAAGCTCGGATCTGTTGGTCATGCTCTTCCCTCATCCGCAACATAGCCATTTCGATTTTGAATTTAAATGCTTGCTTCTGCTTGGCTAGAGCATCCTCAACCATTTTAGTTACTTCCTCGGTGTTAATCATAAACACTTCGCGGGATTACCCTGGGCTAGATACCATATTGTCAGAAGCGATTGCAGAGTTGACATCTGATGCTTCGTCATCCGAGGATAATCCTATCTGCATTCTCTGATAGTCCCTACGTCTAGTAGTCCCTGTGCATAGCCGAGTCAGATGATGCGATACGAGGGCGTCAGAAGTAGAAGGTCGAATCGACTTTCCCTTATCAACCATATTTATTGTGACTTCTGGAAGTTCGTCACCTTGAACGGCCGATTGTTTCTTGCGGAAACACCTTAGCTTCGACTTTACCATTCTGTTAGAGATCCTCTCGAATACCGGGACCCTCTGCGGAGCGGTCTTAGGGCAGCTACATGCTGATAATACTACCCTGATAAGTTCGGCGCACGGGCAGTGAGATTTTGTTTCTCGGGTATATCTCTTTCGAGACTTGTTCATACCCCCAGCCCGATAGTACAACTCATCGGTCAGATGATCGGAGCAACCTATTGTGTGTTGACACACTCCTCTGGTATAACATCGTCATCGTCAGATGAATACGTTTCTTTCAGGAGATTTGCCGCTTTATTAGCATTCTCAAGAGTCACGTGTTTAGAACTACTCTTTTGGGAGCGTAGGATCTCAACAGGCTCTTGGTTTTGGGTACACACCCTCAGGCAGGTGGAAACTGGAGTTTTCCCTTTATGAGAAGGCTTGAAATTGTTGCGAGGGCATGCGCGACCCCCAGCTCGACGAGTCGCTTGGGGTGTAGTCACTAGACCCAAACGTTCTTTAATCGGAACTTTGCCTTGATCCTCGTATAAAGGACCCAGGCGATCCGTCATCCTCATCTTGAATTAGGACAAGTCCATACTGCCGTGGGGCCCTGCCAGAGGTATGTGATTCATCGGGATAGAAATAGGGGTCGTCGGAGGCTTAAACGGGACTGCAGGAGGTGAACCAGGTGCGAATCGAACCGAACCAAGTGCGAACCGAACCGAACCAGATACGAACAAAACTAAACCAGACGCGAACCGGCGCAAACCACTAATTGGTGGCTTGGCTTGGGCCGAGCCACCATTTGGTGGCTCGGTTTTGGCCGAGCCACCAGAAGGTGGTTCACATATTTCGGTAGTTCCGGGCGCTGTTTGACTTTTTGTCGACGTCATTTCGGACTTTGGTTTCCAGACTTGGTGTGGTTTCTGTGGCCTCTTGATCATCTCTTTTTGCTTTAACTTCTACGCTTCTTGTACGAGAATCCGTACGTGTGTAATCAAGGCACAGCGCTTCTGAATATGCTCCTCGAGGGTTAAGTGGGTTCGTTTGACTTGGATCCACTCATTCGCTGTTGGTTTGGAGGAGAGGCCATTTATTTGCTACTGGGGCACTTGGTGCCTTTTACGTTTCAGATCCGCTTCATAGCCAATCCCGTCAACAGGCTCCAAAGCTTTAGCAAGTCGGCGCACAAGTCGTTGGCGTTGTCTTTGGCGTGCCCTCTTTGATAAGGTTAGCGTGCCTTCTGCGATTGACTCCTTGATGGAGGAAGGGTCCAGATCTGTAGATCCAGGTTTGTTGGAGGCCGGAGGGGCTTTGCAAGGCGAGATTTCAATGGTAACGCGGGTCTTGATCTTCCTGCACTTGCGAGGGGTAGAGGGTCTGGAGGAGGAGGACGACAGATACTCCTCGAACTTTAGTTGGTCGAATTCGTACTCGACCACTTCTTCAACCAGGATCTGGATCCTTGGTTACGGCACGATAGCTTCGACAGCGAAGCTGTTAGCTCCCACTATGGTCGCCAGCTTGTTTGAGTCAAAAATCTCTGTTTTCATTGTGATTGAATCTATTACAACTTTAATTGTTTACAATAAACTCAAATAAAAAAGTTGACCTTTTTATAAGATCTCCTTATACAATGAAAACATAAAAGATACGATTCTTGTCAAACAGCGCAACAGACGTTTATCACCCGTTGCTTGCGTGGGAACTTTGCCTGTGCCGGGGACGTTAATATCCGTGGACCACCGCAGATCACCGCGGATCAGATCCGGTTGACAGATTAAGTTGATCAAAGCTCTTACTTCACGAAGGAAGTAATCGCTGTGGCGATGATCTCGACCAAGTGAGATCACGGCTCTTCTCGAGATTTAAGACCAAGCTTAAATCTGAAGGAATAGGGGACGTGTCTCAGATCTCTCGAACTCCATTTTTTATGCATAGGAGATCGCCAAGATTTGCTAATCCTTACTATAAATTCGTGGCTCCACTCTCCAATTCGGCAGCGTTTCGCCCTCTTGATGTCCGGTCCTGAGAAATGAGCACCCAAGCTCATATTTATAAGCTTTGGAAACGTGTATTTGGATAAGAACGAGGGATTCCTCCTTATCTTCAGTTGAGAACTGAATAACCATAGTATCAGATAAGTTACGACGCTCAGGAATAAACAAATACCATGAAAAACCGTCAAAACTAAAAAATTATCAAATCTGGTCGAACCGTCACTCGGTGGCTCAGCCTGGGCTGTGCCACCGTTTGGTGACTTGGTTATGGGCCGAACCACTGGTTCGACCGAGTTGGTTTGATGTGACTCGTCCGCCAGCGGCTTTTATTGGTTTTTCGGGTTTTGACTTGTTCCGTCGTTACACGTATTCCATCGTTTCGTTGACTTGTACGCTTTCTCGATTTGTTTCGCAAACGCATGGATAGCTTGACGGTGGCCGACAGGCGTGAGGCCTCTTGGTTTGCTGTTTAGCTGGCCGATAAGCACGCGGGCCACTTGGTTCGCCGATTTGGTGGTTGATGGGTGTGCGGGCCACTGGATGATGGCCGGTGAGCACGCGGGCCACTTGGTTCACCCATTTTGTGGCCGATGAGCACGCGGGCTACTTGGTGGTGGCCGGTGAGCGTGCGGGCCACGTCATCCATAGTTCGTTGATTCGCTGGTCGACGTCGGATAATCCTCTTTGATTTAGATAATGGTGTTCATCATCTTTTCTCTGTCTCGAGCTGTATTCGGGGACCTATAGGTAATTTTTGATGCCTACACGGAA
The DNA here is from genome assembly GCA_022839385.1 of Asparagus kiusianus. Taxonomy (NCBI): domain Eukaryota; kingdom Viridiplantae; phylum Streptophyta; class Magnoliopsida; order Asparagales; family Asparagaceae; genus Asparagus; species Asparagus kiusianus. The sequence goes on from BQKN01000206.1 coordinate 669,497, forward strand.
CACAATTTGTTAGCTATGGATTTTAGAGGTTTTGTGACAAGTTTAGAATCCAAAGTATTGCATCTATGATGTATTATCCACCAACAAATGGCCTCGCAGAAGCCTTTAATAAAACCATTATGAAGCTTCTCAAAAAATTTGTTTTCAAGAGCCGACGCGATTGGGATGAAATACTTGGCGAATGTCTGTGGGCCTACCGTATAATTGTAAGGATCCCTATAAGAGTTATGTCATTCTCTTTGGTATATGGCTATGAAGTTGTGCTACCATTGGAAATCTAGATCCCTTCCCTGAGAGTTGTCATCGTGATCAGAATGGAAGAAGAAGAGAAACATCGACTACGCCTTCAGAAACTTGAAGCTTTAGATGACAAGTGACTTTAAGCTCAGCAGTAGATTGAGCTATATCAAGCTCGAATTTCTAAAGCCTACAACAAAAAGCTTAAGGAATAGATTTTCAAGAAATGCGATCTGGTCCTTGTTTCCGTCGAAAGTTGTTTTCATTATCGATTTCATTATAACTTTAGTCGTTTACAACGAATTCAAATAATAAAAGTAAAAGATTATAACTTTCTTGAAAATAAACACAAGATTCGTTTATCGGCTCTTGCTTGCGTGGGTTTTTGGCCGGTAACGGTGACGTTGATATCTATGGACTACCTAGCGACCAGATCAGATCCGAAGCTTCGTCGATTCGTGAAGGAATCGAGAAGCCGAAGCAGTTATCTCGGCAACAGCGAGATAACTACTCTTCTTAAGATTACCTCAACGGGGTAATCTCAAGGGAAGAACATGGGAAGTGCAGATCTGATGAGAGATTCTTCTTCACGTTGACGAACTCGCTCCGATCTCCTCCTCTGTTCTGAAATTTGTGGCTCTTCAGTCTTTAGTTCGGTAGGGCTTCACCAACGCTTGAGAATTCCAGATCTCAAAAAATAAAGGCCCTGGGGCTGTATTTATAGGCTTCGGGACCCTTGTTTTCGGATATGAATGGCTGATTCTCTCTTATCTTCTGTTATAACCACTTAACCATGTTCTTGGGTAATATCAGATTAGTTGGGAACAAATCCGGACGGTTAACGTCGAAAAATAGCATTAAAACCTCCAAATCAACTTTTTTTTTGTATTGCAGATGCTCGTGGGTGTCTCTGCGTGGCCGAGACACTTGTGAGTGTCTTGGCTTGGCCGAGACACCACGGGGTGTCTCGGTTTGGCTTAGGGTTTGGTCTCGCGTGCTCCGTTCGTTTTTGTCGTATTTTCATCATCCGAACTCAGAATTACGCGATCCAGAATGTGTCAGAAAGCCGACGAGGAGATCTACAAGTTCTTATGACTGAATCATGTATGGAGTAAATGGGATATGAGGGACCCTTCGTCTTTTGTAAGCGACATGCAGTTCCCGATTCATTCTTGTTTCGGTTATTCCGCAATTCCGTTGCTTTGCATGGTCTGTTGACTCACTTAATGTGTTTGTCATAGTCAAATAAGCTTCTGTGACTCGAATAGCAATGTTCATCTTATTCTCTCCATCTTGAGCCATGTGCGGGGACCTATAGGCAATTCTTGACGCCTACAGATACCCCCTCCAAAGTGTTTCAGTCTCGTTTCTTGTATAGATGAGCCTGAAATACTTTGGATATGATCGGTCCAACCTTTAATCGGTGTAAAAGGACCTATAGTTAGTTTTGATTCTTGACTCCTTCGATTTTCAATCTATTCGATATTTTGACGAATAGCTAAAGTTCTCCCGGCGCTGCGTTTATCGTCTGGCCATCGTCGAAATCTTGAATCAAAATAGGTGAATGGATTTTGGCTCGTATCATCGAGTTGACTTTGAACTAACCATCTCCATCACGATATATATTGACTTGCATTGATTTTTATTGCAATGCGTTGACTGGCGTTGACCTAGGGTTACGCGTTGACCGACGTTGACCTAGGGTATCGAATCGCCCGGTGTTGACTTTTCATCGCAACGCATTGACTACTGTTGACATAGGGTTACGCGTTGACCAGCGTTGAGCTAAGGTTTCGAATCGCTCAGCATTGACTTTTTCATCGCAACACATTGACTGGCGTTGACCTAGGTTTACGCGTTGATCAGCGTTGACCTAGGGTTTCGAATCGCGCATCGTTGACTTTTTCATCACAACGCATTGACTAGCGTTGACCTAGGGTTACGCGTTGACCGACGTTAACCTAAGGTTTCGAATCGCTCGACGTTAACTTTTCATCGCAACGCGTTGACTGGCATTGACCTAGGGTTACATGTTGACCGGCGTTGACCTAGGGTTTCAAATCGCCCGACGTTGACTTTTCGTCGCAGCGCGTTGACTAACGTTGACCTAGGGTTACACGTTGACCGGCATTGACCTACGGTTTTGAATCGCCTGATGTTGACTTGTCATCATAACGCGTTGACTGGCGTTGACCTAGGGTTACACGTTGACCGACGTTGACCGACGTTGACCTAGGGTTTCAGATCGCCCGACGTTGACTTTCTCCTCACAACGCGTTGACTGGCGTTGACCTAGGATTACGCATTGGTCGATGTTAACCTACTGTTTCGGATTACCCGGCATTGAATTTTTCATCGAAACACGTTGACTGTCATTGACCTAGGGTTACACGTTGACCGGTATTGACCTAGGGTTTCGAATCGCCCGACGTTAACTTTTTCATCGTAACGCGTTGACTGGCGTTGACCTAGGGTTACGTGTTGACCAACATTGATCTAGGGTTTCGAATCGCCCGACGTTGACTTTTTCTCGCAACGAGTTAAGGCGTTGGCCTAGGATTACGCGTTGACCAGCGTTAACCTAGGGTTTCGAATCGCCTGACGTTGACTTTTTTATCACAACGCATTGACCGATGTTGACCTAGGGTTATGCGTTGACCGATGTTAACCTAGGGTTTCGGATCGCCCGACGTTGACTATTCGTCACAACACGTTGACTGGCGTTGACCTAGGGATACGCATTGACCGGTGTTGACCGGTGTTGACCTAGGATTTCAGGTCGCCCGACGTTGGCTTTTGTGTTGATTTTCATCAGAATAATCCATCACTGATGGAATTTAGGCGAAAGAGGATCATAAAAAGCATTTGGGGGTCTGACCTGGGCCAAGACACCTATGGGTGTCTTGGCTTTGGCCGAGACACCCAAGGGTGTCTCGGCCATTAGGCCGAGACACTCTATGTCTCTTTCCTTTTTTTTGCCTCTTCTTGTTGTACTTTTCCCCCTCTTTCCCAAAATTTCAAATAGAATTCTATTCCCTCCCAAACTCCTTCTTCCTCCTCTCATCCAAAAACTCCATTTCTTTTTCTTCAAGAACTCTAAGTCCATAAAAACACTTGCCTTTAAAAACCCCTCAACCCTCCAACATAATTTCGGATTTTTTGCCCTCATTATTTGGCCGAAAATTATCCCCTCTCAAAGCTAGGGTTCATCCCATCTTCAAGCTCAAGACTTGATCTTTTGGAGTTGGGTTTTTAAGTTTTCGATTTGGGTAAGCTCCTCTTCAACTTTTTTTAGAAAGATTGAAACTTTATGTTTGTAATGAGGGTATGCCATGAATTTGTATGTAAAGATGGTATCTTTTTGTTTTCATGAGTTAGGTTTTGTGTAAAAGATTGAATCTTAAAGGTTGGATTTGAAGATGGCCGAATTTTGAGGCGTAGGGCTGAAATTTTGAGGGGCTTTTGTACAAAAGTGGACTAAAATTTTGAGGGGCTTTTGTACAAAATTGGACTGAAATTTTGGGACTAAAATTTCATGCCCATTTGGCCAAACTTTGAGGGGTTTTATGTAAAAAACTAGGGCTAAAATTTTGAGGGGTTTTTGTGCAAAAGTGGACTAAAATTTTGAGGGGCTTTTCTGCAAAAGTGGACTAAAATTTTGGGACTGAAATTTCATGCTCATTTGGCCAAACTTTGAGGGGTGCTTTTATGCAAAAGGCTAAACATTGTTGAGGGGTTTAATTGCAAAAGCAATTGAATATTGTAGGGGGGCTTATTTGCCAAAGGGCTAAAATTTTAAGGCTGAAATTTCAAGAGTTTGGACCACATACCGACAACCAAAAGTTTGAGAAGTGTATGTGCAAATTGGACCGAAATTTGTAGGGGGTCTATTTGTAAAATTGGCCGAGTTTTGTGATATCGAGGATGTTAGGTGAACAAACACGATGATCATAGCCAAATTCAAATGTGTCCATGGCTAAAATTCAACCTTGAACATGAGGGGTATTTTGGGTATTTCACCCAATAGTTGATCATGAAGGTTTTAAATGCAATTTGAACCCATTGTTTGCATGCATAAAACTCATAGGTTTAATTAGACTTCAACTATAAAATCCTATTTTGTTTATAGGACTTTAGTTAAAGTTCATAATTTTTCTTTTAATTTTCGGGTATTTGAATTTATGATTATACCTGATCCGTTGATTTTCGTTGCAGGTTAACCATATCTTCACGTCGACCACGATTACATAGGAGTCAGTGCTCTTCTCAGCATAGCGAGAGGGAGGCTTCCGTAGCATTCTCTTACGGGGGGTGAGCATTTATGCTTTATGTATCCTCGTTTGACCCATTCGCGGGTCATTCAGGAAGAACAGATGTCCTCCTTCGCGGGGATTCAGGTTTCGGGATGACTCATAGTTCTATCATGCCCTCGCTTGGCTCCTTCGCGGGTCATTCGGGACGAACCGAAATCCTCCTTCGCGGGGATCGAGGTTTCAAGATGATTTGTGGTTCTACCATGCCCTTGTTTAGCCCCTTCGTGGGTCATTCGGGAAGAACCGACGTCCTCCTTCGCGGGGATCGAAGTTTCAAAAGACGTGCTTTGCTTGGCCAATTCACGTCTTTCGGTACATTGTGACGATTTCGTGTTGTATTACACTGTGTGGGTCGGGGTACATTACCATGTTACTTACGTGATTATGCATACCGTCTTTCCGGTGTAGGACACTCAAAATCGTCTCGCCAATCACTCAATGAACGACTCTATCTCGCTAGCTCGTGAGATGAATTCAATCATTGTATAATTCATGAATAGTTTTCTGATTCCACGTTTGTTTTGCTGCAGTTGAATTCCCCACGGACAACATTCCTCCTCATGCTACTAGCAGTTGCAGTGGAGAGAGTTTTGCTTCTGTTGTTGATAAGTAGGCCATCGGTCCGACCCCTCAGTTTGATAAGAGTCGCTCCAATGAGTTCTGTCGCTTGATACGAGATAGGGGCCGCCGTTCACTGTGTCAGTTGATTACCGATGCCCCCTTCACTGAAGACTCTATTTCCACTCAGACTTTAGAGAAGCCTGGTTATTTATTTGGAGACCATGTCGAGGATCCGGCTAAGCTGATGCTTGATGATGAGCACTGGTTGAATAATGATGAAGGACTCCTTCTATACATCCCTTCTATTCCCCGTCAGCATTCTCTAGCTCATTTGGAGACGTAGGCTGTGCGACAACAGATGTCCTAGAATCTTAAAGATGACCATGATCGAGTTCATTATGGATTCATTTCCCATCATAAGACCCCAGGTTCTAATGGATATAATTATATTCGTGGCCTTCGACTAGGGATTCTGGGCCTCGATATCACGCCACCAGACGAGGTGTCAGCCGTCGCCCTTACTGTGAGGAATCGTTTGGCCAAGCTTGGGAGGAAGTTACCTCCGACAGAGTTTAGATGTTTCGGTTGGGCCTATTCGCCACCCAAAAGGTGGTGGACTCATATGATCAGTTATGTCTTTGGACGTTGGGAGAGTGATCTGAGAGGTAGTGGGTTGTATGCGCCCATACGATCCACCATGTATGGATTCCCAGTCAGCAGCCATCATTTCTTAGCTTTATTGGAGACATATATCCCTGACAGTAACACCTTCTTGACTTGCGGTGAAGAGTTGGGGTTAGCCTTGCATGAGATGCATAAAGTTTCTGGTCTTCCGATGGGGGACCATCTATATCAGGAGTACTTTCCCTCGAACCTACAGTTAGAGTGGCTGAAGAAAGATTCTCCCGGTATGTACGACACACTTTGGGACCTTACGTGTCATTATCACACATCTCTAATCAAAGTGAGTCCTACGGCGAAGAGGAAGAGGCAGATCAGCCTGAAGTAGTTCGCTGATTATTTATTCCAGCATTTCGAGAGCCACTCGGACGAGGTTGTTTGTGAGTTGACCCCTTTGACATATTCTGCCATTAATGAGTTACTTGAGAAGGCCGAAACTTGTTCCTTAACCACCGCTGGCGCTGAGGGAGCTTTCTTTGCGGGGACCAAGTTTTGAGCATTCCTTTGTCACGTCCAGAAGTCGATTCGGCCCAGGACTCTGCTAGCGGGCTATCTCGCCCTCTGGTTGAAGAAGTGTGTCGTTCCATATCAGTTTTCTGACACCTTGCCTAATGAGGTCCTCTTCCCTGCCGTCCAGCTAGCTTATGGGAAGGTGCTTTCTCTGCTTCCGACGATGGTCGTCGAAATTCATTGTGGGCTTAGGTATTTGGTTGATGGTCTTACACATGTGGGTTTTGAACAGTCAACCGAGCTTCTTTCTGTAAAGGTTGAGCTTTCGTATACATACCTGATGACGTGGCTCGTTCTTCACCACCCTGATTTGATGTCGGCGCCTAGTACTGTTGATGCCTCCATTCCTTTTGTGCAGCTATTAGAAAAGAGCAATTGGTTTGGGAAGACATTCACTGATGTACAGCGAGAGCTTCAAGTTCGTAAGAGCTGGGAGTTCTTCAAGTATTTTCCTCGCTTCTCGAGCCGCTATGACGACGTATTGATTGATTAGGAGAAACCAAGGGCTGGTCAGACTTCTCTTGACACTGGTTGCTTCCGTTGGTTGGTGAACATCTGTGTTGGATATCTCATCCTTCGGGTGAAGGGTTGTTGCCATATAGAGCCTTATCTTCTGTGCCGTTTCGCTCGTCAGTTTGGTTACGACCAACTATATGTTGGGAACCCGAGTTGGGGTTTGAGGTTCGAGGGGGGTCTTATTGTCGGTGTCTGAGCATGGCTTTGGACTATGATGGGCTGTACTGGAGCCTATTTCTCTCTTCTTTCATCCAAGCGTAAACCGTTGCTTACTTTCCTCAGCTGCAAGTGGCTCCTTTCTGCCAATGAGCTTCTAGATGTGAAGAGTCTTTCAGAATTAGAGGCTGAGCATATGGTTAAAACTACTATCAAGGTTGCTCGTAAGGCTGAGCTTTCAAAGAAGCGGGGGAAGAAACCTACCAAGCCCTCCCGTTCGAGCAGAGACATGATAGAGGATGATGAAGAACTCCATCCTATCAATGATGAGGATGAAATTTCTGAGGAAGAATTTATCGACATGGATACCGACGGGGAAGAACCTGATATAGGTTTGTCAGACTCTTTCTTTTCGGAATTAATGGATTTGGCATTTTCTCATTGGCATCAACGTTATGCTTTTTTTGGATCTCAACTGGCTTTTCAAAAGCCGGAACGAAAGGTCTTATTTACTCATCCTAACAAGATGACTCTTGTCACTCTAGGTATGATGGTTGACGAGCACGAGCCCCTTATTTTTCTTTATGCGAGATCACGATCTAGCACCGAGGCTTCTGTGCAGGTTGAGATGCGTACTAAGTCTGCGCATGAGCGACCTACTGGTCCTGTAGGGGTTTGTCTTCCAAAGCGGAAGAAAACCGCTCATAAGGCGCATATTAGTCAGCGCATCCGTGGAGCAGAGTCACGAGGTACAACTGACAGAGAAGAGGGTAATGCTCTACTATCTTCACTACTTTAAAATAATGCTCTTTTGGATTCCCTGAATCTAATCATGTTCCATGTTTCAGGAAGCCATGACGGAGGCGAACTTCCGTACGATTCTGTATTCTCTGATCCTGGCCATTTGGATAGCTCCAGCTTCGTACAGCAAATGTGCGATGCTATTGGTGACAAGCCTATGGATGCTGAAGTAAACGGAGATGCTACGCAGACTGATAATGTTGAGTCAGTGATTCTATGCCCATGTATATCTAACATCGGTAATACACTATTCGAGCAGCCGTTAGGGGAGTTAGGCAATTCAGAATTTGTTCCCCCTTTAATCACTTCCACGCTTCGTTCTCTTTTAGACAAATTGAAGAACACGGGCGCGAATACTGGGGCAGAAAGAGCCTTCTACCACTACCGCAGGTAAATCTAAATTTCTTTCTCGCCCCCTTTTTTTTATATATCCAGCACTTAAACTCTTATGTAGGTACCATGCTAGAGAGATCAGTTGAGGATGAGACTTTTAATGATATAGGTCTTTGGGGTGACCACATGTATGTCTCAGCATCGAGTTTCTCGGGATCCGACACTAGATTGCTTGTTGAGATGTTAGCAGAGCAAGCTACCAGAGAGGCTACAGGACCATCCCTTGAGAATGGTTCATCTGCAGGTATGCATCTAATTTTCAACCTGGTAATTATCTTCATTTTCCGCAACCTCTATTTGACTGATAGGGAATCATAATCATAGGGCCAGCTACTGGGAATGATACGGCTATGATTTCTTTTCCTCCTAGTTTACCTGAAGGTGGTGGATCTGCAGGTATGCATGTAATCCTCTCCATCGTTATTCTTTTTTTTGTCCAAATCTCGATTTGACTAATAAAGAATTGTAATCATAGGACCAACCATCATGATTGATACAACTACGATTCCTAGCATCCCTAGTTTGCCTGGCGGTGGTGTATCTTCTCTGAACCCAACAGGCATTATAGAATTACCTAGAGGAGTTGATATATCGTCAACGATCACACCTGCTAGCATTCCTAAGCCTGCTGAGATTAGATTGACGGAGCTTATCATAGGATCTCAAATCGAGGGGATCCCTGTTGGTACTGGTATGCTCATAATTCACTCTAAATTTTCCCCACTATATTCTAGAGTTTCTTACCCTTCTGCGCCATTACTTGTAGGGTCTTCACTATCTCCGTATGAGCGTGTCCTATCCCTTTTAGCCGATCCTAATCCTAGCAGAGACATTTTCCGAGTGGATCTTGGTTATTTCGTCAACTTTTTTGACAGAATGATCAAGAAACTTCTTCATCAGGGATACTGCTTCGATCAGTTCAGGCGTTCCCTTGCTCGACACATGACGATGATTAGAGAGGAGGGATATCATAAGCTAGTTGATTCTCTCACGGCCGACTTTGTTGTTCTGGAGTGTGAATTCCGAGAGTTAGAGGAGCTGAAGGCTAGTGGGGCTTCTTTCTTCGTATCTTCTCAGTTGGAGCATAGACTGACACAGTGGCGTGACCTTAGATCTTCTATTGGTAACGAGCTTTAGTCGCATAAGAGTTCTATCGCGCAGATTATGGCTAGTCTTGCAAGAAAGGATACGGATAGAGCCGAGTTACTCAGTTCTTTAGACTCCAACCGCGAGGAGGTAGCCAGGTTGAAGAAGGCCCTGAAGTACGCTGAGGAGTCTGGTGCTATCATTGCAAATGAGCTGGCTGGTTTAGAAAGCTCTCGAGGACAGATACTTGAGAGACTAGGATCTACGCAGGAGAGATTGATGAAGCTAAAAGATGAAGCCACGAAGATCTTGAGTAGTTCTGAAGATTCTGTCCGAGCTAATTTGCAGGCGGAGCTTGAGCAAGGTTATGCAGATAGGCTCTCTAGGTTAGAACTTCACATTCTCGGTCGCCGATTGCGTTCGGGCCGATGAGCTTTATCATTGTATGCTTTGACTTGACCTATTAGTAAAGACCCAGTATTTGATTTAGTATATTCATCTTTTATCATGATGTTTCTTTGTTAATTGTGAACCAAGTGGGCATAATGCCTATAGGATTTTTGGCAAATCCTCAGCCCTCAACAGATTTGATGTGCCTTTACCGATTACCGTTTGAATCGGGCTAGCATGCGGATTGCATAGGTCCGTTCTGCATGTACTGTTGTGCAAAAATGATAAATTCTCTTAGGCTTGACGCTATGATATTAAATACATAGACTTTGCCTTTGTCACGGGAATAGACTATCCGGCAACGCGTGTTAGACGCTGACTCATCCTTACTTAGGATTCAGGATAAAAGTCCCCAGACTTGTATTCTGGTGTCTTTTCATTTGGTGAAAGACTAAA
>BQKN01000206.1:679606-719712 GCA_022839385.1 Asparagus kiusianus
TCCCCAGACTTGTATTCTGGTGTCTTTTCATTTGGTGAAAGACTAAACCGACAGCATGTGTTAGATGCAGACTTAAGATTTTTGGCAAATCCTCAGCCTTCAACGGATTTGATATGCCTTTACCGAACCGTTTGAATTGGGCTAGTATGCGAATTGTATAGGTCCGTTCCGCATGTAACATTATGCTAAAAGAATGAATCCTCTTAGGCTTGACACTATGATATTGAATACATAGACTTTGTCTTTGTCATGGAAATAGACTCTCCGGCAACGCGTGTTAGGCGTTGACTCATCCTTACTTAGGATTCAGGATAAAAGTCCTCAGACTTATATTCTGGTGTTTTTTCATTGGGTGAAAGACTAAACCGGTAGCATGTGTTAGATGCAGACTTATCTCTCTTTTAGGGTTTGAGATAAAATCCCCCGGGCATGAAGTGCGCAGGTTTGAAGTTGAGAAATGTGTCTTTTCTAAGGGTAAAGACAAACCCAGAGGGGGAGAGGAAGAATTTTGTATTCTATATCCCAAAACTAAAGAGGAAGGATTTTATATCCTGTCTCTAGTTGCAGGGGAAACTCAAGGTGGGATCTCTACCTTAAGAATCCGAAAAGATGAAATTGAGAGTGGGATCTCCACTCCGAGAATCGGGAATATTTAAGCAACCCTAACTTTTATAGGATTGGCTGCTTAAACTGAAAAGAGCTCTTCGTTTATCAAAGTGAAATTCAGAGTTCGACCCTAACTTTTATAGGTTTGGCCGAGTGGGTTTGAGGTAATCCTAACTTTTATAGGTTTGATTGCTCAATTAAAAGTGGACCTCTCGTTCATGGACAGAATCGAGAGGGGATTTTGGTTTTGGCCCTAACTTTTATAGGTTTGATCAAGAAAGCAGAGTGAGTGGAATACAGATAGCAAGGAAAATGCTGATTTGTACTAGCCACTCGATGGAGGTTTTCGATGCCAAGTGATCAGTACTTAACAAGCAAAGTTTGAAATTGCCAAAAATTGGTGGGAAGGGTGTCGTGTTAGTGTTTTAACACACGAGTGTTAAATGCACAAACACGACGATGGTTTGAATGGATTTAACCGATGAGAATTTTGGTAAACTCACCGTCAATTGATTTGATCAGTGAGGGAATTTGTGGTAAAAGATTATGAATTGTTAAAAACCAGTAAGGGTTTCGTGAGGGAAGATTGATTCATCAAAGTGATCAAATCTCATCTCGATAAAACTGTTCACGAAAGTTGGTGAATTTAATCTTGAAAATGAGGTAGATTCTATCATTGAGGACCTTTTGAGTCCAAATGGGGATTTCTTGCTTATCCTCTTTGTAACTACTAGGTTATCCCTAAGAATACCCTACATAGTATTCTTTCAGGAACTTCCCGCGACATGGGTTATCCCAAACATACTATAGGTAGTACTTTTTTAGGAATTTCTCGTTTATCAACATCATGAGCCGAGCGCCTTCCTTGGTAATAAGGCGATATGCGCCATTCGAGTAGACTGTCTCTACTATGAACGGTCCTTCCCATTTGGGTTTAAATTTGCCTTTCTTCTTGGAATTAATGATCATGGGCTGTCAGACGGCTAAGACCAAGTCTCCTTCTTTAAAACTCTGTTGTCAAACTTTTTTTATCAAAAGCCCAGGAAATTCTGGCTTGGTAGAACTCGATGTGCTGTTGAGCTTCTAAGTGATTTTCGTCGAGCATCTCGAGTTCTTCGAGACATTTCTGATGATGTTCTTCGGTTGTTAACTCTATGGCAAGAGCGATTCGAAGAGATGGAATTTAAATTTCTAATGGAAGAACGGCTTCACACCCGTATACCAAAGAATATGGGATCGATCCCGTTAGCGTGCGAACCGTGGTACGATAAGCCCATAGAGCAGTGTCGAATTTATCATCCCAATTTCATTTATTAGTTTTCACGAGCTTTGATAAAAGCTTTATGATGGTCTTGTTAAAAGCCTCTGCTAAACCGTTTGTTGTGGGATTGTAAGCTGTCGATGAGATGTCTTAAATTTTAAATTTCTCACAAAATTTGATGAATACGTTACTGACAAACTGGGGCCCATTGTCATGTATGATTTGCCTTGGGACTCCATATCGATAGATAATATGGTGTTTGATAAATGCAATCATGTTGCTCGTCTTTACTTCTTTGAGCGGAATCGCTTTAGCTCATTTAGAGAAGTAATCTGTAATTGCTAGGATGAACCGGTCGCCTTTAATGGACGGGGGGGAAAATAGGACCAACAATGTCCATTCCTTAAGTTTCGAAAGGCTATGACGTGGCTGAAGGGTGCAGATGCTCCGGGGATTGGTGCATATAATTCGCGTGTACTTGACACGTATGAAACTTCCATGTGTATGCGACTGCATCTTTTATCATGGTAGGCCAGAAATATCCCATTCTTCTGATGCGGTCATAAAGTTTGGGGCCAGGTTGGTGTGCACCATAAACTCCTTCGTGTGTTTCCTTGAGGACTTCTTCAGCTTCTTTAGTCGATAAGCAACGCAGTAGCAAACTATCATACCCCTGACGATATAGTGAACCTTGGCGATCTCCGTCAGATTGAGTCCCTTTCTTTCTCATCTTCCGGTAAAATCCCGTGTAAGACATAATTGATGATAGGAAAATGCCAATCTCGTGGCTCGAACTCCACTTGAGTTGAATACACTTCTTTAATATCATCTTCTCCGTTGTCTACATCGTAGATTGGTACGAAGAGTTGGTGAGTTCTCACCGTAACGAATTGTTCTGTTTTAGGAGGCTATGCCAGAGATACTGCTAATACTGCTAACGCATCCGCATAGGTATTCTGTAAGTGCAGAATGTATTCGATAAAGAATCCTTCGAATGATTCTACTATCTCAACGGTCACTTTATGAAATGGTATCAAATCTTGATTTCTGACCTCATACTCTTCCTGAACTTGTTTAACTATCAGTTGAGAGTCCAATAAGTAGTGTGTTATACTCGGCTATGTTATTCGAGCATGGCTCGATCAGCAAGTAAGCTCGAGGCATTACATGTTTTCCCGGGGAAACTAAGATAACTCCAACTCCGGAAGAAATCTTAGAACATCCAGGGGCACTTGCTACATTAGTTGCTTGAGAAGCACCGTCGAAGTACAAACGCCACACCTGTTGATGGGAAGTTGTGTTGGCTTCGTGGGTTTCATCTGGCAGGTTGTCGTACACCGCGGCAGTATCCGTAGTTGGGTTAGCTGCTAGGAGATCGCAAATAGCTTGGCCTTTGACCGACTTTTTTTGCTTAAAGTGTAGGTCATATTGGGATAGGAGCAGGGCCCATTTCGCTAGCCGCCAATTCATGAAAGCAGGTCGTGTCATGAATATTCTGACTGGGTTAACATTAGAGATGACGTAGATAATCTGTCCGACCAAGTAGTGTTGCATCTTTTGAATAGCGAATACTAAAGCGAGACACTCCCTTTCGATCATCAGATATCAAGATTCGGCCCCACAAGGGCCCGGCACAAATAATATACTGCTTGTTCGTGACCGTTATCGTCGTCTTGTGCAGGTAATGCACTTAACGAGTGGCTAGTCGCCTTGACATAAATCAAGAACGATTTGCCCGATTTTGGTATGACAAGCACGTGGGGTTTCGAGAGATATTCTTTGATATATTTGAATGCTTTATAACAAGTGTCGTCCCATACAAATGATACGCCCTTCTTTGTGAGCCGGGAGAATGGTTGATATTTTCCTGAAAGATTCGAGATGAACCAACGGATATAAGCCAGCCGTCCCTGTAGTCCTCTGAGCTCCTTAAGGTTTTTCAGGGGTTGCAACTCGTTAATCGCCTTCACTTTATCAGGGTCAATGTGAATACCCTTAGTGGTGATGACGAATCCAAGGAATTTGTCACTGGACATTCCGAGGAAGGATTTGGTAGGATTCATCTTTACTTAGTGAGTTTGCATTATGTCGAACATCATTTTTTGATGTGATCATTCTTATCACGACTTTTCACGACTAGATCGTCTACATAGCATTCGATAGCTTTTCGAAGATGCTCCTGGAAAATCTTTGACATGGCTCTGTGATATGTGGCACCTGCGTTCTTTAAGCCGAAGGGCATAATTGTTTAACATAAAACATTGAGAGGTGTTCTAAACACGGTATCTTTTCATCATCCAGATGCATCTTTATCTGATTATAACCGAAAAATCCATCCATGTAGGACATTCTCTCAAATCCACATGTATTGTCGATGATAACATCTGTAATGGAAAGAGAGAAATCGTCTTTCGGGCAGACGGTGTTAAGGTCTCTAAAGTCGATACAAATCTTGATTTTCCCGTTCTTCTTAAAGACCGGGACAATGTTAGCAAGCCATTCGGGATGTTGCTCCTCCCTGACAAAACCCGAGTCGATAAGCTTTTTAACTTCGGACTCGATTGCCTCCATAATTTATGGACGAAACCGTCTTTGTTGCTGTTTGACAGGTTTGACATCTAGCTTAATATTGAGGCAATGCATTGTCACATTTGGATCGAGCCCTGGCATATCCTCGTAGTTCCAAGCAAAAACATCGATGTACTCCCTAATGAGGGCAATTATCTCTTCTTTCTCACTTAGTGGGAGGCTATCGCTAATGAATATCGGTTTTGGATTATCCTCATTATCCATATTCACCTGGATTACTTGGTCCTTAGTAGGGGGTTCCCTTTGTTCAAATCTATCGTCATACTGCATATTCAGATGATGAACCCAAGGGTCTTCCTAGGTTGGCATTTGATCGTCTTCCTCTATTATGACAGGGTCGACTGTAGCCATGTTTAACATTAGCCTTTTGAATATTTCCCCAAGACTAGTATCAGAATCCCAGGATGAGGAATCGGAAGAATATCCGTCTTTACGCTTATTAGCAATTTGATCAATGACCTACCAACAACACTCATCCTCAGAAGAGGAGACATAGCCTAAACCTCTTCGGTGGCTATAATAATTATCGGGCTTTCCTTTTGGTACATAGGCCATGCGAGGTGGAACTCGCGGACCTCGACCAAAACAAAGACCTTCCCCAAGTGAGAAGTCATATCCATTACGCGCCTTTGTGTCATATCTAAATAGATGAGGGGCCGATTTATCATCATCGTCATCTTCTTCTAAGAAGTGATTTTGTACTAGAAATTCCTTTCCCTTAACGTAGATGACTTCTTTTTCACCTACTGTATTCGTAGGAATGATGAGCGTTCTTCGTCATGAAAGACGATTGAAGTGGTACATACAAGTCAGGAGCATCATACAACCCTTTCATGATGTTATCAAGACACAAAGAGTACTCTAAATCATCATTTATTACCACTTCTTCGGCAAGTTACCAATTACAACTATTGTCCGATGATTCTCCATCATCAAGATTAATTACAATAGGTACAATGTTATTAAGTACAAAACCACCATTATAATCAGACCTAGCTTTGGTATAAGTTTCTTCTCCGCTGTCCGTACCTTGGACCGATGTTTCAGTATCGGATTCAGCACCGTAGAGAAGAGAGTCAGTAAAATAATTCTCTAATCCCTTAAACGGTTGCTTATCCGCGACCACCATCCTGACCTTGTTGTTAGTGTCTACATATTTAAGATATTGATAGAGGGTAGAAGGGACTATAATGTTACTATGGATCCAAGGTCGACCCAACATTAGGTTGTAGGAAGTCTCCGCGTCAATCACATAGCATGTGACTTTCGACTTTAAATCTCCAATCTGGCACTTTATCCATATTTTACCTAATGGTCTGGACCCACTGGTGTTGAATCCGTAGATCATAGTGCCCGTGGAAACCAGCTTACTGGCCGGTATTCCGAGATTATACATCAATCGGAGCGGCATGATGCTAACAGCGGAACCCAGATCAACTTGAATCCGGTTGATAACGTTGGAGCCAATGTGCCCGGTGAACTACAGGGGTCGGTCATGTTTTGAATTCCTTGTTTGCATGTCCTCTTTGGTGAAAGAAATGCAAGGAAGGTGGTGTGTCACGAGGTTGCAATGTTGCACTGAAAACTCTGGTTCTTCAGGGGACGGTTTTATCTGAGTCAGAAAAACGTCAGAGTTAGCCAAGGCTTCTTGTAATGCTTCCCTCGTGTCCTTCGAAAGACGTAGCAGCTCATATAGAGTTATTCTAGCCGGTATATTGGCTAATTGCGTCATAATATCGAAGCGCTACGGATTGTTCGAGCTCCCCGGTTTGTCTCTCCTAATTGGTTAATTAAATCGAGACTGCTTCGGGTTCTAGCTCTCTTGATGTAACTGTTCTTTCTCCTTCGGCTTTTGCTGAGTATTTTTAATTAGTGCCGGGGGAGTCGTGACCACCCCCATTTCCATTAACGTCTTGGAGGGAATGGTTTTTGTTACCCCCTGTTTAGCCAACTGATCGGAAGCACTTGGATATTTAAAATGGTACTCATTTCTACTCCTGGTAGCAAAGACCTCTTGTTCTTCTTCGGAGAGTGGAAAAGTAGGAATTTCTTCGTCATTTTCTTCTGGAAGAGCTGCAACTCCATAACAGGATTTTTCTTTCCCCCATTATTTCTTCTTAGACGACGACCCAGCCCATTGTTCATCTTTGATCAGATCAGGATGGACCAAGAGAATCTCGCTATTTGGGGCTGTGTGTGGCACAAGTCCTTTCTGGCGTTGGCAATAAGGATCATCGTTGACAGTCTTCATTGCGACATTTTTCACGGGCTCATGTTGGAACTAGTTCAAAGGAACAGATCTGAAGCTAATTGATACGGAATTCGCACCCACCTTCTTCTCCTTAGTCGATTTCACTATAAGGACTCCAACATCGATCAACGCTTAGATTTTATCCTTGAGGGCGTAACACGCTTTGGTAGGATGATGAACCGCTCTATGGAATGCACATTATTTCGGGTCGTTAACCTTCTTGGCGTCTTCCTGATCTTGGATTGGGGGTAACTTGATCTTGTTATTGTCCACGAGGTGTTTGAAGAGACCGGGAACCTCGTCCTCCCTGAAAGAATAAACTTTTGGGAATTTTGATTCGGTAGTCTTTGGCTTTTGTAACCTCTGTTGCCATTGCGGTTGTTGAGGCCCCTTTTGTGGTTGCTGTTGCTGTTGCTGTTGCAATTTGAACGTCTGGTTCGCATCCACTGCATTCACTTGAGTTTTCCCTTTACCTCGAGGAACAAAATTCTGCTTCGGAGTATTAGCTGCTGTTTGACCTCTTTCGGCCTTCTTCCTTTTGAGGAAACGTTCGGCTCGTACTCCTCGTACTTTCAAATCCTTTCAAGTTTTAGAGGGCGCCATTCCCATAGCTTCTAGGATATCTAGTGAAAGGTTGTTGTGATGAGTCTCGAGGATAAAATCTTCACTGACTGGATCTCGACAATTCATCGTTTTGTTCCGGAATCTTTTAACAAAGTTCTCCACCAACTCTTCGTCCTTATGTTTCTCGTCGAACAACGTTCCGATTGAAACTTTGGTATCGTCATCGAAGAAATTCGTGAGAAATATGTCCTCCATGTCGTCCCAACTGTTGATACTCCCTGGCTTGAGGTGGCGATACCAATCAAAGGCCGCTCCACGAAGAGTTCCCACGAACGATCACACCATTAAAGGTTCATTGCCGGAGATTATCCCAAAATTAGATTTGAAATATATCAAATGCTGGGTGGTGGAACCCTTTCCGTCGAACGGTGTGAAGTTAATCAAATTAAACTTCGCCGGATAGGGAATTGATTCTCACTCTCTTGGATAAGGACAGGGTATCCCGGACTTCTTTACTTCTCGAGAACTCATCAACGCATTGATTTTTCTTTCCAAGTCCCTCATTTTCTTATCCTCGCTCATATCTTTCTTTGAGCGATTGCGGGGAGAAGTGACATGGTCTTCCTTTGTATTATTATCATATGAGGGTCCACCCCCAGCATTGTTATCAACGGGAGGGGTTTTCATATTGGCGTTCTCGTCCGTTTCCCGATCACTGTTAACCTGATTAGGATTATTATGATGGCTGGACTCTTCCTGCTGATTTGTTAGCGCCGCAATTTGTTGGCTGTGCATATCTCTCTCCTGCATAGCCATTTCTATTTCAAATTTAAGATTATCTTTCTGCTTGATTAAAGCATCCTCAAGAATCTTAGCCATTTGCTTGGTGCTAATCATGAACGATTCGTAAGATTGTCCTGCACTGGATGCCATATCATCAGAAACCAATGCCGAGCAAGCATCTGAAGTTTCATCGTTCGAGGATCGTGACCTTCTGGGTCTAGGTCTGATAGTTCCGGATCGTAGCCAAGTCATGCGTTGAGATACTTCTGCAAAAGGTTCAGGACTGAAGCGTCGCAATGCCTTTGTCGGCCATGTTGATAGTTACTCGAGGGAACTTGTCACCCAAGCCAGCTGGCCTTCTTCTACGGAAACGCTTCGGCTTAGCCTCGGATGTTCCGGTGGAGATTCTTTCAAACACTAAAACCTTTTGTGGGGCCTTAGTGTAGTAGCATTCTGACAACACCGCCTTGATTATTTTGGCACACGGACTGCGAGTCCATGTTTTGGGTATTTCTTTTTTGGGACTTATTCGTACCCCCAGCCCGATAGTACAACTCGTCGGTCTGATGACCAGAGCAACCCATCGTGTGTTGGCACGACTTCTCAGGTATAACATCGTCATCGAATGAACATATTTCCCTCTGGGGATATGACGCTTCATTCGTGTCTCCAAGAGCCACTCGTTCAGATTTACGCCTTCGTGAGCGTGAAACTCTAACGGGCTCTTGAACTTCGACTCACAATCCAATGCGGTCGGTAATAGGAATCTTCCCCTTATTATTGTTATTGGGGGGATTACCATGACCCCCCAGCCTGAATTGTTGTTTGGGAACCATTCAACGGCCCCATTCGCTCCTTCACAGATGCTTTACCTCGATCTTCGGGGAGAGGACCAAGGCGGTCTTTCAGAGTAATTCTGAATTTGGTGAGATCCACACTACTATATGGCTCCATCGGAGGTACGGGGACAGGGGAAACGGGATCTGAAGTTAACAAAGGCCGAATGGTGACTTCGTCCACTTTTGCCTTAGGCGTTGACTTCACCTTCGGTATCCACACTTGTTTATTTTTGGGTGATTTTTTAATCGCTTCTTCCTTCTGCATTTCTTTTGCTTCTTGCAAAAGGATTTGGGCATGCACGAGTAACACGCGGCACTTCTTGATTTGCTCTTCAAGGGTAGAGCGGGTCCTTTTGACACGGACCCATTCATTCTTCTCTACTTTGAAGGAGGGGTTATTTGTTCACCGTTGTTGTTCTCGGTGCTGCCTAGATTTCAGATCCACATCATAACGGATCCCGTCCATTGGCTCCAAAGCCTTAGCCAATTGATGCATAAGGCGTTGACGCCGTCTTTGGCATGCCCTCTTTGACAACGTTGGTGCGCCTTCAGCAGTTATCTTCTCGGCGGAGGGGAGGCCCAGCTCTACAGCTTCGACCTCATTGGACGTTGCAGGGACATCACGAGGCGTGAGTGTAGTGGTGGTGATGGGATCTTGGATCTTCGAGCCTGAAGTCCGGTGAGCGTTCCTGGAAGAGGAGGCCTTCCTGCGCCTGCTAGGAGAGGCGGATCTAGAGGAGGAGGAAGAGAGATACTCTTTAAACTTCTACTGGTCGAATTCATATTCGACCTCTTCGTTTACCAGGATCTTGATCACCGGTTGCGTCACGACAGCCTCTACAGAGAGGCTGTTGGCTCCCACTGTGGTCGCCAGCTTGTTTTCATTGAAAGTCGTTTTCATTATCGATTTTATTATAACTTTAGTCGTTTACAACAAATTCAAATAATAAAAGTAAAAGATTACAACTTTCTTGAAAATAAATAGAAGATTCATTTATCGGCTCTTGCTTGCGTGGGTTTTTGGCCGGTGATGGGGACGTTGATATCCGTGGACTACTAAGCGACCAGATCAGATCCGAAGCTTCGTCGATTCGTGTAAGGACCATGAATTTTGATAGTAGTTAAAATAATTTTTTTGTATTTTAAAATATTTAATTATGATTTTTAAAAGAGTATTTATATTTTTCTCGAATTTCTACAATTTTCTGTGATTTAAAGTCTAAGTTTTATATTTATTTAAATGATTTAAATATTTATAAATTTATTTAGTGCAGTAAAAATTTATGAAATTTATCTATTGCGTTATTGATACTGTTACATGTCATTTTGAATAATACGTTGTATTAGTTTTATTATTACGTATTATTTCGTATAATACGTTGTATTATTAATTATGTGTTATTTTGTATGAAATGTTGTATTATTTCTACTATCGCGTATTATCAATCATATTAGTACAACTGATACGTTTTATTGTACGGATAATAATCCCATAATTATTTGATTTTAAATGTAAGGAATTATATTTTTTTATTAATTAATCTCGTTTAATTGTATAATTTATGGTATTATTTCTTCAGTTTCGTATCAACTGTTGTATTAGCACAACATATACGTTTTTAATTATAGATAATTATTTCATAATTAGTTTAAATTTCTAAATACCGTAACTATTTATTTTAATTATTTTAGTTAAATACCTAAACCCTAACCCTAATTATATGTATATATATATATATATACCCCTCTCTCTCTCTCTCTCTCTCTCTCTCTCTCTCTCTCTCTCTCTCTCTTCTTCTCTCTCACGAAAACACCCAGCCGCCGCCCCAAGCCTCCTCGCCCAAACCACCGCCCGCACTCCTCTTCCGCTCGCCACCCTGACCCCACTCGTCATCCCTGACCCCGACACAGCCCCAACCCACGCGAACGCCCATCGTTGAGACCCCTCAACCGCCAGCTCCGCCGCCTTCATGAACTCGCTACACCGCGTGGCCGCCGTCGCCGAGCCAGCGCCCCAAGCCCCTAGTCCCCTCTTCCATCTCCGACCACCCCAGCCTCCTACTCGACAGCCGCCTAAGCCGCTCGTCCAGCAGCCCTCATCCGCAGCCATCTCAGATCCCGCTCGCCGTCGCCCTCCAGTCCACCTCCGTCGAACTCCGACCAGCCCGAAGCCTGCAGCCGTCGACCTGCTGTACGCCGACGAACTCCAGACCCGAGATCCCGTCGCTATGCTCGCCCTCGACACCGTCAACCAAGCTCCACCACAACCCCGCTGCCCAGATCCACGCCGCTACCCAGATCCACGCCGCCCTTGCCATCGAACCCGTCATCATCACCGTCTTCAAAGCTGAGCTCGACCAGCAGCCCCACACTGAGCCGAGCGAGCCGTCGTCCAACTCCCCGCGCTAATCCGATTTGTGCCGTCAGCATCGATTCATTCGACGAACCTCGAGAAAAGATCCCTCTTGCTCATTGACTGTCATTTCAATTTTAGATCTGTGAATTTAATTATATGCATAGATAGACTGTATTATGATTGTGTAGTATGCTGTGATATATCTGCATGGGTTTGTTGATGATTAATATTAAATAATGATGTTGTAATAAGTAATTTAAAGGAATAATTATTTTGTACAAAAGTGGTTATTTTGAGATGTTTTTAGAATTATTATGATGAGAAAATATTTTATTTGGAAAAGGAGTTGGTTTTGAATAATTATTAAATTAGATAAGTTAAAATAATTTATTTTGGAAAAACATGTTACTAGGATTGTTAAACTATTTTGAGAAAAGATTATTTTAGAATAGTTATTATGAATTAAAAGAATTCGGTAGCGGAATCATTTTTGGATATTTATATTAATTAAAAAGAATTTATTTGAGAACGTAATCATTTGAGAAAAATTTATGATAATTTTAAAAGAATTTATTTTGGGAAAAAGAATTATTTTCTGAATTTCATAGTTGTTGTTCCAGATTTATAATTCTTAATTTTGATTACTTGATATGCTATGATATTATTTCACATGAATAGTTGCATTGATTGTCCATGTTGTGTTAAGAACCCTTAGTAGTTCATGATTTAGTGGCCTCGTGCATCATGAACAGACCTAGTGACATGTGTGGGTGTGTTGACTGAGTTTAGGTGGTGAATCCGAGTTTCAAAGAGGATTATTATTGATTTAGAAAAACGAGAAGAGTTGGGATGGGGAAGTTAATGTTCATGTGATCGGATAAGGCTGTTGATGTATCTTCCAGGCTCGCGTCAGTGGTTGGTGTCGCCACTGGGGTTGGTTTGTAGGGCTAAAGGGAAGTGTGTACATCACTTTAGTCAGTGAAATCGTTTCGTCACCCGAGTTCTGCTTGAGTTCGGACCAGGCAGAAAACGGTTTACGTGTAGTCCT
Source organism: Asparagus kiusianus (assembly GCA_022839385.1). Taxonomy (NCBI): domain Eukaryota; kingdom Viridiplantae; phylum Streptophyta; class Magnoliopsida; order Asparagales; family Asparagaceae; genus Asparagus; species Asparagus kiusianus. The sequence goes on from BQKN01000206.1 coordinate 691,904, forward strand.
CTTGCCGCATGTGTAGCGGGATTGGATGCATGTAGGGGATTTGTGAACAGTCAGTATCCGATGACAAGAGCGTTGACTCTGTGTGAGATGTGACCAGTGACCTGTTATAGAATGACTAGTTACATGACCTCGTTTCTTGGCTAGGTATGATTTCTTGTGAGATGTAGTCCAGTTGTGTTTCTTTTCATACATAGATCAGGATTAATATTTAATTATTTACAATTTGAGACATATGGTATATACATGAGGGTTTTCTTGTTTGGATTATTTCGCTCGACGTACTACGTCTCGAGTTGTAGAATTTTTTAATTATTAATTCCACCTAGTTGTATGACCTTGTGACTTGTATGATTGTTCTGATCGCTAGCTGCATGATCTCGTTACCTGATCGATTTTTGATGCTTTATGTTTATCATGTTTTAGTAGTGTTTTCGCATGTTGATTTTGTCAGATTTCCAGTTGCACATTCTTTTGTCATTTCTATTATCGTACCGTTTTCTGCTTGGTTTTTCGTTCGTCTATTTGTTTTGTGGGGTCTTGCCGTATGCTATACATGCTGACGTATACCTGTTTTCTCTAGTGTACGTCAGACTTAGAAGAAGAACAGGTCCAGCTGGAAGATCGCCAGGAGCCAGAGGATTCTCAGTATGAGTGCCTTGTAGACGGAGCAGAAGAAGAAGCTGAAGCTTAGTCATTCCTTTCAGTTTGTTTTGTAGCACCTTCATTTCCTTTTGATCAGTGTATTTTTATATTCTCTAGTATTTCATTCAAATAGTTTTTGTTTAAGGGCATAGTTGACCTGTATTATTATGTCTCGGATGTTATCCCATTTGTGATATGATATTTTTATTCTAAGTTTGTCTATTATATTCTTGCTGATTATGATCGGGGACCTGTGACTTCACATTGTATTTATTTCCAGACGCTTAGCGTATTGGATTGAGAAGAAAAAAAAATGTATATTTCTTCTTAATCTAATACGTCGCGGACTTGTTCACGTTTCAATTCCCGGGTATGTTGGGAAGCGAGGCGTGACAATTCATGAAGGAATCGAGAAGCCGAAGCAGTTATCTCGGCAACAGCGAGATAACTACTCTTCTTAAGATTACCGTAATGGGAGTAATCTCAAGGGAAGAACATGGGAACTACAGATCTGACGAGAGCTTCTTCTTCGTGTTGACGAACTCGCTCCGATCTCCTCCTCTCTTCTGAAATTTGTGGCTCTTTAGTCTTTAGTTTGGCAGGGCCTCGCCAACGCTCGAGAATTCTAGATCTTAAAAAATGAAGGCCCTGGGGTTGTATTTATAGGCTTCAGGACCCATGTTTTTGGATAAGAACGGCCGATTCTCTCTTATCTTCCATTATAACCACTTAACCATGTTCTTAGGTAATATCATATCAGTTGGGAACAAATCCGGACGGTTAACGTCGAAAAACAACATTAAAACTGCCAAATCAGCTTTTTTTGTATTGTAGATGCTCGTGGGTGTCTCAGCATGGCCGAGACACTAGAGAGTGTCTCGGCCAAGCCGAGACACTCATGGGTGTCTTGGCTTGGCCGAGACACTTGTAAGTGTCTTGGTGATACGAGTCGCCGTGCGAGCACCCTTTGGTCGCGGAATTACCAAAAGATGGGTTGAGAAGAGGATGACCAAAACACAAGAACAATTTAGTATGGTGAAGGAAAATACCTTCTCTAGATTATGAGTATGAAAAGATTATAATCTCTCTCTCACAATCTCACTAGAATTGAGAACAACCTCTCAACTCTCTCTCTAAAACCCTAATACAATTATTAGAATTTCTCTCTCTTAGGTCTGATTACAAACCCTCATATCTAAACCCTAATCCTTTGATTAGGATCTCACTCAGACCTAAAACTCTTAGGACTACATCTTGGCCTCTAACCTCTTTCTTTAGAACCCTAAACAATCCCTATTTATAGGATTTACAACGTGGTGGCAATCTTGTAAATAAACAAGCCCAAAAGAATCAGGAATCCCTGTCAAAACAGAATCCAAAACGAACCAGGAAAGCCAAATATCGCGATCCGGTCGACCGCCAATCCTGGTCCGGTCGACCGGCCAGAGATCGTCTCCAAACCCTGCCTCGTGCAGGTCTTCCGGTCGACCGGCAAGGGTGCCGCGGTCGACCGGCCAGAGCTCCACCCTGTTTTCCTGATCTTATGCGTTTTTTCTCCTTCTGACTTCTTTCCCGTCCTCTATGGCTCCAACCACGTGTCTATTCCCAAGATATCATGAGAATCACCTATCCTCAAGCTCCCATGAGGATCATTTTTTTGAAGAGAAGATACACCCGTATCATGGGTCCCCCCTTTAGAAACTTGAAGCCCCTTTCAAGTTAGACTTCAGCTGAGGAAAACTCTCGAGCCCCTCCATATTTGCTGTCTTCAGTCATCTTCTTCTTCCTTAGTCTCTGAACTCCTTCCAAAGAAAAAGAATCTCGCCAAGCTTCTTGTATGAGGACCGAGTAAGGACCATACACAGGATGCCCCTTCACCGGATCTGATGCTCTGATACCAACTTGATACGAGTCGCCGTGCGAGCACCCTTTGGTCGCGGAATTACCAAAAGGTGGGTTGAGAAGAGGATGGCCAAAACACAAGAACAATTTAGTATGGCGAAGGAAAATACCTTCTCTAGATTATGAGTATGAAAAGATTACAATCTCTCTCTCACAATCTCACTAGAATTGAGAACAACCTCTCAACTCTCTCTCTAAAACCCTAATACAATTATTAGAATTTATCTCTCTTAGGTCTGATTACAAACCCTCATATCTAAACCCTAATCCTTTGATTAGGATCTTACTCAGACCTAAAACTCTTAGGACTACATCTTGGCCTCTAACCTCTTTCTTTAGAACCCTAAACAATCCCTATTTATAGGATTTACAACGTGGTGGCAATCTTGTAAATAAACAAGCCCAAAAGAATCAGGAATCCCTGTTAAAACAGAATCCAAAACGAACCAGGAAAGCCAAATATCGCGATCCGGTCGACCGCCAATCCTGGTCCGGTCGACCGGCCAGAGATCGTCTCCAAACCCTGCCTCGTGTAGGTCTTCCGGTCGACCGGGAAGGGTGCCGCGGTCGACCGGCCAGAGCTCCACCCTGTTTTCCTGATCTTATGCGTTTTTTCTCCTTCTGACTTCTTTCCCGTCCTCTATGGCTCCAACCACGTGTCTATTCCCAAGATATCATGAGAATCACCTATCCTCAAGCTCCCATGAGGATCATTTTTTCGAAGTGAAGATACACCCGTATCACTTGGCCAAGCCAAGACACCACGGGGTGTCTCAGTTTGGCTCAGGGTTTGGTCTTGCGTGCTCCGTCCATTTTCACCATATTTTTATCATCCAAACTCAGAATCACACGATCCAGAATGCGTCGGAAAGCCGACAAGGAGATCTACAAGTGCTCATGACTAAATCATGTGTGGAGTAAATGTGATACAAGGGGTGCTTCATCTTTCGTAAGCGACATGCAGTTCCCGGTTCATTCGTGTTTCAGTTATTTCGTAATTCCGTTGCTTCACATGGTCCGTTGACTCACTTCATGTGTTTGTCATCGTCAAATGAGCTTCTGTCACTCGGATAGTGATATTCATCATCTTCTCCCCGTTTTAAGCTGCGTGCAAGGACCTATAGGTAATTTTTGACGCCTACAGTCCTAACCGTCAGACGGCCCATGGTGATGATACACAAGACCAAAGGGAAGTTCAACCCCAAATGGGAAGGGCCCTTCGTAATAGAATCAGTCTATTCGAACGGAGATTATCGCCTCATCGATCTAAAAGGTGACAAGCTAATGATGCCAATCAACAGAAAGTTTCTTAAGAAATACTTTCCGTAAGCAATGAAACCCCTTTTCTCTCAATCTCCGGCCAAGTCAGGCTGGGGGTTGCTTATTCAGAATTTGTTTCAGAAGTAAATGTTTAGTTTGCCTGCTTTGTATATCATCATGATAACACTACACCTCTGACGATTGAATTTTTCCGAAATTATTCTAAGTAGTAATAAAGAGAATTTCGAATTTACGCTAAGGTAACATCACACCTGTAGCATTTGCAATACTTTTCATTGTCCTAAATTAGAATTCGACAAGAGAGACGATGAAAGACAAAATGTTATCATTTTCATTCAATGTTGATAACTTGATACAAAGTAATAATAATTAAAATGAAAATGATACAAAATTATTCCTAAGCTAAAAGAAATTCAAAACTTAAGCATCAGGGCTCATCAGCTTAAAGGACTTGAGCTTGGACTTTAACGCTGATATGTTCTCCTCATAAGCCTTTTTGACTTCTTTTGTTATCTTTCTCTTGAGTTCTTCTTCATCAAGTGCTGCTTCTCCAATCTCTCGTCGAATTTTATCGGCAGCGACGATCTCATTGCAGTAGTCTTTGAGAAGCCCATCTTAGTGAGCAGCTAATCCTTTTATGACTTTCATATCTTTAGCCAGCTGGGTATTCCTTTGAGATAGCTCGACCCTCATACGAGCAAATTCTGCTGCAGCATCCCGAACACCCATAGCGAGCCTGCCCATGTCTATTTGTATTTGAGTGTATTATTCTCGTAGGCTGGCAATGCGAGATTCTTTCTCAGACAAGCTCTTCTGAAGAGTCTCATGGCGTTGTGTGTTGGCCTTCTTGTTTTGATGATGTTTAACAAACAATTTACCACTAATGTTGTTTGTCTAGTATTTGTGTTTTCTTATTTATTATAGACAAACAACGTAGTTGGAGGATGGATGGAATAGAGTTTCAACGATCATATTCAAAGGAGGTTGGCGGAATGTCGGTGAAGCCTACACAATTTAAGTTCAAGATCCAAGTTCTAGCTTCATCCGCATGTGTACCAAGATAGAGCTTATTGAATATCAAGATCATAGCTTGGGTATATTTAGTTTAGGTTTTTATACTTGTGTGTTAATACTTTAAGCTCATATTATTCACACACACGTATTTGTTGATTTTATCGAAATATAGGTGTTTTTGTAAAAACATTATTTTATTAGTTTATAGACTTCAATATTAGTTTATACATAGTTTATAAAGTATATAAAATCATTTTGTAGAGTTTCAAAAGTTTGTTTAAATCAAATGTCAGAACATGTATGTTTTATTTTTGGACATATTTGAAAAATGATGAGTTTTTACTATTGGGGAATGCAATTATAAAAATTCTTTTTGTAACATGTTTATTATCATGTTTATAAACATTTCTCAAAGTTTCATAATTTTTGGAATTTATTTGTTATTTTTATAGGCACTTTAAAAATCAGATTTTTAGTATGAACAGTGCCTGTGCATGTTTATAAGTCGACTTATAAACCCTGACAAGTCGACTTATGAAATCCTCTAGAAAGTGAATTTTCTCCTCTGCTAAGTCGACTTATAAAACAAGGCAAGCCGACTTATAGTAAGTCGACTTATAACTTTTATAAGTCTACTTATGAAGTGTTGCACAGTTATGTTTTTTTGACCAGTTTACAAAATAAATTATTTCTATCAAATGGGAAGTGATATTTAAGAAATTATTTCTCTAACATATTCATATACATGTTTATAAGCTTTCCTAAAAATTTCATGATTTTTGGAGTTGATTTACTGTGTCAAAATTATTTTACAATAGCGGGTGTTTCAACAGTTTTTAGAATCTAAAATATCCATGTTCAAATATTTATTTTCTCAAAAATGAGTAGTGATATTTCAAAAATTCTTTTTTTAAAATGTTTATTTACATGTTTAGAAACATCCTTCAGAATTTCATAATGTTTGGAGTTGATTTACTATTTTTAATTGATTTTATAAAACCAGATACATAAATTTCCAGAACTGCCGTTACTGTTCCAACGGCTCTATATGAGTCGACTTTATCTCTCCCCAAGTCGACTTAATAGTGTTTTTCAGCCTATAACGGCTAGTTTTCCAGATTTGATGGTTTTTGTCTTTTTGCTTGATTTTTCTTGGTTTTTGGGACTGTTTCATGAGCCTATAAATACCCCATGCCCTCATACTTCTAAAACAACCAAGAGAATTGTTTAAATAAGTTTAAGGGTGTTTTGTGTTTGTTTAAAAGAGTGTTTAAGAGTTTGGTTTGTGAAGACAATTTCACAAGAGCAAGTGGAGATCATCATTTGGTGTTTGAGCAATCACTCTTCTCCCTCTCTCTTGTCATCTATAGAGAAGTTTCCTTAAACTCAATTCTAGCATTTTATACGTTTGTTCTTAATTTCATAAGCTAGATTTCATATTGAGTTTATATTATTTTATCTCTTTGTTCACACACAACCTATTGAGCTTATAGTATTTACATTCATAGTATATTTTAGGTTGTGGGGTTTGTGACTTAGAGTTGTGCCTAATTGAGTTCTCAACTTGTTTAGAGAACAATCATTTATTTGTGCTTAATTGTGAGATCACTTTGTAATGCACTTGTACACCGAGTGAGGAGTGTGTGATGAGAGTCGGGGATCGTTCCAAGAGGAGTGGCGTCGGTTGACAAACCTAGGGAGAGGTTGTAACCGAGCACTTGAGGGAGACACGGCTAGGTCCAACACTTGTGTAGGTGTAGAGTGTGATTGCATAGTGTTTTTTTGTGTGAGAGTTTTCGGTGAACTTGCAAACCGAGTGTGTAGAAGTTCCGGCTTCCAAACCGGGTTGTGATAGTGGAGTATCTCCTCGAGGTGAGGAGCGGGGACGTAGGTCGTGGAGACCGAACCTCGTAAACATATCCTTTGTTTGTGATTGCATTGGCGCACTTGTTTTCATGTTCATATCTTACATCACCATTGTGTATTGCTTGTTGATCATTTTGCCCTATCACATTTGTAGTTAACTTGTTTACCCCTTGTGTTAGTTTTATATCCTTGGATATATCATATTGTATATCTATTCTTGCTAGGATAACTTGATAATTAGATTTAATTGATATTTAAATCGGATTAGATTAGCATAAGACCCTAATCACCCCCCCCCTCTAGGGTCTAACATTGTGCTCTAGAAGCTTTGGCCGCAGAAAGAGTCTCATGGCATTGTGCTTTCTCAGACATGCTCTTCTGAAGAGTCTCATGGCAATACGAGATTCTTTCTCAGACAAGCTCTTCTGAAGAGTCTCATGGTGTTGTGCTCTCGAAGCTTTGGCCATAGAAAGAGCATGGTCCACTTCTTCGTCCAAATCATCGCGTTGAAGAATCGAAAGCATTCCCATGACTTCTGATATCCGTTAATCTTTTAGTCAGGAAGGGTCTGAAATGCTCAAAGGGAATCTACCCTAAGCTAACAATATCAATCATAAACCGTATTTTCATCTCTAGATGTCTAATGCACTCTCTCAAAGCTCTTGAACATGGGGGAGGATCAGTTGGATAGATCAAACCCGTATACTCATTACGAGTAGATTAAGGAACAACCTCGAAAGGAAAGTCTTCATGTGAACCCTGATTCTGGATTAGAGGGGAAGAAGCCTACTCTAAACCCCCAATGGGTAACGTCTCTTTGGCTCCCACAGGAAGGGAAGGAATTGATCGAAGCGCTTCGTCCTCTCTGTCAGTTAAGAGTGCGACAGGTGCAGACTTTATGGCGTCCCCCATCAACTTGGCCCTCTAAGAGTTCTTGGCTGCAACGGGCTTTCGCTTGCGACTTCTCCTATCATATTCGCCTTCCTCCTCAGCAGTAAGGGCCTTCTTCCTCGATGATCTTAAGGAGCGGGGCTCAGGAGGGGGTGCTCCCTCAAGAATTTCTTTAGTTGCCTCTTCTTCAGAAGGCTCAGCAGCCGGTAACTCCCTTGGGATCTCTCCGACTCTGACTGCTTCTCGTTCACAGGACATATACTCCTCTACTTATAGTAAACGAGTCTTGGCAGAACCGCTTCTCGATTTATATAATTCCCAAATCTCGCTTATGCATGAAGTGTATACGTCATATTCAGGGACTCAAGAAGCCTTATCAAACCAATCGCGGAGGTCCACGACGGTGGAACAGCTAGGCGGTGAGTTGGGTAATGTGAAGTGCGCATGAGTCTCTCCAGCAGAGAAGAAGTACCATACACGAGCCCCCTCGTACAGATTCCCAATTTGAGCCAATGCCAGATTAGGATTTCTAACATAAAGTTGATCATATCCAAACTGCCTGGCGAATCGAGAAGACACATAAGGTTCAATGATACATTTCTCCCTCAAGCGAAAGACCAGGTAACCTAATCTGATCATGAGAAGCCATCTGAAGGTGCCTTCTTCCAAAGATGAGGATCCATCAAAAAGTACATCCATAAAGCTTGTACCCTCCTCTTCAGCCTCGTCAAAATCAGGAGCGCAGTAGAAAATTCTGTAATTATCTTCTTGAGATAAAAGCTGTCGGGCCCAGACTATGTAAATATTAGGCCAGGTGGTCGACTCTAATCGTTGTATAAAGGGAACAAGAACATCATTCTCCTTAGTAACCCTCGTCATTAATGAAGGGCAATGCAGAACAAACCAGGCCACCAAGTACGTATACAGCACTGGTACACGTGGTTGCGGAGTCTTCCAGGCTTTCCTCCCAGCAACATTAATTTCCTAGACGTCAATAAATTCAGAAGTCAACATCCGTAAGCCACTCTGCACGCAGCCTACCATAGCAGTGAGGAGGCTCACTGGCCTCCCATGAGCTAATAAAACAGCTGGGTATACAACCTCCACTAATATCGCCTCGACTGGCTTCGATGGTACTACGCACCATTTTAACCAGATCATGAATAAGCCAGTGAGAAGAGCCACGTCGGAAATAGGAGTTATGGCCTGGTAGTGAAAACTTTTGAATTTGACACCAGCCTCGAAACCATCTTCCATGTGCTTATTCGGGTAGGTAGCATTGGAAGCCTTAATCCGAGTTTTAACGCCTTTAGGTGAAATGACAGCAAGTCGGGTACGGCCTCATCTTTCTGACTTATGCTCTGAAAAAGGTAATCTACCCATACAGTGTGCATGATGCCACCCCCACACATTCCGAAAACCTGAGCACATATGTGAAGTGGCACATCAACTTCTGGGTGTGCCGCCCTCAAAATAGAAAGCTCTTCGGTAGTGGGAATGAATTCTTCGTAGGCCATCCGATAGAATGGTAGCCCCGATACTACTTGCATCTCATGGAGAGCGAAGCCTAACTCTCTCACAGGTGTAAAGAACGTGCAGCTATCCGGGCTATACCTCTCTAACATAGCAAAAAATTTAGGGTAACTCTGAACAACCCCTCACCTTGTGGCCAACACTGGGACCATTAGACTCGATTGAGTGAGTGGTTCCTTAAGCTCCTCAAGGACAAAATCCACCATCCGGGTCTACTACCCCCCTTCTCCAAAACAAATCCATCCCGAGAATCTGAACATCTATGCTAGGAATTCATCCCGAACCGTAATGAATTGGCGAATAAAGACATTCGCTGGAAGTGGTACTTCTTGAGCAAGATCTTTTTTCTCAAATCAGCCAGGTCTCAAACCCTTGAGTTGTCCTCCAATTTGTGTGCGAGCTTGTCGGCCAAATCCAAACAACAAATTTTCCTTCTCGCTGACTAGATCAAAGTTAAACCTCGGCGGTAGCTAACGTTCAAAAAGTAGGAGAGTGGATACATCCTCTTCATATTTGGGAGAAAGAGGAAGCGGTCATCGACTCTTCGTAGCAGCTTTGAATCTTTTGCATGTATAAGACTATCATCGGCTGCTATATGATCTCCGAATATGAACGCTGGTTTAGGGAACTGATCATGGCTGGCAGGAGTCTCCATGTCCAAGTCAGTGATCAAAACTCTGAGAGTAGAGCATCGGGGGAATATGATCATGTGCGTTCTCTCCGAGTCAAGGAAAGTGAACAATAGAATTCTTTTGTGAAGACTAAAAACATCATTTGTGTCAGGGCTGCCAATATACCTAAAATGATGCTCTTACAAAAGCGGCGCGTTCGGAAAGAACACTGCAAAATCAAAAGCAAAAATAAGCAAGTGAAGCAAGGTGTTGACATGAATCTAAAAGAATGGATCAAAAACATAGAGGTCAGACCCTATGTGTTAATTCTTAAACAAAATGGTCAACCTTATATTGTAAATCTCAAACGCAGAGGTCACAGACATGCGTTGTGAAACTCAAACGCAAAGGCCAAAACCCACGTTTAGAGCTCAAACGCAGGAGTCAGAACCTCGTTTCATAATAACACAGAATCCCAACTCTGCGTTTTTAATAAACAAGAACGAGTCATCTTCCTTGTTGTCAAGAACCCATCGAGGGTTTTTTAGAAAACTTGTTTTAAAACAAGTTATTGCAATAACCACCTACCACGGCAGGAAGGCCCATGCGATGGTGACGGCAAAGAAGACGTGCCCGCAGGAACAAGAACACCATCGGCGTCCCCGACCGATGACGTTTCTCCCGGCGCTGCGTTTATCGTCTGGCCATCGTCGAAATCTTGAATCAAAATTGGTGAATTGATTTTGGCTCGTATCATCGAGTTGACTTTAAACTAACCATCTCCATCACGATATATATTAACTTGCATTAATTTTCATTGCAATGCGTTGACTGGCGTTGACCTAGGGTTACGCGTTGACCGACGTTGACCTAGGGTATCGAATCGCCCGGTGTTGACTTTTCATCGCAACGCATTGACTACCGTTGACCTAGGGTTACGTGTTGACCAGCATTGAGCTAGGGTTTCAAATCGCTCAGCGTTGACTTTTTCATCGCAACACATTGACTGGCGTTGACCTAGGGTTACGCGTTGATCAGCGTTGACCTAAGGTTTTGAATTGCCCATCGTTGACTTTTTCATCATAACGCATTGACTAGCGTTGACCTAGGGTTACGCGTTGACCGGTGTTAAACTAGGGTTTCGAATCGCTCGACGTTAACTTTTCATCACAACACGTTTACTGGCATTGACCTAGGGTTTCATGTTGACCGGCGTTGACCTAGGGTTTCAAATCGCCCGACGTTGACTTTTCGTCGTAGCGCGTTGACTAACGTTGACCTAGGGTTACACGTTGACCGGCATTGACCTACGATTTCGAATCGCCTGATGTTGACTTGTCATCGCAACGCGTTGACTGGCGTTGACCTAGGGTTACGCGTTGATCGACGTTGACCGATGTTGACCTAGGGTTTCAGATCGCCCGACGTTGACTTTCTCCTCGCAACGCATTGACTGGTGTTGGCCTAGGATTACGCGTTGGCCGACGTTGACCTAGGGTTTCGGATCACCCGGCATTGAATTTTTCATCGAAACGCGTTGACTAGCATTGACCTAGGGTTACACGTTGACCGGCATTGACGTAGGGTTTCGAATCGCATGACGTTAACTTTTTCATCGTAACGCGTTGACTGGCGTTGACCTAGGGTTACGTGTTGACCAACATTGACCTAGGGTTTCGAATCGCCCGACTTGACTTTTCCTCGCAACGAGTTAAGGCGTTGGCCTAGGATTACGCGTTGACCGGCATTGACCTAGGGTTTCGAATCGCCCGACGTTGACTTTTTTATCACAACGCCTTGACCGATGTTGACCTAGGGTTATGCGTTGACCGATGTTAACCTAGGGTTTCGGATCGCCCGACGTTGACTTTTCGTCATAACGCGTTGACTGGCGTTGACCTAGGGATACGCGTTGACCGGCGTTGATCGATGTTGACCTAGGATTTCAGATCGTCCGACGTTGGTTTTTGTGTTGATTTTCATCAGAATAATCCATCACTGACGGAATTTAGGCGAAAGAGGATCATAAAAAGCATTTGGGGGTCTGACCTGGGCCAAGACACCCGTGGGTGTCTCGGTCATTAGGCCGAGACACTCTATGTCTCTTTCCTTTTTTTTCCTCTTCTTGTTGTACTTTTCCCCCTCTTTCCCAAAATTTCAAATAGAATTCTATTCCCTCCCAAACTCCTTCTTCCTCCTCTCATCCAAAAACTCCATTTCTTTTTCTTCAAGAACTCTAAGTCCATAAAAACACTTGCCTTTAAAAACCCCTCAACCCTCCAACATAATTTCGGATTTTTTTCCCTGATTATTTGGTCGGAAATTATCCCCTCTCAAAGCTAGGGTTCATCCCATCTTCAAGCTCAAGACTTGATCTTTTGGAGTTGGGTTTTTAAGCTTTCGATTTGGGTAAGCTCCTCTTCAACTTTTTTTAGAAAGATTGAAACTTTATGTTTGTAATGAGGGTATGCCATGAATTTGTATGTAAAGATGGTATCTTTTTGTTTTCATGAGTTAGGTTTTGTGTAAAAGATTGAATCTTAAAGGTTGGATTTGAAGATGGCCGAATTTTGAGGCGTAGGGCTGAAATTTTGAGGGGCTTTTGTACAAAAGTGGACTAAAATTTTGAGGGGTTTTTGTGCAAAAGTGGACTAAAATTTTGGGACTAAAATTTCATGCCCATTTGGCCAAACTTTGAGGGGTTTTATGCAAAAAAACTAGGGCTAAAATTTTGAGGGGTTTTTGTGTAAAAGTGGACTAAAATTTTGAGGGGCTTTTGTGCAAAAGTGGACTAAAATTTTGTGACTGAAATTTCATGCTCATTTGGCCAAACTTTGAGGGCTGCTTTTATGCAAAAGGCTAAACATTGTTGAGGGGTTTAATTGCAAAAGCAATTGAATATTGTAGGGGGGGCTTATTTGCCAAAGGGCTAAATCTGGTATTCACCATATAACTTCATTGTTGCAATTCAGAACACAACACGTGCAATAAATAAGGAAAAGCCAAAATCATTTCCTTTTTATTTTATTCAGAAATATTAAGAAGTGATGCAAAGCCTTGTTCTTATCAAACAAAAAGAGCAATATATAATTAAGCCTCTGGGCCCATAAAATTAAAAGATGCGAGCCGGGACTTGATAGCAGAAAGTTTCTCTTCATGAGCGGCTTGTACCATTATTTCAGCTTTCTTCTTGAGTTCGTGCTCATCTGGCATCATCGTAGCAACTTCCTTTTGGGCAAATTCAAGAGATTGGATCGATGAGTGATACGTGGCTGGCGCAGGTCTTCATGCTTTCAACTGTGAGCTTTTTCAGGACTTCTTCCTCTCAACCAAGCTCAGCCTTGTGTCGTGCCAATTCCACTTCTAATCGATCGATCTCTGCTCGAGACATCTGTATAGCAGTGTTAGAAGCAACCACAACATGTTGTTTTTGAACACATTACCCCTGCAAGAAGGCAATTTCAAGTTCCTTTTCAGCTACATTTTGTTGAAGAACTTCGTACTTGTGGGCTGCTTCAGCCTTGAAATCAGCAAATATTAATGTAATCTGAGTGGTAAGATTGGCACAACACAGTTCCTCTAAAGCTTTCAAGTCCTTTTCTAATCGAGAGACATTGTCTGAGTAGTGCCGAAACCATTGAGCGTTGTCCACATATTGGATGCTACTCAGATTGTTTACGAGTATCGGCCTAAAAGAATCAAATGAAGCTCGTCCAGCACTAACTTCCTCAATCATTATCTTCATCATGTCTTCCAATTGCCTCATAAGGGTTTTAAGCATGGAAGGAATGATCACCAGACTTAGAGAAGTAACAGAGGACATCGCTGGGCTCCGAAAGTTATAGATCTCAGTGCAAGAATGGTTGGTGATAATCGTGAAGAAGCTGGAGAAGCCATTGCAACATCCAATTGTGAAGGACTTGAAGGGAGAACCATGAGCGCCCCCGCTTGGGCTGAGCTTAGCATACTCTCCGTCTCTGCAGGTTTGAGAGAAATCATTAATGGAGGGGATTTCTCTTGCAAAGAAGTTGTCGTTGTCTGTGTTGGTTCTGGGAGAGAAGTAGCTGTTGCCTGTTGGTCGAGAGGCAAGGTCGTGTCAATAGCCTCATGAGTTGGAGAGCCTACACAAAAAAGCAGTTGTATACAAAAAGGAAAATATCAGAAAGACCAGAGTGAGTAATATTTACCATTAGGGGAAGGAGAAACATAGGCCGACGCTTTGTCAGAAGAGAACGGTGGTGGAATAGCCCAATCACCGAGATTATCACCACTATCGCTTTCCTCCCCATCAGTACCGTCACCGTGGGAAGAAGTCTCATAATCCACTTCTTCTTCATCATCTGCAGCTGAAGGTCCAAAAAAACTCACGGTTGCATCTGCTTTAGCCATTATGCCTATCGTCGGGCTAGGGATAGTAGCCCCTATAGGTGGCAATAACGTCGAGGAGGCAGGAGACTGGTTTTCACTAGGCTTTTCAGACTTGGCCATTGTAGGTTCGTCTGTGGGAGGCATAACCCCTTCAGATTGAGACGCTGTAGGCATCACCCCTGTAGTTGGAAGAGTGGCGTCTGAAGCTTGACCTGGAAATGGCGAAATAGCAGGGTCCATTATGAGGAAAGACTCCACATCCCCAACAAACAATTCATCCTCGCCCTCTTCTTGGTACGAGGGATGATAGGAAGAAAATTCGCTTGATAACGTAGGACCCCTGGAGAGAAGTCCAGTGCGAAGGGGACGACTTGCAGTAGCAGATTCTTGTACTGAACTGCTTCCTCCTCAGTGGATTTAAAAGCATCCGCTATTAATTTCTGAGGAGGAGAGTTAATTAATAATTTTCTGCAAGTACGTTTCTCGTACTGAACTGCTTCCTCCTCAGTAAGAGCTCTTTTTCCAGCTGCCCTTGTTCTTGGAGTTTCGACATCCCTAGGACTTACTGCTAGAGTGCTCTCTAATCCCAGATCCCCTTCTTCTTCTTCAGCTTCATCCTCATAAGACAAGAATTCACCAATTCCTTTCAGACGAGATACTCGGGATCCTCTTCTAGATGAGTACATTCTTCTAATTTGCCGTAAGCCAGAAAAATCCAGCCTATACTCAGGCATCTTAAAAGCCGTATAATACCAATTGCAGAAAGCCATGGAGAGGAGAGAATTGGGCATCTTGTGAGGTAACCTAAATATAGCTCCAGTGCAACCTGCTGTAGAATAGTACCAGGCTCGAGCTCCTTCATATAGATTACCAACAACTGTAAGCTGACCTGTGGACTCCCAATGTATAATTGATCGTACCCAAACTATCGAGCGAACTTGTATGGTTGGTACGACTCAATAATGCATTTTTTATTTTGCCTGAGAAGGAGATAACCTAGTCTAATGTTAAGTAATCAGTGGAAAACTCCTCCGTCTGATCGAGTGAAACCATTCGGGCCAGTTGTGTCTTGAAATACATGCCCATAACCCCCGCCTTCAAAGTCTGGGAAGCAGCGAAATATCTGATAGTTGAGGTCTCTCGACAAAATTTGGCGAACCCTTACTACATACGTACTCTCCCATGTAGCTTCTTCCAATCTCTACAAGAAGGAGACGAATCTGTCGTCCGAGGAAGATGGTGCACTCATTAAATGAGGACAATGTGATACGTATCATGACATCAGATAAGTATACGGCAATGATACTCGACGATTAGGAGTTATCAAACATTTCTTCTCTCCAGTGCCTGTCTCTTTCACCTGAATGAATTCAAGGCAAACCTCTCTTAAACCATGCTGCAAACAGCATGTCATAGCCAAAAGTAAATTCACAGGCCTCCCATAGGCTAAGAGAACAGCTGGGTAGATTACTTCTACTACTACAGCGTCTATCGGCCTGATGGGGACGACACACCGTTTCAGCCATAACATGAGAAAACCTGCCAGCAAGGCCATATCAAAAATGGGAGTAGCAGCTTGATGATGGAATCTTTCGAATTTAGTCTGAGCAGGGAAACCATCTTCTAATCCCTTATTGACGTAATGAACAGTGGCATCATTGATCAAAGCTTGAATAGTCTCAGGGGTGCTCACACTCCGACGAGACAGAACATCAATTTTGTGAGATAAATTCTGAAAGAGATATTCGGCCCAGGACAGTTGCTTTATGCCGCGTCCTCGTGTCCCCGTCAGTTGAGTGCAGATTTAAAAATGACACATCACTTCCCATAGGGTGTCATGGACCTCAGGGTTTGTCTCCTTCAAAATCCTAAGCTCACACGATCCTGGGATGAACTCTTCATAGGGTAAATCTCCAAAGGGAAGGCCGAAAACATCATACATTTCATGGAGGGCAAACCCTAATTCCCCTACCAGAGTAAAGAATATGCACATCTCTGGGTTGTATCTCTCCAGAATAGCATAAAAGTTGTAATAGTTGTAATCAATACCATATCTGGTAGCCATTATAGGGCAGTCGAGTCCAGATTGAGCTAACGGCCCCTCTAACTCTGTCAGCACAAATTTTGTCATCCTTTTCCATTACCCTGCTTTGGTGGAATGTACCCATTCAGGAGTTCTAAGTACTGAAGAAGGGAAGTCCCCTTTTGCAACCAAAAATCTCTGCATGAAGGTGTTGGCTAGACTAGTTGTTTCTCCTACAGGGTATCCCCTTGAGAATAAGTATGGATCTAAGGCTGACACATGTCGGTTATAACCTACGGTGTGTACGCTTGTATAAGTCAAAGCCCTAACGGCTACCCCATCCTACTCTCTAACAAGGTCTCAATTCATATGGTGGGAGATGGAGGCGCATTGATAATAAGAGATAGGGAACATCCTATGCATCCCAGGAAGAAACAAGCGGTGATCCCTTATTTGCCTCAACCACTTGTAATGTCCATCATGTACGATCTCTTTCTGGATGATAACATGGTCTCCAAACAAAAATGCTGGCTTGGTGAATTTCTTATGAGATCCAG
The DNA here is from genome assembly GCA_022839385.1 of Asparagus kiusianus. Lineage (NCBI taxonomy): Eukaryota > Viridiplantae > Streptophyta > Magnoliopsida > Asparagales > Asparagaceae > Asparagus > Asparagus kiusianus. The sequence continues at coordinate 708,592 of BQKN01000206.1, forward strand.
TTTCAAACTTGGCATCTGTAACAAAAATCTTGAGTACAGTCGGGCTAGCTTGGGTAATTAGAGTGACACGTTCTTTGTCAGCATCTTGAAAGACTGGGAGTTCCTGACGTAGATTAAACTGCATGTCAAATCCACGCCACCCTCACGCCCAAAGTGATGACGAAAAGTGAGAGGTTTGTGGGTGTAAGGCACTACAAAAGGGAAAGACAATCAATCAGATAGCATAAAAACGAAACAAAAGAGACCTAACTTGATTACAAAGGTTGAACTCCTTGAGAAAGAGGTCATATGCAGAACTCAAACTTTGCGTCAAATATTTTAACACAGAGTCCAAACCCTGCGTTAAAATAGTGAAACGCAGAGGTCTAATCCTACGTTAAGCATTCAAACGCACGGTTCAAACTCTGCTTTAGAATAATGAAATGCAGAAGTCAAATCCTACATTAAGCATCCAAACGCACAGTTCAAACCCCACGTCAGAATAATGAAACGTAGAGGTCAAATCCTACGTTAAACATTCAAACAAACGATTCATATCTTGTGTTAAATATTCTTTTTAACGCAGAAGTCAGATCCAACGTTTCAAATTCCAAACGCAGATGCCCGAGTCTGCGTCACAACATCAGAACAAGTTTCCTCGTTGATCAAAACTTGTCGAAGCAAGTTTGGCTGCTACGAAAGTTAGCACTCACCACCGACGAGAGGAGCTCGCAGTGGCGACGCACCCGCCTGAGCTGTGACGCCGCCAAGGACCGGAGTCGGCGGCAATCTCATAACAGCAGCAACGGTGGATTTAGGATGAGAAACAATCTTCTTCCTAGGTGCCATTAAGAAATATGGTTGGAGAAGATGAACAGGATTCGCCAGAGTTTAAAACGAAAATTTTTTGTTAAGCCTTTTGGAGAAGAACAGAAGAAAGAGTCGAATGACTCTTGATTTGTCTCCAGCGGTCTATTTATAGACAACTGTGAGCTATCGAATCAGAATGAGATTCTAGGCTAGGATCTCGCCAAATGCGACCTCTGTATTTGTGTTGGTTGAACTTCTGAACGCAGAGTTCACCCCTGCATTTCAATTCTCAAATACAGAGTTCACTTATGCGTTTTAAATGCCACAAAAGGAATGTCTTGACGACCAAGGCTAAGACACAGCTCCAGATAAATAAAGAGAGGCTAATATTAGCCATCAAGGTGACCAAAGCCGAGAAAAAACTAGCTTATGATGAGCAACTATGCAGCCTTTCGGATGAGTACAGACAGGTTACAGTCAGTGATGATTAAAATCATCGAGTTCGATCCGTCAAGCAACTCATTCTTCTGAAGGGCTTAACATTCCCACCAAGATGAACAAAGCCAAAAGGTATTCAACTTCACTAAAGAAGACCTCATTAACAAGTTTATAGTTGGCGTTTCCATGATAGCATCACTATCATCGGACTTTTTATTACTTAAAGCCCGCAGCAGCACGTCGAGTGTTCATTAATGCCTACAGAAATTTTCTGGACATAGAATACACATCATCGCAAGTTGAGTGGAGTATCTCAAGAATCTATACAAAATCCGAAGAATACACCCCATCACAGATTGAGTGGAGTATCTTGAGGATCCAGACAAAATCCGAAGAATACACCTTATCGCAGATTGAGTAGAGTATCCGAAGGATCCAGACAAAATATGAAGAATACACCTCATCATAGATTGAGTGGAGTATCTCAAGGACCCATACAAAATTCGAAGAATACACCTCATCACAGATTGAGTGGAGTATCTTAAGGATCCAGACAAAATTCGAAGAATAAACCTCTTCACAAGTTAAGTGGAGTATTTTAAGGATCCAGACGAGTTCATTATCATCTTCGTCCTTGTTTGGTTCAATAACAATGGGCTTTAGCTTGTTTGACTAAGTTTATTGTCATCAAGATGCAAAAGTTATCTTGTTTGATTTAAGGAAACTGAATCACTATGTTCTAATAACCAGGTCCACGATGTCTTCGAATCAGGTGGAGTGAACAATCAATCAACAAAATTTTGAGATTCAAAGTATTCCAAAAATTCATCTCAGTCAACCGTGAACTTTTGAAAACTTTGGAGGGGGTTTTGTACGCTGTCTAAAAATCACAATAGATAGTTGATCCCTGTCAAACCTTAACCAATAGTCTTGACTAAGAAGGTTATAATCAGATGACTGTTGGACCCTAGAGGGGGGTGATTAGGGTCACAAGGCTATAATTATACAATAAAATTAAGACAAGCAAAACACAATATCCAAAAGCAATCAAAATAGAGGAGATAGAGTTAGGAATCGTTATCCTGTGACGCGCGATGTGTTAACGAGATTCGGTCTGCTGACCTACGTCCCCGCTCCCCACTCTCGAGGAGAAATCCACTACACAACCCGGTTTGGAAGCCAGAACTTTTTCTACACAGCGATCCCCTCACGATCTCACACTACATAGTCGATCTCACTAGATCACACTCCCACACAATTGATCTACACAAGATCAAGCTCTCAAAATAGTAGAAATGGTGTAAGAATCCTCTCTTTACAATGTCCCTATGGAAAAGAGAAGATAACACTGAAGCTGGAATGTGAAACACTAAAACTCAGAAGAAATTGGTTTGAAAATGAAGCCCTGTAAAAAAACGTTCTCTGAAAGATTTTTTGAAAGAGCTGGGACACAGAGGAAGAAGAAGAAGATAGGTTTAAATAGAAAACACAGCTGTTTGAAACCCATAACTAATCCCCCAAAACCTGGAAACAGAACAGCGCTGAGATCATGTGAAATCGACGCTTAAATACTGTACCATATTACCATTTAAAACATTCGGCGGTCGACCGTGACTTTTTCGCGGTCGACCGCGAGGCACCTCAGAAACTCACCAAAAGTCTAGAGACTTTCCCGGTCGACCGTGGCGGTCGACCGTGAGAAATTTTGATCTTACGATCGACCGCGACGGTCGACCGTAAAAGTTTCTGCTACCTACTGAAGAGTGAGCTCAGGCGTGGTCGACCGTGACGGTCGACCGCAATCTGATACAGTCAAAAACTTGATTTTTGACTCACTTAAAATATTTGTAAAATATTCATTTGACCTCTAAAAATTATGAAACTTTGTAAAATGTTTTTAATACTAAAAACAAATTGTTTGGAAAAGGAATTTTGCAAATAGGTCCTCATACTTGTAAAAAATAGTATTTTGTGAAATACGTTCAAAACTATAAGTATGAAAACGTGTGTGTTGATATCCTAATAGCTTCAAATGAAATCTAAACTATTTGCCTACATTTTAGCACTAGAGAGAAAATAAAAATAAGCTAATATCCTCACGAGAATACAATTCTTGAGTCTTGATATAGCTTGAGTTGGATGAAGCTTTTAATTGAATTTAGTGTTCTTGAAATAACGTTGCTTCATCACTATGCCTCCTCCTTCTTTGGATATCATCGTTGTAGCGTATATTCCATCCAATCCTCCATTTGTGGCACTAACATGCTTGATATTGAATTCACTACATTTGTACTTAATAAGCCATTAGTACCGATAATGGTGGTTGTAAAACATCATCAAAACATAAAGGCTAACAATCTCCCCATTTTTGATGATGACAACCAACCATTATATAAGAGCAAAAATAAATATAGCTAATAGATATGTGCTCCCCCTATCTATGAGCTCCCCCTAAATATATGCGACAAATGAGGAGATTTCTCTCCACCTTTGTCACCATCAAAAATAGGGTAAAGAGAAATGCATGCAAAATGCAACTAAACAAGAAAGCAAATGGAACTTTCACATATTGCATAAGCCCAAGCCATTTCTTATTCGACAAAAATCATCCTCACCAAGAGGCTTAGTAAATATATCCGTTAATTAAGATTTTGTGTCAACAAACATTAGGGATACATCTTGTCTCTCTACATGATCGCGTAAGAAATGATGGCACACATCAATATGCTTGGTTCTAGAGTGCAAAACCGAATTTTTGGAAATATTTGTAGCACTCGTGTTATCACAAAAGATTTTTATATTTTGAAAATTCAAATCATAGTCAACCAAGCTTTGTTTCATCCATAAAACTTGGGCATAACATAAGCCGACGGCAATGTATTCCGCTTCCGTAGTAGACAATGCACTGTAATTTTGTTTCTTGGAAGCCCAAGAAACAAAAGAATTTCCTAAGAATTAGCATGTTCCACTCGTACTCTTGCGATCTACCTTATATCCGGTAAAGTCGGCATCACAAAAACCATATAAATCAAAAGAGGTGCTCTTTGGATAAAATAAACCAAGATTAAAAGTTCCATTAACATACTTAATGATCCTTTTAACCGTAATTAAATGAGATGCTTTAGGAGAAGCTTGAAAATGTGCACATGCACACACACTAAACATGATATCGGGTCTACTAGCGGTGAGATAAAGAAGACTACCTGTCATACCTCGGTATAGTTTTTGGTCCACATCTTCACCACTGTCATCCGCATCAAGCTTGACATTTGTACTCATGGGAGTAGGCGCATGCTTAGAATTCTCCAAATTGAATTTCTTCACCAATTCCTTAGCATACTTGCTTTGAGAAATGAATATCCCATCCTTAGTTTGCTTGACTTGGAGCCCGAGAAAGAATGTAAGCTCTCCCATCATACTCATCTCAGAATGATCTTGCATAACTTTAGAAAATTCCTTACACAAAGATTCATTAGTAGTACCGAAAATGATATCATCAACATATATTTGAACTAAAATGAAATCATTTTTCCTTTTTTCTCACAAAAAGAGTGTTATCAATTGTTCCTTTTGAAAAACCATTTTTAACAAGAAAACTAGAGAGGCGAGCATACCAAGCTCTAGGAGCTTGTTTCAACCCATATAAAGCTTTTTGAACCCGGTAAACATGATTAGGAAATGATCTATGAAACCGGGGGTTTGCTCAACATATACTAGCTCATCTATAAAACTATTTAAAAAGGCACTTTTAACATCCATTTGAAACAATTTGAAATTTTTAAAGCTAGCAAATGCCAAAAACATCCTAATAGATTCCAACCTTGCAACCGGTGCAAAGGTTTCATCATAGTCTATGTCCTCCTCTTGATTGTATCCTTGGGCAACCAAACGAGCTTTATTTCTAGTTACACTGCCATGTTCATCAAGTTTGTTTCTAAAAACCCATTTAGTACCAATACCACTATCATTGTTAGGTCTAGGAACTAGTTTCTAAACATCATTTCTTTTAAAATTATTTAATTCCTCATGCATAGCTAAAACCCAAAATTTATCATTTAAAGCATCATTAACCTTTTTAGGCTCTAGTTGAGATAAGAAAGTAACATTACCACACTCACTCAAAGCTTTTGAGCGAGTAACAACTCCTTGTGAAAGGCTTCCAATAATTTGTTCCTTTGGATGGTTTGATGCGAATTTCCAAGCTTTAGGAAGTTTAACTTATTCATGAGCATTGGAGCTATCCACATCCTTTTGTGCTTATATAGAGGGTGTATCATTGATTTGAAAAAAGTCCAATCCTCCCTTAACATCATCATCATCATCTTTCCTAGGTAAAACAACTTGAGAACCAACATTAGTCTCATCAAAAGTAATGTTTATAGATTCTTCAACAACGAGAGTTCGTTTGTTGAAGACCCTATAAGCCTTACTACGAGGTGCATAACCTAAGAAAATACCAACATCAATTTTGGAATCAAATTTGTCATGATGATCTTTTGTATTTAAAATAAAACATTTGCAACCAAAGATACGAAAATAACCAATAAAAGGAGTTTTTCCATAAAATAGTTCATAAGGAGTTTTCTTAAGCTTTGGTCTAATTAAAACACGATTTAAAATATGGCAAGCCGTATTGACGGCTTTCGCCCAAAAATATTTTGGCAAATCAAATGAATTTAGCATAGTGCGTGCCATCTCTTGTATGGTGCGATTTTTCCGTTCAACAACACCATTTTGTTGTGGTGTTCTAGGGGCGGAAAACATGTGAGTTATACCATGATGAGCACAAAATTCATAAAAAAATCATTTTGAAATTCACCTCCATGATCACTTCTTATCTTAACAACTTTCAAATCTTTTTCATTTTCAATTCTTTTGACATGATTAGAAAATTCTTCAAAACAATCATTTTTATTTGCAAGAAATATAGTCCATGTAAAACGAGAAAAATCATCAATAATCATAAATACATAGTGTTTACCTTCAAGAGAGGTAACACGCATAGGACCAAATAAATCAAGATGAAGTAATTGCAAAGGTTTAGAAGTCAATACCTCATTGATGGATTTGAAGGAAGATTTTGTTTGTTTATCTTTGGCACAACCTTCACATATGGTATCTTTGATGAAGTGTAAGCTAGGTAACCCTTTTACAAGATTTCTCTTGGACAATTTTGATATCAATTCCATGTTTGCATGTCCAAGTCTCTTATGCCAAATCCAAGGGTTTTCATTAATTACCGCAAGGCACTTCACATCTTGATTCACTAATTCATTCATCTTAAAAATGTACACATTAGACTTGCGATTAGTAATAAAAATAATTTTTCCATTCATACTAATAATGTATTTGTCCGGTTTAAAGGAAATATCAAAACCTTTATCACTCAATTGGCTAATGCTAAGAAGATTATGATTCAAACCATTAACCAAATAAACATCTTCTATAACGGGTGAAGGTTTCTTACTAATAGAACAAATACCAATAATTTTACCTTTCTCACCACCACCGAAGGAGACGCTACCTCCTTCAATCCTTGATAGGATTGTAAATAACTCTTTGTTACCTGTTATATGATGAGAGCAACCACTATCAAGGTACCACATCTCTTTACGTCGTTGTCGTGATGTCCCCTACAAGAGAGGAAGGTGTAGTAACTTTAGGTACCCAAATCTTGGGTCCTTGGCGGTTAGTAAACTTAATACCTTTGGGTACCCATATTAATCCATAAAGTTCATAATTATCTTTAATTCTATAATGAGTAGAAATATGATCATGTTTCATGCAATATGTGCATACAAAATTTCTTTTGTATGTATAAGTATGAGAACCATGAAACCTATTTCTACCATGGTGATGATGATTAGCATAAGCATGAGTAGGTCTAATCCTACCACTCTCAATTTCTAGTCTTTCAATTTTAGATCTTAATTGCTTATTCTTAAAATCGAGATCTCCTAGCAATTCATCTTTTAGAGCAAGAGAGGTTTCTAGTTGTTCTAGTTTCACATCACAAGAAGCATGCAACTTTTTAAAAGAAGAAAATTTCTTTAACATTCTTTTAAATTCAATGTTCAATTCTTCTAGAGCTGTAGCTAGATCACATTGCATGTAAAAAGATTCACTCTCGGTGTCGGATATTACCTCATGTTCAAGAGCCATGAAACAAATGTTGGGATCATAAAGAGCAAGTTTAGCTCCTTCTTCATTACTATCCGAATCACTTGGTTCGGATTCCTCCCATCCGGCATACATAGCCTTCTTCTTCTTATATTTCATGTACTTCTCCTTGGGCCTTGGGCAATCCTTAGCGATATGGCCCGGTTCATTGCATTCAAAACATTTTCCTACACGTGAAAAAAAATTGTTGTTAGATCGTGGGTTAAATTTCTTGTTCATTTTTATGAGTCTAGAAATTCTTCTAGAGAGATGAGCCACTTCTCTAGAAAAATCAACTTCACTATCCGATGATGAAAAGGAGTTATCACTAGCTCCTTTGAGAGCTATGGTCTTCAATTTTGGTGATGGCTCCTCAACTTCCCGTGAGGGCACTTCCTCCTTCTCCTTTCACTTGAGCTTTTTCTCATGAACCTTGAGCTTGTCGATGAGGCCATCAAGAGGTAGAGTGGTAAGGTCATGAGCTTCTTCTATTGCCGTCGCCTTGGGTTCCCACATCGGAGTCAATGAACGGAGAATCTTGTAGTTCGTCTCTTGAATAGTTAATTTCTTGTCAAGGCCATGCAATTCATTGATAATATTAGTGAAGCGAGAAAACATAGCATCAATTGATTCATTTGGAAGCATTTGAAATAACTCATATTCATGCATAAGTCCACTAATCTTGGATTCCTTAACTTGGGGGTTCCTTTGTGTGTAATATACAATTTCACCCATATTTCGTATGCGGTTGCACACGTTAAAACTCTATTATATTCATTTGGGGAAAGACCACAAATTAAGGCGTTCATAGCCTTTGCATTGAGATTAGCTTGGTGCCTTTCTCCATCAGTCATGTTCCTGACTTTGGACTTCTCTACATACTTCTTCTCTATGAGTTCTAAGATGTCAAGATCAATGCAACGAAGATAAATTCTCATTCTTGCCCTTCAATAGGAAAAATTACTACCGGTAAACAGGGGTGGTCTAGTGATCGATTGTCCTTCCAACATATGCACATTCATTGAAGCCTCCATAAGATCTTTTTTCTAAGGTGATTAAACCAAAAACTAATATAGAGACTAAGCTCTAATACCAATTGTTGGACCCTAGAGGGGGGTGATTAGGGTCACAAGGCTATAATTGTGCAATAAAATTAAGACAAGTAAAACACAATATCCAAAAGCAATCAAAATAGAGGAGATAGAGTAACGAATCGTTATCCTGTGACGCGCGATGTGTTAACGAGGTTCGGTCCGCTGACCTACGTTCCCGCTCCCCACTCTCGAGGAGAAATCCACTACACAACCCGGTTTGGAAGACGGAACTTCTTCTACACAGCGATCCCCTTATGATCTCACACTACACAGTTGATCTCACTAGATCACACTCCCACACAATTAATCTACACAAGATCAAGCTCTCAAAATAGTAGAAATGGTGTAAGAATCCTCTCTTTACAATGTCCCTATGGCAAAGAGAAGATAACACTGAAGCTGGGATGTGAAACACAAAAACTCAGACGAAATTGGTTTGAAATGAAGCTCTGTAAAAAAAACGTTCTCTGAAAGATTTTTTGAAAGAGCTGGGACATAGAGGAAGAAGAAAAAGATAGGTTTAAATAGAAAACACAGCTGTTTGAAACCCATAACCAATCCCCCAAAACCTAGAAGCAGAACAGCGCTGAGATCGTGTGAAATCGGCGCTTAAGTATTGTACCATATTACCGTTTAAAACATTCGGCGGTCGACCGTGACTTTTTCACGGTCGACCGCGAGGCACCTCGGAAACTCACCAAAAGTCCAGAGACTTTTGCGGTCGACCGTGACGGTCAACCGTGGAAAATTTCAATCTTACGGTCGACCGCGGTGGTCGACCGTGAAAGTTTCTGCTGCCCACTAACGAGTGAGCTCAGGCACGGTCGACCGTGGTGGTCGACCGCAATCTGATACACTCAAAAACTTAATTTTTGACTCACTTAAAATATTTGTAAAATATTCATTTGACCTCTAAAAATTGTGAAACTTTGTAAAATGTTTTTAATACTAAAAACAAATTGTTTGGAAAAGGAATTTTGCAAATAGGTCCTCATACTTGTGAAAAATAATATTTTATGAAATACGTTCAAAACTATAAGTATGAAAACGTGTGTGTTGATATCCCAATAGCTTCAAATAAAATCTAAACTATTTGCCTACATTTTAGCACTAGAGAGAAAATATAAACAAGCTAATATCCTCACGAGAATACAATTATTGAGTCTTGATATAGCTTGAGTTAGATGAAGCTTTTAATTGAATTTGGTGTTCTTGAAATAACGTTGCTTCATCACTATGCCTCCTCCTCCTTTGGATATCATCGTTGTTGCGCATATTCCATCCAATCCTCCATTTGTGGCACTAACATGCTTGATATATGAATTCACTACATTTGCACTCAATAAGTCATTAGTACCGATAATGGTGGTTGTAAAACATCATCAAAACATAAGGGCTAACAATGACTTTCATATCAACAAATGAAAGCTACAAATGGAGGACTTTTTACATAGATCGAGAGGAGTTATAATTCAATGACCCTTCTGACGACTGACGAAAACTCTATTCAGTAGCATTTTCCATCAACTGTGAGAGTTACAATTTGACGACTTTCATACCTTAAAACAGCTAAAGCGAAGATTATTGAACAATGGTCTTTGTAATGCTTTACAGAAGAGGTTACAAGTCATTAGTCCCTTCTAAACGCAGAATCCATCTTTACGTTTTAGTCTTCGAAACATAGGCGATCCCTGCGTTTTCGACCTTTAGAAAATGGAACGCAAGCGGCTTATACGTTTTAATCATCAGCAGATACCCAACCCTGCTTCTGTAGTCTAAAGCACAGAGTTAGGACTCAGAATGCAAGCGGCCCCTGTGTTTTCAATTCTCTGCAAGCACCCAACTCTACGTCTCGAGTCTAAGACGCAGAGTTACGGCTAGTAACGCCGATTTAAGTGTTTGACTTGTTCAAACACAAGCTGAACAGCATCAGAACCATTTATCCTACATTTTGAGGGATTCTCGCCCACGTTGGAGCGGATTTAGGGGTTAGTTACACCCCTTATCCCCCTATAAATAACCACATTACTCAACCGAGTAAGGAGGTTAGATTTTTGGGGATCGGATCATGCACGAGATCAGCTGGAGGGAGATTCTTGGCAACAAGAAGATCTTGGAGCATCCTTCATTAACAGCAAATTTTACTTGGCTTATTAACCTATTATTCGGTTCAAACAACTCTTTTCACAGAGATTAACACTCACCCTGAGTTATAAAACTCGTTTAAGAGTTCTTAATCATTATTGTCACACAAGTTTATTGTTCTAGTGAATTGAGACGTGCAGATCATCAACGGAGAGCAAATTCGACGTGAGCACTCGAAGGAGGCACTCTATCGCCACCGTGAAGAACCCAGAATTAAACAAAGGGGAGAATTCAGATCAATTCTCCTCTATTTTATAATCAGAAATCTAAATTATAATTGCGATTGAGAGAATACAAATCAAATATATTTCTTTTAATTTTTTTACTACAAATTTTCCACTAAACATTCTCATTCACTCATTTCAATTCCCAACCACTCCCTAACCCATATGAATGTGGGCCCTGATTTTAATGAGTGGAGGTGATTATACCACCTCACTACCGAACGTAATAACTTGTGCTTGGTGCCAAGCATTCCCATTTTTCTCTCATATAT
>BQKN01000206.1:720112-733074 GCA_022839385.1 Asparagus kiusianus
ATTTTTCTCATATATATATATATATATATATATATATATATATATATATATATATATATATATATATATATATCTGTGTGTGTGTGCGCGCGCGCGCGCGTGTGTGTGAAAAAATGTAGGAACTTAGCACTAAGCTCAAATTTTGTGCTTGGTAGTGAGTTGACCCCATTCCCATCCACTCTGTAACCTATATGAATGTGGTCCCTATTCAAATGAGTAAATGTAAATATACCACCTCACTACCAATCATAAAAACTTATGCTTAGTACTAAATTCCTCCATATTGCTCTATATATATATGAGTGAGTGAGTGTGTGTGAAATATGATTCTAAGGAGCCACCTTAGATTGAATCTAAGGATGCACCTCCCGATGCATAGAAATCATGATGTTTCAATACTTCTAACATATACTTTTTTATTATCAGTTCAGTTATATTATCGTAAAATCATTAATTTTATAATCACTTTTTGCATGAGAACTTTAACCCAATATGCCTAATTTTTTATTTATACATCATCCAAAACATATAGATCAAAATAAATGGAGAAGATTAAGTATATTGATTGCATATAACATAATTTTGAAGGTGCAACATTAGATTCAATCTAATGTGGCTCCTTAGAATCATATATCCCTACACACACAAAAACACACACACACACCCTTTAGAAGTGGGAGTTGTGAGAAAACTTTTTATACACAATATTACCCTTATCTTTTATGATACTCCATTCTAATCCTAACTACACAAAATTAATTATAATTATTAATTAATTATATTATATGCCACTTGTCAAATTTGTATAACTAAGGGCATCTTATTGAACTATAAGTAACACATAAGAACAAAATTTTTAAAGCTTTATTTAAATATTAGTCCCTAGATTTTAAATCTTTAATAATTCTATATTGGTCCTCAAAAATTCAAAATTGCTCATAATTTTCGGGACTAATATTCAATTATTAAAGATTTGAGAGATAGATATGCAAATAAGCCATATTTAAATGAAGGATTAATTTTTGTAAACCCATCAAGTATGAGGGTTGTCTCAAAATGCACTTAACTCATTTAATATGAGCAAAACCTCCTAACTATAGAGGTGTTGTAGATAATCCCTCTAAACATTCGTACAACAATTTTAGAACACCCTCCCCCCACCCTCACCCAAAAAGCTTTTGGCATGTTCCATAAAAACTGCCTGACCTTTTACACTTCTCTCAACAAACTTTCTTAATGTCATTACTTCTATATATGATTTGGACGCAATACCCTCTTGAGAAAACCCATTTTAGTTATAAAAAAAATCCTGAACCGATAATGAAAGGACCATGGCCAATTTAGGATATTTTTCTCCTCCGTATCTCTTTTGTTTTATTTCATCTAGGAAAAGCCAAGAAAATTCTTTTATCGTTGAGGGATACTTCTCATACAATAAATTGGACTCAATGGTGTTAGTTTTAAGATTTTAAGTGAGAAAAGTTCAAGGGGATTAAATCAAAGTTTTAAAGTTGGGATAAATTATTTGTACCCCAAATTTGGGGGAAATTTCTCAAATTAAATAGCTAAGTGGAGTTTTCTAACCCCCTCTCCCGGAAAAAAGTTGAGAAGCATTATGAAATTAACCCTTAAACAATGCACAACTTAAGGCATATGTGACATCGATTTTATAAGAATGAAATTTTGTACAAAGTCTATCATTCAATTAGCTCTAAAAATCTATTGTTAAAGATTCTCTAGGAGAAATTTACTTTTTTACTTGGATGGTATTAGATCCTCCTGATTCTCCTTGTCTTTCATGGTTTGGAACTTATTATTTAATAAAATAAACTACGTTGCTCAATTTATGTTACTCACCTTCTAATTGGTTTATGAAGCATATAGCTTGGATACAAGCATTGTTGCAGATATTGGATTCTTCTAACTCCTTTATTTAAAATTCTGGATTGTTGTTGACATTGGATAGATCTAAACTATTTTGTTAAAATACAATCTGTATGAGTACATCATATGTATAAACCATTTTTGGAATTATATTTTATTATTATTTTGACACTAGAGAGTCATTGTTTTGAGATTTTTGGACAAATCAGTTAGTTTAGCCGGGAAGATGTGGAAGGATTACAATATTAGATTTTGAAACTGATCACATAACTTCTGTCCCCCCCCCCCCTAAATTTGCACATTTTGACTTAGAAAATTGTAGGAAAAAGCATTTGAATTACTATGATATTTAGTCGCCGGCTAAAAACAACAGGTGGAAGTTATCGTTTATAACTAAATAAATTTTGATAGGACTAGATAAAACCTATCAATTTTCGTTGATGAATTTAAGAATTTTTTTTTTATTAATAATAAGTGTCTTTTCGATATTTTTCTCTAGCATCATTGAAATTTGTACTTCAAATCATCAAAGTTGCTCTTAAATCATTGAAATTTGTACTTCAAATCATTGAAGTTGCTCTTAAATCATTAATATGTTAAGACTTTAAACTTCATTTATTCTTTGGAAGTAAAACGTTGAAACCAACAAGATTTTATGCATGAAAATATCCCAAAACTTTTAATACATAATAGTAAGCATAAACGTTTTCGCAACCATATTACATTAAATAAATGTAAACCTGAAATACTCAATTAAAATATTTGACCACATTCAATGCCCGTGCACTCCACCTAGTGTATTAAAGTGAGCTGGCCTTTACAGGCTATTAGATTTAAACCAATGGTTATGATGTTTAATGAGATGATTAATTGAAAAAGAGTCGGTCCCACTAATTTCATTTGTTCTCAGAAAATAACACCTCGCCCGATTTTCTCTAGAGCGTCATTCTCCTCTCCTTTCCCTTCTCTCTGACGCCAAATCCGGCCCCAATGTGGCCTCTCAAAAAAAAAAAAAAATCACCTGCGACTCCTTTTTCTTCTCCTTCTACGCGGAAAATTGTTTGCATTGTACATTTATAATAATTTTAGAGCGGACGCCACTTTTCAGTCATAAGTTAATAAATTAATTAGTGCTTTCTTTCCGCTGGTATTCCTCATAAGAGCCCGTTTGGTTCGTTGTTTTGAGCTGTGGAAATGTTTTTCTCCTCCTGACACCCGCTCCACATCGACAAAACCATTCTAGGGTTTCGTTTTCCATCTTTGGTTCGCTTCTCCCCCTCATCCCTCCAGCCACGGAAATCCCCTCCACATCGGACTTTTTTCTTCGCCCCATTTCCTTCGAAAACAAGAGAAAATCGCCCCCGATCTGTACTATTGTCAGATCTTGGGGTTTTGGGGGGAAACACAGTTGAGAGCTAGGGTCACCTCCTCTTTTCCTCGCTTTTTCACTCTTCACGCATTGGGTTCTCTTCGTGGCTTGCGGGAGTCCTATACTATTGATTTTATGCTTGATTTCCATAGAAGAAGGCCCTAGTTCCTATTTGTTGGTGTTTTTGCTGGAATTTTCTAAAAAAATCAGCGCCTTTATTAGGAAAATTTTGGGGTTTTTTGCGACTTTGATCTTCCTCGAAACTGATTTTAGACCTAAGGTATGATTCTCAACTCAGAATTAATTTGTTGAAAATTTTGTATGATTTGAATTATTAGGATGAAATTTTGTATTTTCTATAGTTATCTAGAAATTAACAGAAATTTATCTAAAAATATAATTGTAATTAACTAAAAATATTACTGTAATTAACTAAAAATTATATTAATTATTATAAATATAATTGAAAAGAGAATAGAAATGAACTGAGAATTATCTTAAATGGTCGTAAAAGAAACTAAAAATATTGATGGTGGTTGTTGTTGTTGGTTGTTGCTGGTTGTTGGCTGGTCTGGTTGTTAGTTGGTCTGGTTGGTGGTTGTTGTTGTTGGTTGTTGCTAGTTGTTGGTTGGTCTGGTTGTTGGTTGGTGGTTTTTTGGGTTTGTTGTTGCTGGTTGTTGGTTGATCTTGTTGTTGGTTGTTGTTGATTTCATTCCTTCTAATTTTGTTCCTTCTGTTTTTGGTTGTTGGGTTTGTGATCTCATTCCAGGTTGCTAAATAGTGATTCTGGTTTGTGGTTGCTGAACACAATTTGAGTTTGTGTTGATTACATATTTGGATTTGTGATTTCCTTCCAGGATGCTAAAAGATGTTCTGGTTTGTGGTTGCTAAAAGATGTTCTGATTTCCTTCTGTTTTTGGTTGTTGGGTTTGTGATTTCATTCCAGCTATAACAATCTGATGCGTTGGTTACATGTGCTCGGGATTGTTGGTTGGGGTTGATAGTTGGGTGGTTGGTTGGTTTGTGTTGTTGGTTGGTTGGTGGGTGTTTCCTGGTTGGTTGTTGGGTTTGTTGTTGTGTCCAGGTTTGTGACAACTTCTATTTGTTCAGGTTGGTGGGTGTTTCCTGATTACATATTCTGTTGTTCAACTTCTCTTTGAGCTCATGTTTGTGCACACCAGTTTTGTGAGCTCTGGTTTGTGCTATGTTTTGTGCACATATGACATCTTCTCTTTTGCTCAAGTTCTATTTGAGCTCATGTTTTGTGGATGCTCTGTTGTTCAACTTCTATTTGAGCTCATGTTTGTTCATGACCAGTTTTACTGATGCTCTGGTTTGTGCTATGTTTGTGTTCAGTCACTTGGAGTTCTATGTGTGTTCAGATTTTCCGCACTGTTTGTTGATTATGATACTGTTTGTGGGTGTTCAATTTAGGCTATGATGATTGTTAATTTTTCTGAGATTAGCAACCTGCAATATCTGTTGATATTGCACTAGATGGCTAACAATGATGATATTGAACAAGTTCTGAGCCCACAGCCATAATTCGTATATACATGTGGCTGATTTATTTGACATGATGTCAAGAAATATTTTCAAATGATTTTTTGCACATAAAGTTGAAGATGCATAACTTATCAGGTTCGATGCTATTTGCTATGTTATATACTAAAATATGGCTATTCAGGTCGTTTATATGTTTTTATAGGTTTCAAAAATTTTTTTGCTAATTCAGGTATGTATTTTATAAATTTATGAATAATCAGGTTATTACAGGTCTTGTTTATTTTTTCTTGGAAAACAGGTTTTGTGTGATTATTTTCATCTCAAACAGGTATATTTCATGTCAAATCAGGTACGCAGTTCATGTTACAGTAGGTTTCATATGATTTCAGGTTTCGTATGATTTCATTAATACAAACAGAAATTTATAATTCATTCGGGATATTATTATTTGTTCATGATACATTCGCACTTTTATATGATTAAGATTACATCTCATAACTAGCACAAATAATTTTTGTCTACAGTGGGGGGTAATCTTACCATGGTGACTCTAAACACTTTTTCCTACATACTTCAAAACCAACCAAACACAAGAAAAGTGGGAAATGTCAAATCAACAAAAGCTTTTCCTTTTTTTCTCATGCAAACCAAACACAAGAAAAGTAAATACATTGGTTTCCTATCATTTTTTGGTGCGAACCAAACCAAAACAATCTATTTTTTGAAAAGTTTGAAAAACTAAAAACTTGTGTTTCTTTACATGGAATTACATTTCCCTATATCTAGGAAACGAACCAAACATCCCCTAATTTGATTTGTTGGATAAAGGAATGGCTATTGACTGTACGTAATAATGTAGCTACGTACGAATAATTGGTTATATATGATGAGGTTTCCTTGAGGGTCGTTATGCGTTATTTTGGGTTGCTACGTACGGATAATTGGTTGAGGGAGATTGGTCACAATCTCGGTTAATTACCTCAATATTGCAGCTGGAGATGAAATTACATTATTATTATTATTATTATTATTATTATTATATATTAGTTGCTATCTTGAAACCATTGGAGTTAGCAGTAGTTATCGACGGTGACGATGCAGGCTCCAAGCAACAGATGATCATGGAGATTTTAAATTATAATGTATGCGTTTTGAATTTTAGGGTCTGTTTGGTTCGTTTCCTAGATATAGGGAAATACATTTCTATGTACAAAAACACAAGTTTTGAGTTTTTTAAACTTTTCCAAGAAATAGTTTGTTTCGCTTTGGTTCACAAAAAAAATGGTGGAAAACCAATGTATTTATTTTTCTTGTGTTTGGTTCGCATGGAAAAAAAGGGAAAACTTTTGTTTATATGACAAAAAGCTGATGTGGCTGTAGTTTTTGTCGATTTTACGAGGTTGAGGAAGGAATTGGGGGAGAGAAAAAAATCTGATGTGATGGCGATTTTCACCGAGTTTCCCTTCTTCAACCTTAGCAAACAAAAGATGGGAAAAAACCAATGGAAAGCTTATATCCTACGTGGCCGCGAAAAATCTGATGTGGAGGCGGTGTAAAACTTTTCCATCGAGTTAAAAAACGAACCAAACAGCCCCTTAATAATAGATAGGCCAGAACTCCATCCGTTTTTCTAAACAACAAAAAAAAGGAAAAACTTTTTCAATCGTTTTTAATTAATCACCTCATTAAACATCCTAACCATTGGTTTGAATCTAATGGTGCGCGCACACACAAGGTTTTATACACGCGCAATGCACGTGATTAAATATCATGATTAAGTATTTTTGGTTTATTTCCTTACTAAAATTTGTTCTCGGTTCCACTTTCATGGTTTTCACTCACTTATGTTTCTAAACTTTAGCATTATAATTATTTATTTTCTTTGATATTCGTTGAAATAAACCACACTCAAATAAAATTATCATGTTGATAATTCAATCGATAGTAAATAAATATAATCCGAAAGCAATTTGAACTATCATGTTATTTGGACCTACATGAAATCAAACTTGACCTGAGAAGGTACAATGTTGTACAAATAAAAAAACACTTGAAAAATAGAGTTATAAAAGAAAGATAAATAATAAAGCAAATAAGATAAGATGATTGCTTAAAAGTGGGCTAAAACGACATAAAAAGGAATATGGAGTTTGTTACTAATCCTTAATAGATTTTAAAAAAAATTATAAATTAAAGATTTGTGCCAACTCTAGTACACTTTTATATGATGAAAGCATCCATGTAAGCATATAAAAATACTAAAAAGTTCATGAAAATCACTTCTAGAGATTCCTTATTTATTTTAGAAAAATAAATTATTCTATAAAATATTCAGAAAATATTATATTTCATTCCTTCTGTTTTATTTTTAATTTATTAAGCCAACATCAATCCTTCTTCACCTTTATCTTTTTCAATAAAATTAGACAACAGTTAAATGCTAACAAGGGATAGTAAACCTTAAATTGGATGTTAAATTTATGTATCTTAATGAAAGAATATCAAACAACCACTCTTTTTTTTTCTAAGTTTCAAAATTTTAGTCTTTTTTGTGATTTTGAATTTTTGAGGGTGTATTTTATAAAATTTGAAACTTTGAGAGTGTTTTTTAAAAATCCTAAATTTTAAGTTGGGTGCTTGTAATTTTTATATTTCATGTGTTGGTATAGGCGTCTAAAAATGCTTATAGGTATCCACACACAGCTCGAGACAGAGAGAAGGTGATGAACGTCATTATCTAAGTCTAAGAGGATTATCCGACGCCGACGAACACATGAGGTGAAACGGTAAACCAAATGACTGGTGCGCTCACCGGCCACCTCCAAGTGGCCCGTGCACTCGTTAGCCAGCTTCAAGTGGCCCGTGTGCTCACCGGCCACCACCAAGTGGCCCGCACGCTCATCGACCACCAAATCGATAAACCAAGTGGTCTGCGTGCTCACCGACCATCATCAGGTGGCCTGCACGCCCATCGGCCACCAAATCGGTGAACCAAGTGGCCCACGTGCTCACCGGTCACTACCAGGTGATCCTCATGCCTATCAGCCACCAAATCGGTGAACCAAGTGGCCCGCGTGCTTACTGATCACCACCAGGTGGCCCGCACGCTCATCAGCCACAAAATTAGTGAACCAAGTGGCTCGCGTGCTCACCGACCACCACCAAGCGGCCCGCACCCTCATCAGCCACCAAATCGACGAACCAAGTGACCCGCGTACTCATCGGCCACCAAAACAGTGTACAAGTCAACGAAATGACAAAATACACATAACGGCGCAACAAATCAAAATCTGTAAGACTAAGAAAGCCGCTGGCGATCAAATCGCATCGAAACGGCTCGGCCAAACCAGTGGTTCGGCCCATAGCCAGGTCACCAAGGGTGGCTCGGCGGTCGAGCCACCAAATGATGGCTCGGCCATGGCCGAGTCACCAAATGGTGGCTCGGCCAAGACTGAGCCACCAATTGGTGTCTCGGCTAATACCGAGCCACCAATTGATGGCTAGGCCAAGGCCGAGCCACCATTTGGTGGCTAGGCCAAGGCCGAGCCACCGGGTGACGTTTCGACCAGATTTGATCTAAAAGTATGATTTTTCGGTTTTCACAAATTCTCTCGGGATTTGTTGGTTCCTTAGCGTCCCAACTGATCTGATACTATGGTTAATTAGTTCTTAACTGAAGATAAGGAGGAATCCCTCGTTCTTATCCAAATACACGCTTCCAAAGCTTATAAATATGAGCTCGGGTGCCCATTTCTCCAGGGCTGAACATCAAGAGGGTGAGGTGCTGCCGGTTTCTCGAGTGCATAGCCACGAATTTCAGAGAGGGTTAGCTAGACCTCGGCAATCTCTTGTGCATAAAGAGTAAAGTTCGAGAGATCTGAGATTCATCCCCTATTCCTTCAGGTTTAAGCTTGGTCTTAAATCTCGAGAAGAGCCGTAATCTCGCTTGGTCGAGATTACCGCTATAGCGATTAGTTCCTTCGTGAAGTAAGAGCTTTGATCATCAATTTGTCAACCGGATCTGATCCCGGCCAGTCCACGGATATTAACGTCCCCGGCACAAGCAAAGATCCCACGTAAGCAGAAGACCAATAAACGATCTCTGCATTGTTTGATGATAATTGTACCCTTTTCATTGTGTAAAGGTCTTATAAAAAGACCAATCTTTTTGAACTTATTGTAACGATCAAAGTTATAATGAGTTATACAATAAAGAAAATAATTTTCTCCCCAAACAAGCTGGTGATCACAGTGGGAACCAATAGTCTCTCTGTAGAGGCCGTCATGTCGCAACCTCGGATCTGTATCCCGGTTGAAGAAGTGGTCGAATACGAGTTCGACCAACTAAAGTTCGAGGAGTATCTGTCATCCTCCTCCTCCAGATCCTCCGCCCCTCGCAAGCGCAGGAAGATTAAGGCCCCCGTTGTTGTTACAATCTCGCCTTGCGACGCCCCTCCGGCCTTCAACGAGCCCGAATCTATAGATCTGGACTCTTCCTCCATCAAGGAGTTAATTGCAAAAGGCATGCTAACCCTGTCAAAGAGGGCACGCCAAAGACAACATCAACGACTTGCGCGCCGACTTGCTAAGGCTTTGGAGCCAGTTGACAGGATTCGCTACGAAGCGGATCTGAAGTCCAGAAGGCGCCAACCCCCTCAACAGCAAACAAATGGTCTCTTCTCCAAACCAATAGCAGATGAATGGATCCAAGTCAAAGAGACCCGCTCAACCCTTGAGGAGCGTATTCAGAAGCGCCGCACCTTGATTACGCATGCACGGATTCTCGTGCAAGAAGTGCAAAAGTAGAAGCAAGAAAAGGTGATCAAGAAGCCACCAAAACCATGCCAGGTATTGAGACCAAAGTCTAAAACAACGCAAAAAAAAAGTCAAACAGCCCCCAGAAATTGCGAACAAGCTCTGGCTGGCTCGGCCAGATCCGAGCCACCATTGGGTGGCTTGCGTCTGAACTGCTCTGGTTTGGTTCGCCTTTCGTTCGGTTCACCTCTCGCGGACTATTTTGAGTTTCCGATGGCCCCTGTTCCTATCCCAATGGATCCTGCACTTCCGGTGGAGCCCCGTGGCAGTTTGGACTTGTCCCGTTTTGAGATGAGGATGGCGGATCACCTGGGTCCTTTGCGTGAGGATCGAGGCAAATTTTCGATCAAAGGACGCTTGGGTCCGGTGACTGAACCTTGAGCGACTCGTCGAGCTGGGGGTCACACAAGCCCTTGCGACAATTTTAAGCTTTCTCATAAAGGGAAAACTCCAGTTTCCACCCGCTTGAGGGTGTGTATCCAAGACCAGGAGCCCGTTAAGATCCCGTGCTCCCAAAATCGTGGTTCTAAACGCGTGACTCTTGAGAACGTTTATAAGATGGCAAATCCCCTGAAAGAAACGTATTCATCTGACGATGATAACGTTATACGCAAGGAGTCATGCCAACACACAATAGATTGCTCCGGTCATCTGATCGACGAGTTGTACTATTAGGCTAGGGGTACGAACAAGTCTCAAAAAGGAAGTACCCGGGATATGGATTATCACTGTCCGTGTGCTAATATTATCAGGACAGTATTATCAGCGTGTAGCTACCTCAAGACCGCTCCGTAGAGGGTTTCGGTATGCGAGAGGATCTCTAACAGAACGACCGAGTCCAAACCGAGGCGTTTTCATAAGAAATGATCGGCTGTTCGAGATGACGAACTCTCAGAAATTACAATCAATATGATCGATAAGGGAAAGTCCCCGATAGTTTCATGTGGTTCTAACCCTAACTTTTCTCCAGGAAGAAGAGTTAATTTGGGAATAGCTCGACTGATGTCTCGAATCCAGCTGGAAGCGGTCGGACCTGCACAATCCGCAGTCACAGTTAATATGGCTGATAGAGGAAAGTCAATTCAACCCTCTAGTTCTGACCCTCTCATATCACATCGTCTAACCCGTTTACAGTCGGGAACCGTTAGACAAAGAGACTATCAGAGGATGAATCGAGGATTATCCTCGGAAGATGAAACATCAGATGCTAACTCTGCAGTCGCTTCTGATAATACGGTATCCAGTCCTGGTCAATCCCGCGAAGCATTCATGATCAATACTGAGCAAATAGCCAAAATCATCGAGGATGCTTTGACTAAACAAAAAGAGAACTTCAAGTTCGAATTAGAAATAGCCATGATACAGATGAAGGAAGAGCATGACCGACAGATACAGGCTCTGTCCAATCAACTTGGTGAATCCAGCCGCTACACCCAGAACGCCGCAGTTGACAGCGATCCAGAAGTGGACGAAATCATCATGGCCGATGCACCCCCTACATATAACAACGCTAGGGGTTGTTCCACCGAAGATGATAATGCCGGGGGTAGCCGCGTTGTTCCTCTTTCAAATCGTCTAAGACCCGATACGAGCGAGGATGAGAAAATGAAAGATCTCGAAAGTAAAATCAACACTCTAATGTCTGCTCAAGATGTGAAAAGGACTGATATTCCATGTTCCTATCCAAGAGAGTGGGATTCAATAGCATATCCGACGAAGTTCAACCTGATTAACTTCACACCGTTTGATGGGAAGGGTTCGCCCACACAACATCTGATCTACTTCAAGTCCTACTTGGGTATAATCTCCGGCAATAAAGCCTTGATGGTTCGGTTATTTGTTGGCACCCTTCACGGGCCCACCTTCGATTGGTACCGCCGTCTCAAGTCTGAAAGCATCAACAGTTAGGACGACCTAGAGAACCTATTCCTCGCTCACTTCTTTGATGATGATGCCGAGGTGTCAATCAGGACACTCTTCGATGAGAATCAAAAAGACGATGAGACGGTCGACGACTTCGTCAAGCGCTTTCGAAATAAGGCGATGAACTGTCGAGATCCGATCACGGAGGACTTCATCCTCCAAACCTGTCACAACAACCTCTCTTTGGACGTGTTGAAAGTTATGGAAGTAGCACCGTCCAACAACTGAAAAGAGTTGATGGTACACGGAGAGCGGGCCGAATGCTTCCTCAGAAGGAAGAAGACCGAAAGAAGCCAGCAGTCAATGCCTGTGGTTGCTGGTGATAATAATCAGACGTCACAACAACAACCTCAAAAGTAGCAAAGGACTCAAGATCTGAGACTCTAAAAAGAGTACTCTTTCAAAGATGAGGAAGTTCCAGATATTTTCGAGTACCTCCTGAATAACGGGGCGATTGAGTTACCACCTATTAAAGATCAGGAGGGAGCTAAGAGGATTACGGACCCAAATTACTGTGCGTATCACAGGAGGGTTCTCCATCCTACTGAGGTTTGTTTCGGTCTAAAGAACAAGATTCAAGCTTTAATCGACTCTGGTGCCGTAAAGCTAGAATAAGCCGAATGACGGCGTAATACTCCGACAAGTATAAGAGTATAAACTGCTCCTTCCGATACTCCAATTGGTATATGAGTCTAAACTATTTCCTACCGTTGACGGGGAGTTCCTGGAGAATTTTTATGCGTAATATTCTTAAGGATAACCCGGTCATGTAACTGAGTACAAAGTCAGACCCAGTTCCACAAAGGAAGCTGGGGGTGGATGATTCATGTAACGGGAAGTTCTCGGAAGAATACTACATGCAATTTTCTTAGGGATAACCCGATCATTATGAACAAAGTGATAAACACTAAACTCCCACTGTGATTTCCAAACACTCTTTTGCTGAGACGAGGTTCGATCACTTCATTAGGTCTATTTTCCCTCACAAAACTCTCATTGGTGTTTGACGACTTATAGTCTTCCACCACAAAATCCCCCACTGATCAGACCAATTGACAGTGGGACTACCAAAATTCCTTTTGATTGAATCCATTCAAATTCCCGCTACGTCTGTGCACTCAACACTCCCATCGATAGAGTCTGGACATAGTACTCGGAATTTTAATATCCTGATCATTGACGATTGTCAAACCCCTTCGTGTTAAGTATTTATCACTTAACATCAGGAACTCCCTCTGAGTGATTTGTGTAAGTCAACACTCCCGCTGTGATTTGTACTCCCACTCTTGCCGTTTATTTGGTCAAACATTCCTACAGTTAGGACCACAACCAAAATCCCCTCTCGCTTCCTCCAATGAACGAGAGGTCCACAAATTGAGCGATCAAACTTTCCTACAGTTAGGATCATCTCAAATTTCCATCTTGGTCAAACCTTTAAACAGTTAGGACCACAACCAAAATCCCC
>BQKN01000206.1:733084-747516 GCA_022839385.1 Asparagus kiusianus
CTCGATTCCTTCCATGAACGAGAGGTCCACAAATTGAACGATCAAACATTTAAACAGTCAGGGTCGTCTCAAATTCCCATCTTGGTCAAACCTTTAAACAGTTAGGACCATAACCAAAATCCCCTCTCGATTCATTCCATGAACAAGAGGTCCACAAATTGAACGATCAAACTTTTAAACAGTTAGAGTTGTCTTGATTTTCCATCTTGGTCAAACCTTTAAACAGTTAGGACCACAACCAAAATTCCCTCTCGATTCCTTCCATGAACGAGAGGTCCACAAATTGAATGATCAAACATTTAAACAGTTAGGGTCATCTCGAATTTCTATCTTGGTCAAACCTTTAAACAGTTAGGACTAAGACCGGAATATCCTTTCGATAAACGAAAGACTTCCACCTATTCCTTTTCGGCCAAACCTATAAAAGTTAGGGCCGAAATCAGAATTTCACCTTAATAAATGAGGAATTCTTGTCTTGGATTAAGCAACCAATCTTACAAAATTTAGGGTTGCTTGAATCTTTCTGATTCTCGGAGTGGAGATCCCACTCCTAGTTTTACTTTTCTGGATTCTTAGGGTGGAGATCCCACTTCGAGTTTTCTTGGCAACTAGAGATAGAATATAAAATTATTCCTCTTCGGTTTTGGGAGATAGAATATAAAATTCTCCCTCTCCTATTTTGGGATCGTTTTTGCCCCAAAGAAGACACCATTCTTCAACTCCAAAATCGTGCATCACATGCACGGGGAATTTTATCCTGAATCCTAAATAGGGATAAGTCAGCGCCTAACACGTGTTGCCGGTTAGTCTTTTGCCGTAAAAGGGACAAAAGCCTACATATTCAACATTGTGACAAGTTGTTATTCATAACGCCAAAATCTGCACCTTACACGCGCGGGGAATTTTATTCCAAATCCTAAGTAGGGATAAGTCAATGCCTAACACGCGTTGCCGGTTTAGTCTTTCACCGATTGAAAAAGACACCAGAATTCCAGTCTGAGGACTTTTATCCCGAAGTCTAAGTATGGATAATTCAGCGTTTAACATACATTACCGGGTAGTCCATTCCCGTAAGAAAGACGAAGTCTACGTATTCAATATCGTAGTACTAAGAGAGTTAACTCTCTTAGCACAACGTACATGTGAAAACGGGTTTAAACAATTCACATGCTAGCCCGATTCAAACGGTAGTCGGTAAAGACACGTTAAATCAATTGATGGCTGAGGATTTGCCAAAAATCCTAAGTCTACGTCTAATACACATTGTTCGTGTGGAAAATTATGTTCTTCTTCATTGATGATCCCATTATAACTTTGGTAACAACTTTATGCGTTTACAAAGTTCCGGCCTTTTTGTAGGATCCGGTTACAATGAAAATCAAAACAAAGAAAATAAAATTACAATTCTCCTTGAACAAATCACGAGTTTCCTGTTATCCGGTCCCTCGCTTGCGTGGGTTATTTGCCTGTGCCGGGGTTGATTACCGTGGACCACCGCGCAATCTCGATCCGAACAGATCTACGTGGTATGACGGGTATTATCTCACCAAGGAGATAATAGCCGTGAGGGATCGTTTCACCAAGGAAACGCTCGCTCAAATCTCGGGATCTAAGAACCAAGCTTAGATCCGGAGTAGAATAACGTAGATCTGGGAATCCAAGTCTTCAAGCCTTCACAATCCGAGTAGAGGTCGCAATCCGGCAGAGTTTCGGCTCTTCAGAAGTTTCAGAAAAAGTCCTCCCAAATGAACAAACACCTGGCCTATTTATAGGCACTCAGAACTGTGCATATGCACAGTTCTGAGCCTAGCCACCCCTAGGTGGCTCGGCCATGGCCGAGCCACCCTGGGCCGAGCCACCCCGGGTCGGCTCGGTTTCGGCCGAGTTTCTGGGTGTTGGTTCGTTTCGTCGTTTTCGGGTGTTTTCGGTTCTCCGTCGTTCGGATTTGATTCGGTTTCTGGAATCGACTCATTGACTTGATTCCAAATATGGCAGTTAATCCGTTTCTGTGTTCGAGTCCGGGATTGATCTTGATTCGATCGTTATATCACCGAGTTCGCTCTTGTTTAGATGACTCGGTGATTCCCCAAAACGTTGGTTTGATTCCATGTGCGAACGTATTCCGTCGCTTATGTGCTTCGTCATCTCGAACGTCCGTTGATTTGTTCGGGTCTTGATTCGATTGCCCGAATCTTCATTTGGTAGTAGATCCGCTTCGGTGTTTGAGTTCAAGTCCGTTTTGTTGTTGGACGACTCGTTAACTTTCCGAACCGTTGGTTTGGTTCCTCACGCGAACGTATTCCGTTGCTTGCGTGCCGTTCGTTGGCTTCGTAGCCTCGTTAGTTCGCTTCGTTGCTCGAACGTCCGTGGATTTGTCGAATCATCGTGCCGAGCTAAGCTAAGGGACTTATAGGCAATTTTATACGCCTACAGATACCCCCTCCAAAGTGTTCCAGCCTCATTCTTTTATAGAAGAGTCTGGAATACTTTGGATATGATTGCCCCTACCCTTTGTCGGTGTAACGGGACCTGGAACGACTTTCGTTCTGTATTCCTTCACTCCTTCAGGCTATTCGGTGCTTTGTCGAATGCTTGTAAGGACTCCGGTGCTGCATTTATTGTCTGACCGTTGTCGGAATTTGAACTTGAAGTCGATTCCTGATTTTCCAATCTTTAACTCGTGTTTGTTGGTTCGGCATACAACTAATCCTCGATTGTTGGCGTTGAGCCTTTATTTGCGACGCGTTGTCCGGCGTCGTGTTATTGAGTTATCCTTAAGAATATTTTCAGAAAAATATTCTCCAGGAACTTCTCAATAAAAATGGGGAATAGTTTATACTCGTATACCTTATTGGAGTATTTCCGTATTCAAAATGAGCTGAACCGGCTTGAAAAATGAGCCAAAAAAGGCAGTAATTTGGCTCAAAAAATTCTTCCGCTCCTTCCGATAACTTGCAGGAGGCGAATCCTAGAAATGAAGAGGCTGATGCACCCGTGAGAGGTAACTTATTTCCATTAGTTGTAGTCTCTTCACTCTTCTTTGGCACTTATATCTTTTTATGACAGATTTCTCCATCGATGACTTTGACGAGGGAAGCTTGTTTGCGGACACTCCCATGATGCGCTACATATATAGCTCTCCTCAGATCGATGACCAATTACCTGGGGATATGTTTTCTGAGCGCGCCTTCGCTGAAAATCCCGAGGATGGTTTCTTTGAAGGTATGTGCTTCTTTCTGAGTTAATTATAGGACTAGCCAATCTTGACTAATGCAACTATAATGTAATGCTTCTGCGAATTCTGTTTTGAATCTGGCAGGAGCTTTTGTTGAGAAAGACCCTGTTGAGCCGGCTGCCAACTACAGCAGTTGATGCACCTACAGCCGTTACACCTCCACTACCCCCAGCGGATCAAGGGGAAGAAGGTATAAGTTAACTCATTGAAGAGTGTTATTCCTTTTTCTTATTAAGACTTTTGACGGACTTCTCCCTTTTTTGTGTAGGGCGTTCTTCTCGTCTTCATGTCTTAGTGAAGGAATTGTTATCTGACGACGATCCTGACAAGGTCGTCATCTGCATAGACGTTCGTTCTTTCTTCTCCTTTGTGAATGCTATGATCAGCAAGCTCTTTCACGATGGACTTTCACTTTACTAGTTTAAACCTCTCCTTAATTCCAGAATCAACTTGATAAGGGAAGCAGGATACCCAGATTTGGCGAAGGCCATAGTTGACGATCTCGACTGCCTAGAGCATGAGCTTCAGATGTTTCGTGAGCTTCGAGATACCGGTGCCTCTTCCTTCATTGCTGCTGAGCTGGAGACCCATTTACAGTCACTGCGCGAGACTCAGCTTCTTGCTAGTCTTGAGGTTCAGGCGCAGCGAGACCGAGTCGCTCGAGTTGAGACCGGCCTTGCTACCAGATTATCTTCACTTGCCGAGCTCCGCTCTTCTATTACTTCTTGTGGGACCAAGATAGATCAGCTTAGAAGAGAACTCCGCGAAGAAGAGGAGACTTTTGGCATTCTTCAGATGACAGAAGCACAGGACCAGCAGACCTGTACGGCTTTGTCCGATGAGTTGAAGTCTTTGAAGCAGAGGCTAGTCGAGATCGAGGAGGCTGCTGCGAAGACTTCGACCGCCACCGAGGAGTCCCTTAGGGCTGAACTTAGGCAAGCTTATGATGAGAAGTTGTCTAAGGTCAGCCAGCAGATTTTTAGCCACAGTCTTGATGTCTGATTTTGTTTACTGAGTGATTTGACTTTTGACTCTTTTAGTGAATTCCCTTTTTATCTTTATTATGATTCGTCATTCCGTTTGAAATGATTGACCACAATACACATAGGATTTTTGGCAAACCCTCAGCCATCAACGGATTTGGTTAGCCTTTACCGACTACCGTTTGAGTCGGGCTAGCATGCGAGTTGTTTAAATCCGTTCGCATGTAACGTTATGCTCATAGATTGAATTCTCTGAGACTTTGTGCTATGATGTCGAATACATAGACTTCGCCATTGTTACGGAAATAGGCTACCCGGCGACACGTGTGAGGTGTTGGCTTTAGGATTTTTGGCCAACCCCCAGCCTCTAACGGATTTGATTAGCCTTTACCGACTACCGTTTGAGTCGGGCTAGCGTGCGGATTGTCTAAATCCGTTCCACACGTCACGTTAAGCTAAAAGAGTTAACTCTTTTAGTGCTACGATATTGAATACGTAGACTTCGTCTTTCTCTTGTGAAAAGACTAAACAGCAACGTGTATGAGACGTTGACTTAGGATTTTTGGCAAATCCTCAGCCTTTAACGGATTTGAGATGCTCTTACCGACTACCGTTTGAGTCGGGCTTACATGCGGATTGTTTAAATCCGTTCCGCATGTGACGTTGCACTAAAGGAATGAACTCCTCTAGACTTTGTGCTACAACTTCGAATATGTAGACTTTGCCATTGTTATGGGAATAGGCTACCCAGCAATGTGTATTAGAAGTTGACTTATCCCTAGTTAGGCTTCGGGATAAGGGTCCCCAGAGTCAGACTCTGGTATCTTTTTCTGCGGATAAAGACCAAACCGGCGATGCGTGTTAGGCGTCGACGTATCCTTTCTTAGGATTCAGGATAAAATTCCCCATGCGTGTGAGGCATGGATTTCGGTGTTATTAATAACAACCTGCCACGATATTGAATATGCGGACGGGTGTTCTTTTTAACGGTTAAGAACTAACCGGCCGCGCGTGTTAGGTGCGGACTTATCCTTACTTAGGTTTCAGGATAAAATACCCCAGAATCGAACTCTGGTGTCTTTTTCAATCGGAAAAAGACTAAACCGGCAGCGTGTGTTAGGCGCAGACTTATCCCTGCTTAGGTTTCGGGATAAAATACCTAAGATGAATCTTAATTTTGTAAAAGGAGTTGGTGTGGGAAGGAAGAATTTTATATTCTATTCCCCGAACAAGGAAGGAAGAATTTTATATTCTATTCCTTGTTTCTGGAAAGGAAGAATTTTATATTCTATTTCCAGTGCAAGAAGGAAACTAGAAGTGGGATTTCTACTCCGAGAATCCGGAAGATCTAGATAAATTTACCTTTTATAGGATTGGTTATCTGATCAAAAGATGAGTTCTTCGTTTATCGAAGTGAAATTTCAGCTTCGGTTATAGCCATGAAAAGGTTGAACCAAAGAGAAAAGAAATGGAGTTCTTTCGTTTATCGAAAGGGAACTCCGAACTGAGAGTGGACCTCCTGTTCATGGAAAGAATCAAGAGGGCCGAAAGAACATTTTTGTGAACTCACTGTCAATTGAAATCGATCAGTGAGGGAATTTTGGAGGTAAAAATGAATTTGGGTTATCCTCTAGAATATTAGGTATAATATTCTTCAAGGAACTTCCCGATAAATGAGTTGTCCTGAATGTACTAGGGATAGTACTTTTTCAAAAACTTCCCATTTATTGGCATTAATTGCCTGTTGCCCTCTAAAGAAATTAGGCGGTAAGCACCGTTTGAATAGACTGTATCTATCACAAACGGTCCTTCCCACTTAGGTTCGAATTTACCTTTCTTCTTAGAGGTGAGGATTATTGGTCGACAAGCAGCGAGGACCAGATCTCCTTCCTTGAAGCTTCTTTGGCGGACTCTTTTGTCAAAAGCCCTGGATATCCTAGCCTGGTAGAACTCGATGTTTTGTTGAGCTTCCAAGCGCTTTTCGTCCAGCCTTTCGAGTTCCTCGAGACGCTTTTGATGCTGCTCTTCGGTCGTCATCTCCGTTGCGAGAGCGATCCGAAGGGAAGGAATTTGAATCTCCAACGGTAGCACAGCTTCACATCCGTATACCAAAGAATACGGAGTAGCTCTTGTAGGAGTGCGTATTGTAGTGCGATAAGCCCAGAGCGCTTCGCCGAGTTTATCATCCCAATCTCGCTTATTGGTCTTCACCAGCTTTGACAGGATCTTGATGATCGTCTTGTTGAAAGCCTCAGCTAATCCGTTCGCAGCGGGGTAATAAGCTGTCGACGAAACGTCCTGAATTTTGAATTTGTCACAAAACCTGATGAAGGCATTGCTTATGAATTGCGGACCGTTGTCATGAATGATCCGCCTCGGTACGCCGTGTCGGTATATGACGTAATGCTTGATGAAGTTGATGACGTTATTCGTCTTTACTTCTTTAAGCGGAATGGCTTCAGCCCACTTTGAAAAGTAGTCGGTGATAGCGAGAATAAATCGATCACCTTTGACTGAAGGCGGGAAGATGGGACCGACAATATCCATACCCCATGTCTCGAATGGCCAAGACGTGGTTGATGTGTGTAATCGCTCCGGAGGTTGGTGCATATAATTTGCATGCACTTGACAAGCATGACATTCTCGGGCGTACTCGATTGCGTCACGAACCATTGTTGGCCAGAAATATCCCATTCTTCTGATTCGATCATACAGCTTGGGACCAGGCTGATGCGCACTGCATTCTCCTTCATGTGCTTCCTTAAGAACTTCCTTTGCTTCTTCGTTCGAAAGGCATCAGAGAAGCAAATCATCATACCCTCGGCGATATAGCGTACGTGTCTCGGTATTGTAAAAGAACTGTGGTGCTCTTCGGCGAATAGATTCTTTTTCCTTTGCGTCCTCTGACAAAATACCGTATTGGACGTAATCGATGATGGGAAAACGCCAATCTAGGGACTCGGACCCAATTTGGGTTGAGTTCACCTCTTTGGCGTTGTCGTTTTTATCATCCTCCTCTTCAACCTCTATATCGTATATAGGTATGCAGAGTTGGTGTGATCTTACTGTGACTAGCAATTCAGTTTCGGGCGGTTGCGCGAGTGATACTGCTAGTGTTGCCAGTGCATCCGCATAAGTATTCTGGAGACGTGGGATGTATTCGATGTAGATTTCTTCAAAAGAATCTGCCATTCTGACAGCCTCCTGGTGGTACGGAATCAGATCTGGGTTCCTGACTTCATACTCTCCACGAACTTGGTTAACGATCAATTGAGAGTCTCCAAAGGCTTCGAGATACTCGACACCCAGCTCTTTGGCGAAACTGAGTCCAATGATGAGCACGTTGTACTCGGCTACGTTATTGGAACATGGATTCGTCAGCGAATAAGCTCGGGGCATCACGTGCTTCCCTGGGGAAACTAAGACCACTCCAACTCCGGAGGTGACTTTATGACATCCAGGGGTTACTGCCTTATTAACTGCTCTCGAAGCACCATCAAAGTATAATTGCCATACTTGTTGGTGCGACGTGGTGTTAACCTCGTGGGTTTTGTCTGGTAAATCATCATATACCTCAACTACGTCTGTTGTCGGGCTTGCCGCCAAAAGATCACAAATCGCTTGTCCTTTGACTGACTTCTGCTGTTTGAAGTGCAAATCATACTGGGACAAGAGGAGGGCCCACTTTGCCAACCGCCAGTTCATCGAACCTGGTTGAGTCATGAATACCCATACCGGATTAACGTTAGCGATGACGTAAATCGTCTGGCCAACTAAGTAATGTCGCATCTTCTGTACCGCAAACACTAATGCGAGACATTCTTTCTCGATCATCGGGTATCGAGACTCGGCACCTATCAAGGTCCGACTTAGGTAATAGACTGCCTGTTCATGACCATTATCATCGTCTTGTGCTAATAAAGCACTTACCGAATGGTTCATCGCCTTGATGTAAATCAAGAACGGTTTACCTGATTTTGGTGCGACCAGAACAGGGGGATTCATCAGATATGCCTTGATATCTTCGAATGCCTTCTGGCAAGCATCGTCCAAAATAAACGATACGCCCTTCTTGTTTAGCTTAGAAAATGGTTGGCATTTCCCGGAAAGATTTGAAATGAACCTCCGGATATAAGCCAGACGACCTTGCAATCCTCGGAGTTCTTTTAGATTCCTCGGGGGTTGCAATTCATTTATCGCCTTTACCTTGTCTGGGTCAATGTGTATACCCTTAGTGGTGACGACGAATCCAAGGAATTTTCCACTGGACATTCCTAGGAAGGATTTTGTGGGATTCATCTTCAACTGATGACTCCGCATGAGATCAAACATCGTTCTCAGGTCTTTGATGTGATCTTCTTTGTTGCGGCTTTTTACCACTAAATCGTCAACGTAGCATTCAACTGTTTTCCTAAGGTGTTTCTGGAAAATCTTAGTCATTGCTCGTTGGTATGTGGCACCTGCATTCTTCAGACCGAATGGCATCACCGTGTAGCAGAAGACGCCGAGGGGTGTTCTAAACGCTGTATGCTTCTCGTCGTCCGGGTGCATCTTGATTTGATTATACCCCGAAAAGCCGTCCATGAAGGACATTCTCTCGAACCCGCATGTATTGTCGATAATGACATCCGTGATCGGGAGAGGAAAATCGTCTTTTGGACATGCTTCGTTCAGATTCCTGAAGTCGATGCAAATCCTGATCTTGCCATTTTTCTTCATGACGGGAACGATGTTGGCTAGCCAGTCTGGATGTTGTTCCTCTCGGATGAATCCTGAGTCGATCAACTTCTTAACCTCAGCCTCGATGGCTTCCATGATCTGCGGATGAAACCGTCTTTGCTGCTGCTTGACAGGTTTGGCATCCGGCTTGATGTCGAGGCGGTGCATTGCCACATTGGGGTCAAGTCCTGGCATGTCTTCATAGTTCCAGGCGAAGACATCAATGTACTCTCTAATCAAGGCAATTAACTCTTCCTTTTCATCTGGGGGAAGACTGCCACTGATAAATATGGGCGTTGGATTGGCTTCGTCACCCATATTGATTTGGACTACTTCGTCTTCGGTGGGTGGCACTCTCTGTTCGAACCTATCACCATATTGCATGTTTAGGTGATGGACCCATGGGTCCTCCCACGTTTGCATTTGATCGTCATCCTCCATTGTAGATGGATCAGCTGTAGTCATGTTCGACATTAAGGTTTTGAACATTTCTCCTAAACTTGTGTCGGAATCCTCAGCTGAAGAGTCTGGCAAGTACCCATCCTTAGCTTTGTTAGCAATTTGATCGATGATTTGCCAACCACATTCGTCATCTGATGAGACATAGCCTAGGCCTCTCTTGTGACGGTAATAATTATCCGGTTTCCCTTTCGGGACATATGCCATTTTGACTGGGACACGGGAACCTCGATCGAAGTATAGACCTTCTCCGAGTGTAAAGTCGTATCCTTGTTTTTCCATGAGCGTACGCGCTTCCGGACTATACTTTGATAAGTGCAGACCAGATTTGTCATCGTCTTCCTCTTCTCTTAGGAAATGATCCGGCAACGGAAGATTTTCTCCTTTACCGTAGATCACTTCTTTTTGTCCTCCTGTTTTGGCAGGAATAATCCGAGTTGTTCCGAAGGAATGCTGGGGGCGTTTCTTCGTTACATACGATGATCGGAGTGGCATACATAAATCGGGATTATTGTATAATCCTTCTATCACATCATCAAGAGACAAGGAATACTCTAAACCAGGATTTATTTCAATATCGGCAAGTTGCCAGTTACAACCGCCGTCTGACGACTGTTCGTCATCGAGATTGATTACAAAGGGTACAATGTTATTCAAAACAAAACCACCATTGTAATCGAATCCGGCTTCGGAATCAGCTTCTTCTCCGCTGTCCGTGCCTTGGATCGATGGTTTCGTGTCGGATTCGTTACCATAAAGGAAAGAATCTGTGAAGTAATTCTCATACCCTTTGAATGGTTGCTTATCCGCGACCACCGTCCTAACTCTTCCATCAGTGTCGACATATTTCAAACACTGATGTAGAGTGGAGGGAACTATAACATTACTATGGATCCAAGGCCGACCCAATAGTAAGTTATAGGATGTCTCAGCATCAATCACGTAGCACGTGACCTCCGTCTTTAAATCGCCCATTTGGCACTTTATCCGGATTTTACCCAAAGGTCTTGACCCGCTGGTGTTGAATCCGTAGATGACTGTGCCTGTAGACGCCAACTTGCTGACTGGAATGTCAAGGCTGTGCATTAGTCGAAGTGGCATAATACTCACAGCGGAACCCGGATCCACTTGGATTCGGTTGACTTCACTGGAGCCAATATACCCGACGAAATATAGGGGCCGATCATGATTTGAATTCTTCGTCTGCATGTCCTCTTTAGTGAAGGTGATGCAGGGAAGGTTCTTAGCTGCCACGTTACACTGTTGGGCTAACAATTCTAGCTCCTCAGGTGCTGGCTTGATCCTGGTAAGGAATGCCTCTGAATCGGCCAAGGCCTCTTGTAAGGCTTCTCTAGTTTCCTTAGACAACCGTAGTAGCTCGTACAGCGTTATCCGTGCTGGAATATTGGCCAGCTGAGCCATGATGTCGAAGGCACGCGGATTTTTTGAACTCTCCGGTTTGTCTTTTCCAATCGGACGACTGAAACGAAACTGCTTCGGATTCTGGACTTCCTCGGGCATCTTTTCTTTCTGTTTGTCAACCGGTTGCCGTCGAGCATCTTCAACCGGTTTGGGAACTGCAATCACCCCCAGCTCTGTGAGAGTCTTGGCTGGTCCTTGTTTTGTCACCCCCTGCTCAGCAAATTGATCGCCCGGGGATGGATATTTGAAGTGGTATTCATTTCCACTCCGGGTTGCAAAGACCTCCTGCTCCTCGTTGGAAAGTGGGAAAGCTAGGATTGTTTCGTCATCTTCTCCTGGGATGGCAGAAACTCCGTAACAAGACTTGCCTTTCCCTTTGGACTTCTTCTTGGATGACGATCCGGCCCATTGTTCATCTTCAATCAGGTCGGGGTGCACCCAGAGAACTTCACCGTTTGGAGCTGTGTGAGGCACAAGTCCCTTTTGACGTTGTCCGTGCGGGTCGTCATTCACTGTCTTCATCCCGACTTTGGTAACGCGTTTTGGCTCGAACCAATCTATAGGTACTGATCCAAAACTGATCGACACCGCGTTTGCTCCCACATTCTTGGCCGGTTTTGGAGTTATGACCCCTACGTCGATCAACGCCTGGATCTTGTCCTTGAGGTGGTAGCAATACTTTGTTGGGTGGTGGACCGCTCTGTGGTACGCGCAGTACTTCGGGTCCGTCACCTTCGTGGCTCCTTCATGATCCACGATCGCCGGCAACTGGATTTTGTTGTTCTCCAACAAGTACTTGAAGATGCCGGGGACTTCATCATCCTTGAAGGAGTAGACTTTAGGAAACCTCGGCTCCGAAGACTTTTGCTTCTGAGACCTTTGCTGCCAATACGGCTGCGACTGTTGTGGCGCTCTTTGCTGCTGCTGCTGTTGCTGAGGTTGCAATTGAAATGTCTGGTTAGCATCAACAGTATTAACATGAGCTTTACCTTTCCCTTTCTGGTTGAAGTTCTGCTTTGGAGGATTCGTTGCCGGTTGACCTCTCTCCACCTTCTTTCTTCTGAGGAATCGCTCAGCTTGCTCTCCTCGAACCTTCAAATCCTTCCAGGTCTTGGATGGTGCTGTGCCCATTGCTTCCAACACGTCCAGTGAAAGGTTATTGTGGCAGGTCTGGAGGATGAATTCCTCAGTGATCGGGTCCCGGCAATTCATCGCCTTGTTTCGGAACCTTTTGACGAAGGTGTCGACCAACTCCCCGTCTTTTTGCTTCTCATCAAGCAACGATCCGATAGAGATCTTGATATCATCGTCGAAGAAATTTGCAAGAAACTTGGTCTCCATGTCGTCCCAGCTGTTTATGCTTCCTGGCTTGAGGCGACGATACCAATCGAAGGCAGCTCCGCGAAGAGTGTCGACGAATGACCGCACCATCAGAGGCTCATTACCAGAGATGACTCCCAAGTGCGATTTGAAGTAAATCAAATGCTGAGTAGGGGAACCCATCCCATTGAACGGCGTGAAGTTAATTAGACTGAACTTCGCCGGATATGGGATTGATTCCCACTCTCTTGGGTATGGACAAGGAGTGCCCGTCTTTTTCGTCTCTTG
The DNA here is from genome assembly GCA_022839385.1 of Asparagus kiusianus. Taxonomy (NCBI): domain Eukaryota; kingdom Viridiplantae; phylum Streptophyta; class Magnoliopsida; order Asparagales; family Asparagaceae; genus Asparagus; species Asparagus kiusianus. Next base: position 745,511 of record BQKN01000206.1, read on the forward strand.
AGCAGAGATCAATGTGTTGATCTTGCTCTCGAGATTTTTAATTTTTAGGCTTTCACCTGTGTCTTCGCTAGCATTCTCGTTACCACCCCCTGTGTTGATGGGAGGGTTGTTGGTATTGCGAGCTTCATTTGTATCTTCATCTTCCAGGTTGTTCTGGTTAGGATGACTTGGTTCGCCTTGTTGGTTCCTTAATGCTTGAAGTTGTTGGTCATGCATCTCTCTCATGTTCTGCATAGCCATTTGCATTTCGAACCGAAAGGTCTCCTGTTGTTTGGCCATGGCATCTTCAAGCATTTTGGCCACTTGCTCCGCGTTTATCATAAACGCTTCGCGGGGTTGTCCTTCACTGGACACTGTGTTATCAGACGCCACTGCTGAGCCAGCATCTGATTCTTCATCTCCCGAAGGTACTCTTGTTCGGATTCTACCATACGTCGCGCGAATGATAGCCCCGGATTGTAGACGAGTTACACGTCGGGATATTTCTGGAACCGCCTCGGGGTTATCCTGAGCCGATGTTCCTGTGCTGGTCATATTTGCGGTGACCCTTAAATGCTCACCATCTTTGACCATCTTCCTCCTTCGTTGAAAACGCCTATGCCTTGGTTTTGGCGTTCCATCGTTTAGTCTTTCAAACACAGATACTCTTTCGGGGACTGTCTTAACACAGTTGCATTCCGACAGTACCGCCCGAATGAGCTTCGAACAAGGACATTGTGTTTCGAGCTTTCGAGGGCTCCTCTTTCTGGATTTATTCGTACCCCCGGCACGATAGTACAGCTCGTCCGTTTGAGTGGCGGAGCAACCTATCGTGTGTTGGCACGATCTCTCAGGTATAACGTTGTCATCATCAGATGACAACGTTTCCTTCTGAGGAATAATTGTCTTCTTCGGACCTTCCAGAGTCACACGCCTCGAAACACGCCTTTGTGTGCGTGAATCTTCAGCGGGCTCTTGCACTTCTATGCGCAAAGTTGTGCGCTTGGGTGCCGTGGTTTTCTCCAAGTGTTGAGGGTTGCGGCGACCCCCAGCATGCTGCATTGGTTGGGACTTCTTCATTGGCCCCAAGCGCTCTTGGACTGGAGCTTTACCTCGTTCCTTCGAAAGTGGGCCGAGGCGCTCTAAAACGGACTTTTTCTTCTGGGATGGTCCTGCGGGATCTCCCAGGGCAGTTGTGGCAATCACCGGCTGTTTGAGTTGACTTGCCGGAGTTCGAACTTTCGGAGGCTGCGGGTTTTGCTCCTTAGCCTGAACCGCTTCAGACTTTGGCCTCCAAACCTTGCGAGTTGATGGCGGCTTTTTGACCACCTCCTTCTGCAGCTTCCGACGGGCTTCTTCGGCTTTGGCCCGTGCTTGCGCCGACAATGCGCGCCGTTTGCGGATGCGCTCCTCCAGTGTCGAGCGGTTCCGTTTGACCCGGACCCACTCCATTGTCGATGGTTTGGAGGAACCACCCTTCACTTGTTGTTGAGGCTGTTTGCCTCGTTTGTTCTTCAGATCCGCATGATAGCGGACCCCGTCAACGGACTCCATGGCCTTGGCGAATTGCTTCGTGAGGCGTTGACGCTGCCTCTGGCGGGCTCTCTTGGAGAGAATCACCACACCTTCAATGGCGGATTTGACCTTCTTTGAGGTCGGTAGGGCCTCACTCAACGCAGCTTCGGCGTCGATCGGGGTGAGGTCATCGTTGGTGGCTTCAGCTTCATCACACCAACGGACTTTTCTCCTGGAGGAGAACTTCTGGAACTTCTTGGACTTGGGGGAGGAGATAGATCCGGACGAGGACACGTACTCCTCGTACTTCTGCTGGTCGAATTCATACTCGACCTCCTCCACGACCGGGATCGAGATCCGCGGCTGCGACACTCCGATCTCGGCAGCGAGATCGGTGGCTCCCACTGTGGTCGCCAGATTGTTCGCGTGAAAAATTGTGTTCTTCTTCATTGATGATCCCATTACAACTTTGGTAACAACTTTATGCGTTTACAAAGTTCCGGCCTTTTTGT
>BQKN01000206.1:747916-759940 GCA_022839385.1 Asparagus kiusianus
CGGCTTGGGCCGAGCCACCCCGGGTCGGCTCGGTTTCGGCCGAGTTCCCGGGTGTTGGTTCGTTTCGTCGTTTTCGGGTGTTTCCGGTTCTCCGTCATTCGGATTTGATTCGGTTTCTGGAATCGACTCATTGACTTGATTCCAAATATGGCAGTTAATCCGTTTCTGTGTTTGAGTTCGGGATTGATCTTGATTCGATCGTTATATCACCGAGTTCGCTCTTGTTTAGATGACTCGGTGATTCCCCGAAACGTTGGTTTGATTCCACGTGCGAACGTATTCCGTCGCTTATGTGCTTCGTCATCTCGAACGTCCGTTGATTTGTTCGGGTCTTGATTCGATTGCCCGAATCTTCATTTGGTAGTAGATCCGCTTCGGTGTTTGAGTTCAAGTCCGTTTTGTTGTTGGACGACTCGTTAACTTTCCGAACCGTTGGTTTGGTTCCGCACGCGAACGTATTCCGTTGCTTGCGTGCCGTTCGTTGGCTTCGTAGCCTCGTTAGTTCGCTTCATTGCTCGAACGTCCGTGGATTTGTCGAATCATCGTGCCGAGCTAAGCTAAGGGACTTATAGGCAATTTTATACGCCTACACACATCGCCGGGTAGTCTATTCCCGTGAGAAAGACGAAATCTACGTATTCAATATCGTAGCACTAAGAGAGTTAACTCTCTTAGCACAATGTTACGTGCGGAACGGATTTTAAACAATTCGCACGCTAGCCCGACTCAAACGGTAGTCGGTAAAGGCTCATCAAACCCGTTGATGGTTGAGGATTTACCAAAAATCCTATAAATATGAGAGTCATTGACGCACCAGCCTTATTAGTTGGTCTTGTGACTTGAGCATCCAATGACTTTAGGATAAGATCCATACGTGCAGATGAATCAACTTTAACAAGTTGGTCTTACAGCCCTAACATTTGAGACTATCACGCTCTAATGTCTTAAGAGCTTAAACTGTGTAGACTCCAGCAAACGTACGAGTATAAACTGTATTAACGCCGATCAACGTGTTACGATGAAAGTCAACGCCGATCGATACAAAACCCTAAGGCCAACGCCGATCAACGCGTAGCCCTAGGTCAACGCCGGTCAACATGTTACAACGAAGATAATCAGTTTAAAGTCAACTTAATGACACGAGCCGAAACTAACTCACCAATTTCGATTCAAGATTTCGATAACGGTCAGACGATAAACGCATCGTCGGAAGAACTTTATCTATTCGACAAAACACTGAATAGACTGAAGGCTGAAGAAGTTAAGAATTAAAGCAGTTCACAGGTCCTTTGACACCGACTGAAGGTGGGGGCCTATCATATCCAAAGCATTCCAGACTCCTCTATAAAAGAATGAGTCTAAAATACTTTAGAGGGGGTATCTGTAGGCGTCTAAAAATACCTATAGGTATCCACACACAGCTCGAGACAGAGAGAAGGTGATGAACGTCATTATCTAAGTCTAAGAGGATTATTCGACGTAGACGAACACATGAGGCGAAACGGTAAACCGAATGGCCGGTGCGCTCACCGGTCACCTCCAAGTGGTCCGTACACTCGTCAGCCAGTTCCAAGTGACCCATGTGCTCACCGGCCACCACTAAGTGGCCCGCACGCCCATCGACCACCAAATCGGTGAACCAAGTAGCCCGCGTGCTCACCGGCCACCATCAAGTGGCCTGCACGCCCATCGGCCAGCAAATCGGTGAACCAAGTGACTCACGTGCTCACCGGTCACCACCAGGTGGCCAGTACGCGTATCAGCCATCAAATCGGTGAACCAAGTGGCTCGCGTGCTCACCGGTCACCACCAGGTGGTCCGCACGCTCATCAGCCACCAAATCGGTGAACCAAGTGGTCCGCGTGCTCATCGGCCACCACCAAGTAGCCCGCACGCTCATCAACCACCAAATTGGCGAACCAAGTGACCCGCATACTCATCGGCCACCAAAACAGCGTACTGGTCAACGAAACGATGAAATATGCATAACAAAAATCCGTAAGACTAAGAAAGTCGCTGGCGGCCGAGTTGCATCGAAACGGCTCGGTCGAACCAGTGGTTCAGCCCATAGCTAGGTCACCAAGGGTGGCTAGGCCCAGGCCGAGCCACTATTTGGTGGCTAGGCTAAGGCTGAGCCACCGGGTGAATGTCAGGATGTTTTTTGTAATAATTAAAACTTTAGATTATTGTTTGTAAGGTTTGAAATTTTAGAATTTCGAGGTACTTTCTTATTATTTAAACATTGACGATGTTAATTGCAGATTTTAAATTCTTTGGAGGCTACTATTAATTTCCAAATATCATGTCGTTATTTTAAGTTTTAAAACGTCGGGATGCTTTATGTTTTTAGAAATTTGAGGGTATTTTTATAATTTTTAAAATTCTTTGAGTTTTTTAACACTTCTTATATTATGCATGTTAGTTCTTTACCTTAACAAATTAATAACATGGAGCTATTTCGTGTATTTTATTAATCTTATTTTTTAAAATTATTAAGCTGTAGGTAATTCATATGTGATTAGGGTAGGATATGATTATGATTAAGATAAACTAAGATCTAAATGAAATAAGTGAAGTGTAATATTGAATATGGAAAGCTTTTCCCGAACTTGTACTTTTAAAGAGAGTATTACACACACACACACACACACACACACACACACACACACATATACAGACACACACACACACATACATACATACATATGTGTGTGTGTGTGTGTGAAAGAAATGTACATGAGCTGAAAGTCCATTTTGTAAAATGGGTTGTAAACTCAATGACATGTGAGCCCCCTACTATAACAATGGGGTAGGGCTCACATGGCAGTGAGCTAGCCGCTCATACCCATTCCATATATACATATATATACACACATACATATATGTATACATATAATATTACACACACACACACACACAAATATGTTATATTACCCTTATTGATAATAGCTAAAAATATCGAGTGTATGTTATTATTTCAATTCCCTGAGTGGTATGAGGATTTGAAGGAATGGAATAAAGAAATACATGTTAAATGTACCTATAATGGCATTCACTGCATCTCTTTTATGGGAACGGTTGAGTTTCCCACTCTATTTCTTAAATTGGGAAGCCATATATTCTGCAAGAATATTAGGGTGCCTATAAGGTTTTTCAATTCTTGTGATAGAAATGTTGAGTCTTCAGTACAGAAAATGGATTCCTATTTGAAGAGTGCATAACCACATGGATAAGCTCACACTGACCCGTTAATTTTGGATCCAATTTGGTTTTTTCCATGGGTACACACACAACCCCCTACCAAATAGTCGAACTTATTTTGTGCTATATCTAATGTGATTTTTGTTATTATTACTGTGTATGTGTGTGTGTACACACACATACGCACATACATATAGAGAGAAAGTAAGGCTCCTATTAACTTAAGTGAATATAAGCACTTGTCCACCAACTTTTTTATCCCATCATTAGGCTTTGAGATTTGTGCTATATATCAAGGCTAACTTTGAGATTTGTGCATTAATTTGTAACACATGCTAACACAAATTACAATACAAAATCAATTGATAAAAAAGTTGGTGGACAAATGGCTCAAATTCACTTAAGTTTATAGGAGCTTTATTACGCGTGTGTATACATAATAATAATAATAATAATAATAATAATACATACATACATACATTCATACATACATACATACATACATACATACATACATACATATACATATATATATATATATACACACACATGCACACGAACATACAAAAATTAATAAACACACACACACACACATACACACAAAATAATATATACATATACAAATTCAGACAAAACATTAATGGCTGGAAATTTATTTAGAGACATGTCTTTTAATATCTTAATTAAATTTTTAGTAAGATTACTCATTTTTTCACTAAGTTTAAAGGTCTATTATTTCCTAATTTGATATTCTCTATGAAGGTTTAGGGAGCAAAAGGTGGTATGGATATCTAGTTGGTGATGAGTGTTTTCATGTCTAGAAGCATATTTTCAATCTTATCTGTTTTGTTTACCTATTGTTAAAAGATGAATGTTAGTATCAAGGGTAAAATAGTCCTAATCATGATTGGTATCAGAGCCAAGTTAGTCGGTGGAGGAGTCGGCCTACAGCTGGGGAAACCATCCCTTGGCTCACCTGTGTATATCCCTGCTTGGTGATATTGCGTGAAACAACTCACGCCTTGTATGAGTGCTTGAACTACAATAAAACAATTGTAGACATTTGTTGTAAAAGTCACTATAATATTATATGTTTAGTTTCTAACAGCTTTAACTTTAAGCTTTTTATTATTTATGCTTTATAGCTTACATTGAGTTAATATGTTCTTACAATCTAATATGATCTAGTACTTTTAGTATATTTAAATGTTCTTTCTTAGTTCTCTTTTTACTTGCTGTAGTCGTGACTTACATAACTTTATTATGTGTTTATCTGGTCATTCATTCTGGTTAAAGACTTATAACAATGTATTATTCTTGGTACCCCTTTCATCAATCTTTATAAACCCTTTTTTGTTGATGATGATGATCTTCATTTTCTATACAAATGTGTTTAAATGTACTATTAAGTTTAATAATAGTACTCTTGAAGAAGTTTATCGTATCCTGTCGATATATGGCTTATCTTATAGAGATAAATTTCTTCAAGATATTTCTGATGAAATTAAATAGAGAAAATTTAAAAGCATATGAATGCAATATAATTTATTAAAAAATTAAAAATATTTCATGAAAAACTTAAAAAGGAAGTTTGTTCCAAGCTTCTTGATGCCTTTTGGTTTAAAGAAAAAACATGTTGTTAGCTTTCCTTATGAAAAAGACTTTGTGCTTTTCTGTAATTTTTAAGATTATTTTTTATCCTTGGGTATTCCATTTGAAGACCGAATTGATAACAAAAATTTCCTAACTCCCTTTTATCCAGGAGCTTCTGATTTTTTTAATTGGGCTCATGGGGAATAATAGAGGGAGGAGAGAATATAGATTTGTTTATAGCTATATCTACTTCTTCGTTCATATGTATAGCAAAAAGAAAAATAGTAAAATAGTAAAAATGGAAGCAAGAGAATATATAACAAAAGCTAAAACAAAATGAAAAACTTCAAAGTAAACTAAGTAGTAGTATTCACAAAAAGAAAACTTACATACTTAACAGAAAGCAAACTTACATACCAAAATAGTTTATAAACTAAGAGCTGGGAGAAGAAACTGGCCAGCATTGGAGTAGTAGTACCAGTACACATCTTACACACTTATCTTATAAACACTTCAAACAAATTTAAAAGCAAACCTTACTCAAACTTAAAAGAAAAACAAGAAGAGAAAACAAGAGGGATTTCAAAAAGGATTTTCTCACTTCACTCTCAAAAAACCCTCCCCTAACTTTATGAACATCATCTTCATTTATAGAGTTTTTCAAGATACTATAGAAAGATGCTTGTCATGATTTATGAAAATCACTTGAGCAAATTTATCAAAACCTACATAAAAATAGGTTGTATAGTAGCTTTTATAGAGTGGCTAGGTAGGGACCATGAAGTTCTTCATTCTTAAGTATATTTCTTCATGCTTAAGTATCCAAAGTAGGAATCCAATATAGAACTATTAACAACATACTGTATGCAGTCTTTTTTAGCTGGCATTTTATGTGGAGTTATAGACTTCTGCTTCCGTTTAGCTGTGATTCAAAATTACATTAGAGTGCATTATTTTTAACTAGTGAAATAGATTTTTTGAAATGGTCAAATTAAGTTTTAAGTCATTATTATTAACCATATTTGAATGCTGGGAATTATATAAGCCTAAGACAATCATCGTTATTGTTATCTTCACCATCCATAAGAGTGTCGTCATGATCAAACTCTTCCTTCAGCCTAATAGGTTCTGATGCCTCAATAGGTTCTGAAGTTTTAGATCTAGTATCCATTGGAACTAGTATCGTTAACATTTCATCATGAGTTAATGACTTCAATTTTTCTTCATTGGCATTTGGAAATTATACCCCAGATTTTTTTCATATAGATTTTCTTGTATAGTCTTCATATCAGATTCTTAGGATTGAACTTTAGTCCATATTCTGTGCTGTAATCAGGAAGTAAAGAAATTTTTTCTTCCATTTAGATAATTTGTTGTGTTCCAACGATCATACCATTTTACTAAAATACTTCTAACAAAAAAAGATGGTAGATCATCATTTTTTATAATAGAGTCCTAATGTCATTGCATAATCCATGGGAGACCATATTCCATTGATATTTGAAGTATATCCCTTTGAGATAAATATTTTCCTTGTTTCTTAAGGATTTCTTTTGATATTATTTCTTTAATGGCTCCAAATTTAGCGCAGAAGGTTTTAATAAATCAATTTGGTAGGCTCATCTGATTCATAAATTGTATCCACCATGAATGTTTTCTAAGATGATTTTGAATGTACATAATAGATTCCTAAGCAACTTGGTAATCCTAATAATTGTATTGCTGAGGACCAAGCTAAGATTTTTCTTTAAATCTTTGAAGAGCATTCAGGTTTTCATATAAGTTTCATTAATATAATGGAATAATATGATACATTCTTAATCAAGAATAGCTGTGTTCCTTTCCTCTATATTTAAGATGAGCAAATGCAGTTTCTTTTTCTTTAAGAATTTTCTCATAATAATGAGTAGTTTTTCCAAATATTGTTGGAACATATATAATAATAATCTATTGCAAAAAAGTTTATTGCTATTTCCACCAGCAGTAAATTTTGATCAGAATTTTTAAGGATGATAAGTTTATCCAATGATCTCAGATGAAATAGAGAAAATGTTACCTTCTTGTCTTGTATTAAGGAAGTATGAGAATATCTCTCTTCTTTGTGTTGTAGAGTCTTTTGATGATATTTTGATAGTGACATACATATTCTTGTAAAAATTCTCTAAATCAGGTAAATTATTATTTCCTCTAATAAATTCTATATCAAAGCCAAACACGATAAGAATGGCTTTCCATCTGGCAAATATTTTTTTAGATGCTAAGTTTTGAACATCTTTATTGATAACATATTTAGTTGACATACAATCGATTCAGAGTAAAAAATTTTGATTTAATAAATCGCCTTGAAATTTATTAATTGAAAGATCAATAGTAAGCATCTTCTTTTTAATTGTTGAATAATTTTTTCTAGTGTCATTCCAAGCACCAGGTAAAGGCAACTAAAACCTCACTACCATTCATTTTTTGCTTAAGAATGCTATCATAACCAAAATCAGATATATCTGTTTCTACGATTTTGAAAGCCATAGGGTTAGGAAGAGATAAACAAGGTAAGGACTTTACTTTAGTTTTAGTTTTTTTTTTGACTGCTTCAGAATGTTGCTCAGTCCATTCAGTACAGGTTTTATTTAACCTATTATCAAGGATTTTTCTATCAGATGCAATATCCTTATAGAAACCAGAGACATAATTTAGACATCTTAAAAATCTTTGCAACTTTTTAGCGTCTTTTATTTTATCAGAAAATTTATCAGCAAAGGCAATAACCCTTTGGATAGGAGAAATGGTGCCTTTATCATTACAATGTCCGAAAAAGTATATCTTTGTTAAAAAAAATTATTTTTCTGGCAGAAACTACTACACCATTACTTTTGATGATTTTAAATAAATATTTAAGTGTTTCTAATGTTGATCGATCACCTGTGCAGCCAAGGAGATGTCCATCAGAGGAGATTGAGGATATTGTACAAGATGGGATTTTTTAGACAGGAAATGGTGGGTTTCAGAGATATCTAGTTCGTTGGCATGGACTACGTGATTCAAACTGCACTTGGCTACGAACTGAGGAGATTAAGCATCTCAATCCGAATGCACTATATGCTTATCATCGTCGTCATTCACCAGAGGCGAATGTTTCGAAGCCGAGGAGAGTTGATGGGAATCCATGGAGAGTATATTCCATAAGCACCACAATCCGTCATGATCTCAGAGATTTTAATTGATATGATTTTATATTAGTTTTTATTTTTGCTAAGATTTGAGTGTGATTTACGGATTCGATTTGATTTTGTTATGGTTATAAATAATGATGTAAGGCCTTAGTGATAGACAAACTATTTTGATATGATATTTCTGAGTTTTCAAATTGACATGTGAATTGCAATGAGGATGTGAAGCCCATTTTATTTAATTGTTTTAATCAAATCACAGCCTTTCATTATACCCTCAACTCATATCCAACCCTCCACTCAAACAAAACCCTACCTCAATTCACATCCCGTGTCGACCACTGTTCACGCGATCTTCTTCCACCTTCTTTCACATCGGCTCCTGTTACTGTTCACGCCTTGCATCCGACTACTTTTCATGTGAACAGTGTCTCCAACGGAGTTTTCAAAGATCTAAACTTTCTAGACATATTTAATTATGAGTTTATTTCAGATATAAGTTGATTGCTTTGTGGATTAATTGTCTCTTTATTTATAGGTGTGTGATAAACTCAAATCCAAGTTGTTGAGGGCTAGTTGGTTCTTCAATTTTGTGGATTAGTTCACCAAGTTTGTAGTAGAGTCTTTCAACTCAGTCCTAATTCGGATCTTTAATGATTTGAGTGTTATTCCTTACACCCCTCTAGTGAACTCTAAACAGAGTATCAATTTCCTATTGATTATCGTGCTATCTCTTGAGAGTTATAGGGAATTTATAATTATATTGAGTATTAATATTTCTTTGTTTTCTTACATGATTCATCACCATTATCATTTTAGGGTTGCCCTACATCTTTAGTTTTTTGCTGGTTAGTTTGTATTTGCATTTAGTGCATGCACCTATAGCTCACTTTAGGGACCTCCATCCGTGTGATTGCTTGTCTGATTTGCATTTGTGTCCTCCCATGTCCTATCATGCATCACTCGTGAATTTTATCTGTACCTATTAAAGCAAAGAAAAAAATACTAATATTGCATAGAATTTTTTATTTTTTATAATTTGAAGCAAAGAAAACTATCAATGTTGCATAGATTTTTTTTAATGGCAATGCATAGAACTTTTTAATAATTTGTCAATTTGGGATTTGGAATGAGAGGCGCCAAATCTCTGTTTGCATCTCTTAGTAGCTATTTAAGCAACCAAATCTATTAAGACTTGGGGTTATTGAACATTTTCTAAATGCTCAAAACAATTTTTTTAAAGAATTATTAATTCTTATTTTGGGGAACATGTAAAGGCACAAAGTTTTTTTTTGGATATTTTATATAAGTTGTCTAATTTTTTAAGACAAGAATTAGGCATTTCATAGCATAATTCTCACACATTATCACCTTTATAAACAACGTTTCTGTTGAGAACCGCCTTTATATATATATCTAATACTATTATAAAAGTATGTTGCCAGGTTAAAACATTTCTTCCGAAAATACCATTTAAAACATATACATGCATACATAAAACACATGCATCCATGCATAAATCATACCTCATACATACATAACCCCCAATTAAATACATTATTATTCATAACCCCTAAATAATTTCACCATGACTAAGCTGTTTATATTTTTGTAACCTCCCATTAACATATTAGTCTCTTATAATTCTCACTAATTATCACTATCATAATTTAAAAAAACGTTACAACCATTCATCTTCTTTACTAAACCACTATAAATCATAACAAATCTCTTGCAAAAATGAATACATCATAGTCACCCTCATCATCTTTATTACACTTCCTCAAATCCTCGACCGTCTCTTTTGTTGGCCTTCTAGTTTTGATGATGATTTAAGAAACAATTTATATCTAATATTGTTTGTCTAGTGTTTATGTTTTGTTATTTATTGTAGATAAACAATATATTGGAGGATGGATGGAATCGAGCATTCACAATCATATCAAATAGAGGTTGGCGGAATTATGGAGTGAAGCCTACGCAATTCAAAGTTAAAGATTTAAGTTCAAGCTTCATCCGTAAATGTACCAAGATAGAGCTTCGTTGAAGATCACAAGCTTGGGTAAATTTAGTTTTAGGTTTTATATTATGTGTGTTAGTACTTTAAGCTCAATCATATACACACATACACGTTTTGGTTTTGTATATATATAGTTATATATATACATATATGTTTTGGTTTGATAGTTTTCAAGTTTTAATATGAAACAGTTGAATACAATTGAAAATACATTTCTTGTTTCATACTTATATGCATATATATGGTTTCATCTATATCAATTTTATATAGTTCAATGAAATCATGTTTTAGTGCAATATATGTATATTTTGATAAAGTACTATATTCATTGTTTATAGACTTTATAACAATAGTTTACATTTTTCTTTAAGTCTATAAAATTATTTTGTATTGTTTCAAAACATGGTTAAGCTAAAATGTCAAAACTCATATGTTCACATTTTTATGTTTTGAATTATTTTGCAAAATGATGATATTTTTTATTTAGGAGGTCCTTTTTGAAAACCAATTATTGTAGTATGTTTATTATCATGTCTATAATCATTTCCTAAAGTTTTATATTTTTTGGAATTTGTTTGATATTTTTAAACGGTGTTTCAAAATCAGAAAAATGTTTACAAATGTTTAAACAGTGTTTCAAAAACTATTTAAATAGTGTTTCAAAATCAGAAAAATCTTTAGACTCGGTATGATCTTTTTTGGCTCGCGATCGACCGTGGCGGTCGACCGTATGCAATCCAGAGAATTTCGTAGTCGACCGCCACGGTCGACCATCTGTTGTTCTGAGCTGTAGTTTTGTTGTTTTGTTGCTCACGGTCGACTACCGCGATTGACCGCCGATCTGACCGTTGGGTTCTAACAGCTAATTTCTGAGCTGTTTTCTCTTGGGCTTTTTGGTCATTTTGATTGGGTTTTTGCTGAAGTTTTGAGTAGGTATAAATATCCCATTGAGCTCATCTTTCATTACGCCCTAAGAGAATGTTTTAAAAGAGTTTAATAAGGGTTTAAGTTTGTTTTGTGTTTGTTTAAAAGAGTGTTTAAGAGTTTGTTTGTGAAGATAATTTCACAAGAGCTAGAAGAGATCATCACTTGGTGTTTGAGCTTCAAATCATCTCTCTCACTCTTGTCATTTATTGGGGAAGTTTCTAAACTCAATCTAGCTTTACTTTTATATTGTTTGATTATCATTCTATTAAGTTAGTATTTATATTTGAGTTTAGTTGATTTAATTTTTCTCATAGCTTACACACACTGTTTTCGTCAGAAGTTGATCTTGTTGTCGAATTCATTATATCTTCGGTCGATTACAATAAATTCAAAGAAAACAGCCTTTTTATAAGACTCTTTTACACAACAAAAATGAAAATTACAACTCTTGAGAAAATAAACGCAGGATCGTTGTTTGGATCACTGCTTTTGTGGGATCTTTGCCTGTGCCGGGAACGCTTTAGCTCGTTGACCACCGAATCACAGATTCTGATTGAATCGTGAGGGCTTATGATTCTTCCTTCGTTATCGAAGTGAGAATATGAAACAATATCTTATCGGAGTAAGATAGTCGTTCTTCTTGAAATCAAGTCTAAGCTCGAATGTCAAGGAATCACTCCAGGAACTGAAATCTCTGCTCTTTCTGCTCTGGAATGCTCTCTGGTCAGCCTTGGATCGTACTTGTGCCAACCTCTCTCTGGAAATGATCTCGGGGGGTATTTATAGCCCTGAGACAAAACTGTCTTCTGAGACAGTATTTACTATCTCGCTGGTCGAGACAGTGTTTGCTGTCTCGCCCAGCGAGACAGTGTTTGCTGTCTCGCCCAGCGAGACAGTAAATTTACTGTCTCGCCCGGCGAGACAGTAAAATACTGTCGCGCGAGATGAATACTCCTGGCAGTTTTCGCTGTAACTGTCTCCCCACGTTTCAAACTCCGTTATTTTGGCAGTTATCAACGTGATTCTCGCCCACGACGTTCCCCACGTTCTTGAACAGTTAGTGGCCACGTGTTGGCGGTTTTCAAAGCAGTTTTGATCCTCTGAGAACTGTCTTGC